>JBBPDC010000109.1:11966307-11986739 GCA_037974485.1 Hemigrammopetersius urotaenia | reverse complement strand
CTCTGTTTACATTACTCTGGTCACTTTTCACTCTGTTTTATATTGCTGAGCTATTATTGCACAATGCACTTTAACATCCCGTTTGCACAATGTACATATAAATGTCCAGATTTTAATTTTAATTTTTAATTTAGAATTTACTTATTGTTTTAATGTCTGCACAGTCAGTAAAGGAGCGGTTCAGGATACATTTCACTGTGTGTTGTTCTTGTATGACTGCATGTGACAAAAAAAGAATCTTGAATCTTGAATCTTAAATGCACATGATTGTTGCTACCTGCAAAATATCTACCTGGTTTGTCCATGACTTTATAAAAACTATTTATTTTTTTTAATGGAGCGTGATTTAAAATGGCTGAACGAAGACAAGGTCCTGAAATGCATAAACATTCAGATATGCGATGTTTATTTTATTAGACCCATTATCGCCTGGGTTACAGGCGAATTCTGATCGTGAAACTTAAGGCCGAATAATGTATGCTTATATTACTACAATACCCAGCATGCATTTTGTGTCATTTCCCGATAGGCTGTGCGGCATTTTGAATAAGTGCGCGTCGCCTCGGTCGTTCGGGTTGTGTTTTAAAATTTCATCAGCAGTGCTGGAGCTTTCACCATTGTAAACAACGGCTAAACCTAGAGTTTCACACAACAGATGTTAAATCTTCCTAGTGTGGTAAGTCGCCAGTTCAACGGCTGTCATATTTATCTTTAGTCAGTTTTAAAATGACATTGACATTAGAGTGACCTTGTATTGTGAACTCTTCAATAGGTAGTAAGATTTATTGTGTGTATCTGACACATTTTGCCATTTAAAAAAAAACCAACTTACATATACTAAATGTGACCGTGATATGAGTGTCCTTCACGTTGTGATCTTTAATATACTTTGTCATGTATACACTTATTATCTACCTCACTGAAATGATTACTTTTTGCAGGAAAGGCAGTGAAGGAAGAATGAAATGTCTAAAAACAGATGAATATGTGCAACAGATATCATCTGCGGAGGACACTGTTGTTCTTCATGATGAGTTGAAGGTATGAAATATGAGTATTTAGTTTAAGAATTTGTTTAATTAATGAAACTCAAGTTACACTTCTGAATTACAATGCATCTTGCCATAAGTTGGACATGTGTGTGTGGTTTGCTTCAGAAACATTTAAAGAATGATCTTGGCCCATGGGGACGGACAATATGTGACCGGATCATTCGAGCATGCAACCAGAAGCTTGGCAGTGGAGTGCTTCTGCTAGAGCACTATGAGCGCCTTGTGGAGTTAGTGGAGCTGGCTGTCCATGGCTATGAGTTGATCAAGGACCCTGTAGTACCAGGATCCCCACTTTATCTTGAGAAAATAATCTTCCATATCCTTCAGAAGGTAATTACTCAAGGAGCTCATGGTCCTGCTATTCGACTTGGGGAGATCATGTATCACAGACTTCAGTGCTCTTCCACAGAGGTACGTAAATGCTTTGTGTTATGGAGAAACCACTCCTTTCAGTCTATGTATGTTTCTCATCTTTCATTTTCCCTTTGCTTGTTTGCAGTCCATAGGTGTGTTCCAAAAAGACTTGAAAGAATGAAGTATGGCTATTTGAATATGCTAGACAGGAACCTTATTGTCAGTGGTTCTCTGGCCAGAAGATCCGCATTTTTGCTCCATGCCTACGTGTTGTGGGTAGAGTTATAGCAAACAATTTGTCAAATTGATGAATTTGCTCACCCAAGACATGTCTGGTGATTGAAGTTTTTTCTATGTATTGCTCAAAGCTAATTTAGCTCATATGTACCAGAAGCTTAAACTTCACCATTTAGCTCTGTGCAAATTGCAAGTACAGAATGTAGTTAAAACAAGTAAAACAAGTCGTCTTGAGGCATAAAGTGACTTACTGTTAGCATGTTTATTGAAACTGTATGTCAGGCAGCACCAGAAGCCACATGAGCAAACCTAACATTTCTTAATTTGATGCAGAAACAGAATTTTTTTTGTGTGTGTGCATGCGCGTGTGTTCAGTTTGTAGTGTTTTAACAGTCAGCAACATTAGCATTGTAGGTCCAGCTTAAATCAAGAAGCAAGCTTTGGACACTAAATGTATCTTGGCTCTTTTTTTGTTGTTGTTGAAATCACAGGCTGAAGACTTTGGTGCTCTTGTGCGGAATTGCTTTGCTGTCCTGTGGAACAGTATCCTGACAGCTGGCTCTCAGATGTCCAGGCTTCCTCCAAAGGACAGACTCCGCTGTCAGCTGCAGGCTTTGCTCTTCCGGCTGCTAGAGGGGTCATCCAACACATCCAAAGTACCTCTGTTTGTAGAGGAGGTAGTGGGAGAGTTTGAGCGAGCAAATGGGAAAGCCATGTCTAAGGAGGATGCAACATTTTTGCTCTTGGAGTTCCAGAAGCGTTTTTTCAACCCTTTGTTCATTGACAAAGCTACTGATGACTGTGTGCCGATTCTGCCTTCACTGGCTATAAGATGTGAGGTGGTATTTAAGGTATGCAAGCTCCTATGTAAGAACAAGTTCTGGACTGAGGCTACACAGCTTGTGGACAGGGCCGTGGATGCTATCTCGCTCTTTTGTGATCATTTGTGCTCCTCTTTAAGCCTTGTGGCTCAGGCAGTAAAACTGCATCGTGACCTTTGCTCTGGAGGTGAATGTAGCAAGGCTTTCACAGAATGTGCACGAATCCTTAGAGGCCTGCCGGCTTCTGTGGGAGATGCGGAAAGCCATGCGCTTCTGGATGCATGTCAGCTGGTTGTTTGGGCAACAGAGGCAGGACAGGCCAAAGGAATGGACAGTACTACACTGTTGGCCTGTTTTTCCTTCTTGGAGGAATATCAGGAGCTTCTGCTCAAACAGCAGAAGGTAAGCCTTTTGACTGTCTGAAACGATGCACTATTCCTTACATAGGGTGCTTTTGGGAGTCTGCTGTTTTGTTGGATTCATGCGCTCTTACAGTCCTGCAATATGTAACAGTAAAGCTGTGGTACAAAGTGTTGTGCTGCCCCATACCACAAGTGCAGTGTTGAACAAATCCATGTTATGTTGGTGTACAAAATTTTATTTTCATTTTATCTGCCCATCCCTGTTTGTTTCTAAATATCACTGTGTCAAATTGTATTTCCAAGATGATATTTAAGTGTTAAGTTAATTTGTTAATGAGATCATAGCTTTTGGGCTACTGCCACTCTCTTCTAGTAGAATATCTTATGACCTTGACAGTGTGGTTTGACAGGACAATTTTTTGGTTTTAAATTATACTAGAGGGAACCTCAGAGTATTATAAATGTTAACCTAAAATCATTAACTGGTAAGTCAGCCTCGTAATGTTGCCTGATTTGTGTCTGTTTCAGAGCTCATACTCACAACAGCTGCAGTATTCTCTGTGCTTTAGTCTATATCAAGGTTTCATCAACACCTATGACAGTTTGCATTCCTCACAGGTAAAACTCATCTACCTCACACACTGGTCAGTGTTGATCAATTTATTAACTGAAATGTAGCACTTAAGTATTCAGTTTCTCAGCTTGATTTCTGTATGTGTTTGTATTTTTGTTTATTTAGGGAAAAGTTATTGAATCTCTGGAGAGAGTTTTGTTGTACTGCCAGTCTACAGCAGGCCAGATGATGACAGAACTACGCAAATTGGCTAATAACAACTTCTTACTGAAAGCGGGTAAATGAGAATTAGATGAGCAAAAACAATAATTTAGAATTTTATTTTTTGTCTAAGTAACTACAATCTCTCCCTCTTTATCTAGTGTGCGCAGTGAACAATGTGGTGTATGAGTTATTTAACAGCAAGTGGTACAAAGAAGCATTTGGCCTGGCTGAGATTATCTGTCAGGAGTTAAGTAAAGACTGCCCTGACTCTCTGCCTGTGGACCGAGTAAGTTCTGACCCTACATCTGCTCTCGGAGGATTTGCTTTTTGACACAATTTCTTGATCAGTTGTGCAGAGTTATCAGTTATGTATGCACTGTTGTTTAGGTGAACCGTTGTTTCATGCTGGTAGTGCAGTGTGGTCGACGTGCAGCTCAGTTGGAGAGAGCTCTGGATTGGGTGGTGCGTTGGATTCAGGTTCTAGGTGCCCGGGTCCTGGATCATACTGAAGAACTAGTCTCCCTGTGGGTCAAGACCAAGTGTGACGCTGTCCGTGCGGGAGAAGACGACACGCGCCTTAGGTAACAAACTTGCATTCCTTTTTTGTTTTAGGCTAATGTTTGAAAGGTGTACAACTAATGTGAAAACTAAGACTGAGCAATATCATCGGTCACTTGCTCTTGCAATACTAGATACCATACTGGATACAATACTGATATTACAGATGGCCACGTTATGCCTTTAATCAGTATTTACAATTACAGCTGTGGGTGTTATTTAACTATTAAAGGCACTGGTGTTTTAAAGGACCCATATTCTACATTTTCTTCATTTTTCATTAATCAATGGTTTTGGTTATAATTAAATAATGAATCTTTTTCACTCTACTCTTTCACATGGGGAGTGTGGAGTCTGGCCTTTCTACTAGACTGAATAAAAAAAACAAAAAACTAACTAACCACATGTTCTCCTTTTTCAGGACTTTGAGGGATGGTTTGGGAGCCACCTCAGTCGACGAGGAGGTGTTGCTGTGTCTGCTGGAAGAGGAACTGCGTTTGTATAAGGACCAAACTGGAGATACCTCACAAGAGCGTTATAACACCCTGTGTGATCTCCTTGATATCTGCCATGAAGACTCCACACACACTCTTAGGCGTGCTTCATACCTGTGTGAGATGGCACAGGTGGTGTGTTACCAAGATTTTAGTGAGCAAACAGACTGGTATGTACACATTAATGCATATAATACGTCCAATACATGTAGTAATTGATTTTATATATCATGTATACAGTAATCCCCCACTATTCGCTGGGGCTGTGTTTTGGTTAAAAAAAAAAAAAATGCATTAAAATGCCTATTTTAATAGTGTAAACCCTAAATATGCCCCCAGATGTGCTCCCAGACTACTTTCATCTAATTTCATTTTAAACTCCGTTTAATACATCACCCTTAAAGAAAATGTAAAGATAAACCCGTACTGAACTCCTGCAGTGCTAGATTGTAAATACTGTTGTTCAGACTGCACTGTAATTCATACACAGGCGTTTTCTTTGGTATGGCTGTCGATTTACTTTTGTGTAAGTAGGGTAAATACAGTATTTTTTTTAATTAATTTAAGAAACATTAAATTAGAGTAAAATGTAGGAGTAATCACACAATTTTTACAGTTCAATAATTTACTGTTCATCCAGCGGAGAGTTGTATTGTAGTAAAAATAAAATATTGTTTTCACGAATTTGCTGTGGTTTTTGCCAAAATTATTAGTTCGATTCTAAGAAAAATTGACCGAATTTGACATTAAGAGTAATGTATTAATCAGATTTAAAATTGGAATTAAAGTTTTCTGGGAGCATATTCGGGGACATAATTAGGTTTTAAAATATAAAATTGGGCATTTTTTCGGAGCGTACGTATCGGTTGTCTGCCCCCTCTGAACCACGGCTGT
Source organism: Hemigrammopetersius urotaenia (assembly GCA_037974485.1). Taxonomy (NCBI): domain Eukaryota; kingdom Metazoa; phylum Chordata; class Actinopteri; order Characiformes; family Alestidae; genus Hemigrammopetersius; species Hemigrammopetersius urotaenia. The sequence continues at coordinate 11,981,189 of JBBPDC010000109.1, read as the reverse complement.
TGGCCTGTAATTCTCGCCCGTGGTGCTGAGCTGCATTGCCAGAAGGCGCCGGGCGTTTGGGCGACATAGGGTTTTTAGTAGAATGAAATGAAAACAGGAGGACATCAGCCAATATCTGGAAATGTAGGTGAATGGATTACTATTTGTTTGTAGTAAATTATATATTTTTAATAATTTAGAACTAAAATGAGCCACAAAAACAGCAAAAATCAAAATGCGAAGAATATTTGCAGGTTCTGTTGCACGTTGTTTCGGAGATTTCCACATAAAACGATCAGTTTCGTTAAAAAAAAAACAACAAAGCGAGTGTCACTGTTTCTGCGAGTCCTGATCCGCGTAAAACTGGGGATTACTGTATTTCATATGGTTTAAGAACATGTTTTTACTAACATCTGATTAATTCAGCTCTGCAGTTGATTTTACCCATGAGGCACTGCGATTGCTGGAGGAGGAGCGAGAGACGGCAGAGAATGCTGATAGGCTGAAGGATGAAAAGGCACATGCTTCTTTGTGGCTCTACATTTGTACACTTGAGGCCAGTCTCCAGCAGGTCAGTAATCCATAACGAATCACAAAATTCTAAAAGAGGGAATGACAAATACAAACCCAATATTTTTTTATAACTCTGAAGCAGTTTTCAGGAAAACACTGCTAGTTTAACAGTAATAATCCTGGAAGTATTTTTGTTAGAAAAATAAGATTTATGGGGTAAAGTCTAAATAATTGTGCTGTATTCAGAATGGGAATTATGATGTTTTTTGTGCAAACAAGTTAAAATATTCCTGAATGTTATTCCTTTTGAAATGTGCAGATTTGATGCAGATATCCTTAATTTTTTTACCCAGTTAAACATCTATTTACTGTACATTTACAGACCCCACCTAGATTTAAAGCCTTTTTATGCTTCTCTAAAATGTTTTTTCAGGCATTGGATACAGAAAAGCGAGTTCAAAATGTACAAGAGAGCAGTAAGACTTCAAGGAATTTGGATCCAGTTCCCACAAACGATTTGGAGTATGAAGACAAACAGAAGCAACAGGACAGTCAGCTGGTGTACAATGGGCTCCGCTTCAATCTGGCTGCACATAATAGTGAGAAACATTGTTTACAAGTCACAAAGAAGCTTTAAATTAAATGTCTGTAAATTTGACCATTCTTAGTTGGCATGCCATAACTTGTAGTTAACACTTTTAACTGCACACTACATTTCGTCCTATGTATAAAACTTTTGTTTTGTTAGAACGCAGTGAGCCTTTGAACAGGTGTTTGTCACTCTGGGGGACTCTGCTGAGGAAGGGGTCACTGCCTGCAGTGAGGGACCCCAAAAACAGTGCCTATTCAATCGCTCTCATGGCTGCTCTCTACTCACTCATGGGCAAGGTAAACATACTTGTACTGATCTCAAAAAGGTTATGATTTCTCTCTTTAAAGAGATGAAACTGTGACATTCTAATACCAAGAAAAAAAAAGTTCAGCTAATTCATTCTTTAAGACCTCTTTTATAGCCACTGCAGGCTTTGGAGAGTTATCAGCTGTCTGCAGCACTGTTCCAACTCCTTGGTGATTGCCAAAATAGTGCAGCTGCCTTTTGCCACTCAACCAAACTTCTGCTGGAATTGGGCTCTCCTCATCTTGCACAGGTAACCATTGTATATACAAATGAGCAAGGTGTGTCTGCTCACATGTTTAACAATCATAACAATATTCCCCATGTCCCCAGTTCATCTTCTGTATGTGTGTTTTTTTTTTTATACATGTAAACATTAGATGATCAGAAGATTGCATTGAAAACTCTTTAAAAAAAAAAAATAAAAACCTCTGCAGTTACACTCCTCCAATTATAACATTGCTTTTGTAATTGCCCTCAATATGACAGCTTTTCTTTTTCAGGTGCAGCTGGAGAAGGCAGAGCAGGGTTTGATGGCAGAGACAGATTCTGAGAGTATGACGGTCATCTCGGTCATAATTACTCTTCTGAGAGCTCAACTGTGCTATGCATTAGGCGAGGTAATATTCAAAAACCTCTATTAAAAAAAACAAAACACTTGCTTCTTTATACCCAGTTCCTTTTAAATAAACAGTGGCTGTGTTTGTGTCTTATTGTCACTTCCCTCAGGTGGAGCGTGGTGTTATCACTCTGTGTGAGGTGTTGCAGAAGACAGCATTGCATCACTCGAAGAGCTGGTACATGCTGAAGGCTCGAGCCTTACAAATAGCCAGTGCATACCTGAGTCTGGACACAGAAACATTCCCCACACACCTGCGCCAGACCATCGTCCATCATGGTAACTTTGAACACATATACCAAATAAGACATTACAGCTGACACAATAAAACAAATAAATTTGTACATGTTTACTATAGGTCTGAAGACTCCAGACACAGCACAGTATGAAGGTTTGAAGTTGTTGTGCAGTCTGGTGATGACGTTGCTAGGAAATGGTTTTTATGGAGCACCTGCTCCCAATGTGGACACTCGCTTTGTGGACCAAGGTAACATTTAAAACCAGTAACTTCTCAGGAGAACCACATGATTAAAGGGAAATATTGTAGTGGACTACAGTGACTTCATGTACCTTACACTTGCTCTCGGTCCCCCTTGTCTATGTAGGAGACAGTGTGACGTTTAAGTGGCTTTTGCTGAGTGAAGTATTACTCTGCTCTAAGAGGATGTTGTCCATCAGGAGCAGTAGTGGAGCAGCTCATGAAGCCAAAGCTCAGTGTCTGGAGGCCCTTAAACTTGCTACTAAACTCCACACCCTCAGCCAGTAAGTTATGTGGGTGAGAGACAAATGATGCATAATGAATGAGGACTGCAGATTGCACTTTGAGGTTTGACCGTGTATCTGTGTGTAGCTGTGCTGAGCTTCTAGTGCTGAAAGCTGAGCTGGAGTTGATGAAAGGAGCCAGTGAGGACTGTGCTTTTGATCTGGAGCAGGTCAGATTCTTGCTGGATGTTAGCACAGGTAATCCATACTTCCCTCAGTTAGACGACTGCATGTTGCATTTTATATTAAATGGTGCACAGAAAGTAAAGTGCTTTCACCATTAATAGTCTTTAATTGCTATTCAGGAGAAAGCAGGAGTAAAATTGTGGTTTCAGAGTAGTTCTTTTATAATATGCACAAACATTTAATTAATTAAATGCCTTGTTTTGTATTCTCATCAGTATAACTTATGAGCATGTTCTAGATCTCACTTTTTTATGCCCATTCTGATCTTTTTGTGTAGATTTTGATCAGCATCAACAGCAAAAGGCTGAGTTGAAAATAAAACCTCGTAAAGGTCGACCAGCTGTGGCAACGTCTGCCCCTCAGGTCCCTGAGGAAGAGGAGGATATTGGTGGAATACTGAGCTCTCGTTCTCTTGGCCGGGAACCAGTGGAAGAGCTGGCGGCATTAGGACGGGACGCATCACCCCCTCTGAAGCCTAAACGGCAGCGTGTGCTGTCCTGTCTGACTCATGGAGAGAGCTGCTCTTGCTTGTGCTGTAATGAGCCCAGCTTGGCTTGGGTCAGCATCCGCTGGGCTCTGGTGCAGGCTGATCTCCAGAAGGAGTCTCAAAACTCCTGTCAATTACGCCACTTTGCAAAGCTGCGCTGCAGCAATGTCACTGCTAAACTACACACCCGCATGTCAGCAGTAATTTCCTCTAAACTCCGCCCCTACCAGTATCCTGCCCCCTCATTGCTGCAGGCAGAATCTGGCCGTGTACATTTGGCCATTGTGATGTCTCGGCTCTGTTATAGGGCAGAAGAAAAGGGGAAGGCCCCTGCCCTGTGGGAAGAGATAGAGGTGGGGTTACAGGCAGTGGAGTGTAAGGGGGCAATGTGTCCAGAGCTGGTGCTTCTGAGGGCTGCCCTGTTGGGTGCCAAAGCTGTATCCTGTTGCTTGGCCCTGGCTGGGAAAAAACAGTGTAATCCTGAGGACCTGTTCTCAACAGCATGGGGCTGGACTCCACCGCTCACTTTATATGTGCCCAAGATTAAAATGCAGCTTAAACAGCAGAGTAGACTGAAGAGCACCAGCTGTGATAAACCTTTTCCAGCAGGAGGGACTGCAAGCAAAAGTGAAGCACCTCTAGAACAAGTGTCTAGCAAAACTAAGGAGATGTCTGCAGCTTTGTCAAAGAAAGCCAAGGACCCTGTGTCAAAAATCAGCATCACAAAACCCAGCATGGTTTTCAAAACGCCCCGTGCAACCAGGACCCCTGGCCCCAAGTCTTTTCCGATGATGAAGTCTGCTGGTATAGCTGGCGATATGCGTGCGTTTGACTTCACCAGTGAGGTTCCTGATATAATTATCAATTCCACCCCTCTGACTTCTGCTAAGAAGACCAAGACCTGCCGTTCTGGACTCACAAAGTCAAAGGGCTCATTTCAAGTTTTTGAAGATTGTTCTCCTCAGCCAGAGAAACCTGTAACTGTTCCAGCTGCACCCAAACGGACAAACCGCTCCCGCTTTAAGGTTTGAACCTTGCCTTTTTAAACGCCTCCCATTCTTTCTTGCTGAGATCTGAGTCCATGTTCAAAGGAAACGATATCCGTTTTGAGATTACTATAAGGCAAATGTGATTTTTAGGCATGCTAATCGCACAATACTTCCTTTACCTGGGATAATTGTGCAAATGTTATTTTTCAACGTTTTTGCCCAAATGTTTTGTTAAATCAAGCCCAAGCCCAACCCCACCCCCTTTTTTTCCCCCCCTCTCTGTAGGTTGAATTTAGTGATGAGAGTGATGCTGAGACAGGTCCCCCGTCTGTAGTTGAGATGAAGTCAGGGAAAAAAAACTCCGTCTCAGTGGCTATTAAAACTCCCTCTACAGCCAAATCCAGGCCCAAGCCAGCCTCCAAAGTCTTTGTGAACCCAGCAGAGGAGCAAAATGAGCACAGAAAGAAAAGAACAGGTAAGAAAAGCACTGCTGTCTGTGCCAGTGGACCGTCCTCAGAAGATGAAACGGGTGTGTCCTCGCAAACACAGCCAAGACGGGGGCGGTCCAGGAAAGGTCAGAGTTCAAATGATATTGATCAACCAGAAAGAATGAGGATGATCAAAGAAGATGAAGATGACGTTCTGGATATAAGTCTAGAAAGCCTTCAAGAATCTGGCCCTGAGACACCAAACACAGGTAAAGGGGTGTGTGGGACTGAGGATAAGACTACCATCAGTCTAATGTATCTCCAAATTTAAGTTATTTAGAATGTGTATTTTGTGTGCAGAAAGTCCTGGAGATGGTCTAGATACTGACTTTGAGGTCCTGAGGAGAGACCTAGGAGCTGACTTAAGTAGAAATTGTGTGGCTGAACTGAGGAGCATTGGACAGACTGACACAGGAGCCCATGCATCACTACCACATACACATGTTGCACCTGGTAAGATCCACACCTTCATTATTAAAAGAAAAAGTTGCATACAAACATCACAATACCCAAAGGAGACAAATCTATTAACCTGTTAAAATCTATAAAATCTATTTTATTGAGATATTTAGCCTACGGTATGAATCAAAACTAAATGGAGCCTAAATTTCTCCTGGTGCTTTCTCACTCCCAGCACACTACTGTAACTGTAATTTAGTCAGAAGTCCTGACTTGCATTGACTGAGTCTGTGCATGGAAGTAATGGTTTTGACTTCAGTTTGCACATTTTGAATTTTGAGAGTCCAAGAAGTGTGCTGTAATGCACTAGCTGATATCTTGTCTGTGTACCCATGTGCGTTTTCTTGGGTGGGTTTTAAATTTTTATATATATATATTATATATATCTACAGGGCAGTTGGGTGGCCTAGTGGTTAAGGCATCCGCCCTGCGACCAGAAAGTCCGGGTTTGATCCCCATGACCGCTAGGCACCGCTTAGGTACCCTGAGCAAGGTACCGTCCCCACACACTGCTCCCGTGTTCCTGGCTGCCCCCTGCTTCACTTGGTGAATGGGTTAAATGCAGAGGTTGAATTTCGTGCTGTTCACACTGTGCTGTGGTGTGTTCACGTATGACAAATGGTCACTTTCACTTTCACTTACAGCTGAGCTCTCTGTGGATGCAGTCCAGTCACTCCTAAGATTCTCTTGGCTCCTCCTCCATCATTTTCCAAGCCCTTCCCTGTACCCACACCTATGCTCACTGCTTGCCCAGTTACTTGGTCAGTCTGATCCAGTCACCACAGCCATGCTCCATGCCCAATCACTGGGTGTGTCAACTCGCCATCATATAACCCGCCACCTGGCTAATCGGCTTAGGTACGTCAAATGTGCAGCCTTAAACTGGTCAGTTCTTTTCATTTGCATAAAGTTAACCTCTGTATGTATTGTTTGAATGTCTAGCCAGACTTTTTTTTTTTCTTTGCGGGGAGTGTTTTTGCTTCATTTATTATGGTAAAAGCACTTTTATAAATTCCACAGCATTATTTTATAAATTCACTGCAGTTCAGAGGGAAGTATGATTCAGATGATGTACTGTCCTCTTCTTTCACAGGAAACTGAAGAAATCCAGTGGAAATATAGCAGAGTGTCTGAGTGAGTTGACCCTGGAGGAGTCTCCCACAAAGTTGCAGACAAAAACATTCTCAGCACTTGAGAGCATCTACTCCTTTACCCCAACACAGCCAGCACAGTTCCCTGTAACACACTGTAATGAGTTCACCCAGCAGCTCAAAGACCTGCCAGCAGGTAAACACATTTCTCACAATCTAAGATGTAAACTCCCAGTCCAGTTCTACCAATGAAAATGTACTTTAGATTCTATGCTCTTGCTAGTTTTAATTTAATTCTTTAATTAGTTATTTTATGTTCCTACAGGTTTAACGGTATGTTTGCTCTCTCTTGTGGGGGTGAGTCCTGGAGAAATTGGCAGTACCATTCTTCTTACACGACTGGAGCGTGACTGTGCTCCTTTCACCATAAGGATCCCAACCAGACACAAAGATGTAAGGGAAACTTTCTCCTTACAAAAGGAAATTGCTGCAGGGGACCCATGTTTTCTTGTTGTTAATTTGTCATTTTATCCTTTCATCCTTATTATACAGACTAATACATTTTTAAAAATGGCACGGTAAAACTGTATAGATGTTGATGTCCTTTTGTAGTTTTTACTTACATACTCCTATCTATTTCTTTGCATAATTTTTAACCCCTTTTACCCTGATCAGCAATGGTCTAGATACCCACAGGACAAACAGTGAGCAGCAGTTAGGGTGGTGGATCATTCTCAGCACACTAGTGATACCGACATGGTAGTGGAATGTGTACTGGATCACACATGGCAGTGGTGCTGTAGTTTAAAACCTGACCACTGATGAGGGCCCAGAGAATACTTAACAAAAACTGCAGTAACAAATTAACATTAATCATTGACTTTATTGCACAAGGACTTCAGTCCTTTTTTTCAGACCTTTTCATTATAAAGTTAACAATGAATGGACAATGTTTTTAATAAATCCGGCGGCACTGTGTGACCCACTTTGCAGAATACACATACACCAACGTCTCTACAATGTCAGCTTTACTGCTGTGCAGATGTGCAGAGATCAATCCACCACCTGGTGGTCCAGTAAGGGTTCTGACCGTTGGTACTGATAAAATGGATAACAAGTTAGGTAGGTCATAAAATATATTGCTCAGTCCTATTTTTGTGTCCGTAGCGCCCAATGCCTGTGCTGCTGGAGGAGTTGGAGGGAGTGTTACAGGGACAAAAGGAAGGGAGTGGAGTGGCGGATAAAGTGCAGTGGTGGGAGGGCCGGAAGGCTCTGGATGCTCGAGTGCAGGTGAGGGGTAGACAAACTGTGGCTTTAGAAGCATGCTGAAAAGTAACAGGGAGAAGATTCGGTGAACTATAGCCTGATGTTTCTTTCATTTCTATATTTCTGAATTTAGACTTTTTGGGTGGGTAGTGAAATGCTGCAGGCTTGCAGTTATTGGTGGCCTGTGTAAATAGCCTGTTTCTCTCATTCTTGTTCACAGAAACTGCTTGAGGAAATGGAGGAGACTTTAGGAGTGTGGAAATCTGTACTTCTCCCATTGACCTCTGACCCTGAATTGTCTGCTCAGCTAAAATATCTCCAACCTTCAGTAGCGGGAACAAAGATCAATGTAAACATGCTAAAGGTCTGTATCAGAGTCTGGGGGTGTTATCAGTATTAGTGACGTTACATTGCCACAGGTGTCATGTCATAGGTCTACACTTAGCACTGATAATTCCTTGTGTAGGAAAAGTGTTTAACTGGTGTTCATGAAGTAAATGCTGACTATTTACACAAACCTGAAACATACACGAGTAAAAGTGCAGAAACTGTCCTTTTGTACCTCTTGTACGCATGTGAATCTTTTCTCTGTTCATCAAGGACAGCTGTAGTAGTGATACAATGCATCATCCTTAGATTCATTTCTCTTTCTTCCTGCTTTGCCTCTAGGTGGTTCTTTCTGCAGCCCCTCTGCTTTCTCTCACAGACCTACATGCTTTAGCTGATGGTGCATGTCTGGAGGGAGATTTCCTGAAGCTGCTACAGAAGGGTGTGTCTGAACTGAAAGGAAGGGAGGAGCCTCAGGGACACACAGTCTTAATCTTGGACAAGGTTGTGTGTTATACAGATTCTCCCATTGTAATATTTGCTTGTCTTGTTGAACAATGAAGTGTTTTCGGAGGTGTAAATGACTTACACAATTTTGTTATGCTAAAGAGCTTCATCTTATATCTGATGGCAGATAAACAATGCTAAAATTGAGGCCATGTACTATTGTTCTATAGAAGGCCTAGATTCAATTTCTAAAGACTATATGTGTACTTTTGAGTAGTACCTTCAGAAGTTGCCATGGGAGAATATACCTTGTCTGAAGCCTCGCTCTGTCACTCGTATGCCTTCTCTACATGCTGTATTGGGCCACAGTTATCTCCAAGAGGTACACAGACCCATACATCTCACTTATTTCATAGCATATTGGTTTTGGATGATTTCCTGACTGTTAACTGGAGTTCTTGTATGTTTTCGCTTATTGCGCAGGTGGATACTGAGTGTGTGTTGTCACGTGGTGTAGACCCCCAGCAAGTTTATTTTGTTCTAAACCCAGACAGAAACCTGCTTGAGACTGAAAAGCGTTTCAGAGATTGGTTTACTAGGTAAGTACTGAAAATAATTAACATGAGCCCGTCTTCATGGCATTTGACAAGTGGCTCTATCTCTGTCCCTGTGTGTCATCTGTAAATGGTCATTTTAATTTATTTTTTGGCTGTTCAGTGAGCAGGCATGGGAGGGAGTGAGTGGTGCCTCTCCTGACCCTGATAAACTGCAAGAGGCTATAACCACCAAAGACTTGTATATGTGAGTGAGCTTTCCCAATTCGGCAGTGTATATTTACCTTTCAAGCCAACAAACTGGCTCATACCTTGCCTCTTGTTTTTGTTTTTCCTTTCTTCGTATTGAAGTTATGTAGGACATGGAGCAGGGGCACGTTTCCTTGATGCTCAGAGGGTTGTGAAGGGGCAAGTACGAGCTGTGGCTATGCTCTTTGGCTGCAGTAGTGCTGCACTCAGTGTGCAGGGCTGTCTTGAGGGAACTGGCATCATCCTCAACTACCTCACTGCTGGATGGTAATATATATATATATATATATATATACAGTCATTAGCAGAATTAATTCATTTACGAAATTAAATAGAATACATTCAACCTTAGGCCCATGGCATTTTATTTTTAACAGATTTCAAATTATTTTTGGATTATTTTATAGTAAGGTGTATCCCAACTAATTCCCAAAGAACCCAGTGGAATATTAAAACTTCAAAAATGCATGTTATTAGCTTACTAACTTGTCCTGCTGAACAAATGAAACTAGGTGTAGTGGCCTAGCTTTGGTAAGTCATTGTAACTGTCAATTTAATTACTTGTGAGCTCATTCTGCCTATTTTTATTTAATTTTTTTTAGCCCATTGGTGCTTGGCAACTTGTGGGATGTGACCGATCGTGACCTTGATCGATTCACCTCTGCCCTGTTAAAATCTTGGCTCTCCAGCGGTTCAGGTTCTTCTCTACTCCACCATCTCGACCAATCCCGTGATGCAACTCACCTCAAACACATGATTGGAGCAGCACCAATTGCATATGGCCTACCTGTGCACCTGCGCTAACACAATTGCTATATTAACATTTGTACAATTGTACAGTCAAAGTATGCAATCCAGTGAAGTGATGTATAATAATATAATGAACCAGTTGTATTGGCAATATGAAGTCTGTTACATTAATCATATAATGTGGTACTTAAATTGTTAATGCTTTCTGGTCCTTCTAGTGTAATTTCCTTAATCTTATCCTACTTTTGCATTTTTTCTTTTAAATTTTATTTTATTTGCATTTTGGAAATTTGTACATTTTGTTTAACATGCAGGCATTTACATTTGTGCTTTTACATTTTAACTTGTAGAGTTGGTTATATTAAATTCATGCAAACATGGAATTGCTTTGTGCCGTCTTTGCTTGTTTCTCATTAGTCATTTTTTTTTCTGGGTGAAAAGGTGGGATCTGACTGGAATTTATTCATGCCATTAAGGAAATATCCCAGGTTTGGACACAAGACATTGAGGGTGTACTCACACTAGGCAGTTTCAACCGTGCCCGAGTGCGTTTGAGAACCAAAGCGCGGTTCGTTTGACTCGTGTGAGTACGCCGAACCGTGCCTGGCCCGCTTGGAAGAGGTGCGCCAGAGCACGGTTCAGTTGGACTCGGGCGCGGTTCGCATGTAGTGTAGGCGCTAACCGTGCTGGAGCACGGATCAGGACGCGTGACGCCACGTTTTTGCGACGCTCCAAAACCATTGTTCGTGCCACAAAAGCGACAGACCTGTTTAACAGCGGGCTGTGGACCACCGCGGACCAAACGACTCAAAATTACTGTCAAAAAAGTAAACCGAGCGATAGACTCCATTTCGTTCAGCGAGAGCGCCGCTCTTCCCGTTTATCCTGAAACCGGCGCACCATAATGACGTAAGCGTGCTCCGGCACGAATGCGGGCCGAGGGGGGGGGGGAGTGGGAAGGGGCGGGACAATCGTACTCGGGTCCGGTTCACGGCAACCGTGCCTAGTGTGAGTACACCCTGAGTATGCTGTTTTAGTGATTTCTTGCGGTCTTGTTCATTTTCACACCTTGTGCTCTGTTCAGTTCCATATATAACAAAGTTAGGTAGTGTAATCACACTGCCCTACCTTTTGGGAGATATAAGCCTTACATGTGGTATTAAAAGATGGACTTTTAAAGACTGTATTAGGAAACTCTACCTTACAGACATGGACATGAATTATAATATTAAAAGTTACCCTTTTTATTTAGCCGTGTAGTTTACATCCACTGAGACACCAAGCACTAGTACTGTGCAATAAATCTGTGGAGTGCTTTAAACGACGGCGACCTAGGCGACCAGTTAATTGTAGATTGGGTTTGTTTGATTATCAGTAGTTTAAATTATTTTCTTTCATCAATAAATTCATTTTAACGGAATAATCACTATTAGTATGAATATCAGAATACATGTTTCAAAATAAGTTATGTCTTATATAATAAAATTGATTTCCTAATTGAGAAATAATTTCGTAATCGTTCGCGAAACCGCTTTTTTTCTTGGGAAAATCGTTTTGGTATAATTTTATATTTTTTTCAATCGTATTTCTGACGCTTAAAGCTAAAACGACCTTCGTTTCCGTTTAAGCCGGAAGCTCTCTTTGTTCTCTTTTCCAGCATGGCTGTGAATCTCACCGAGCTGTCTCTTCCACAGCTGGAAGGTTTGAAGACTCAGCTCGAGCAGGTAAACAATTGGATTCACTGAGCCTCTGAATATCGGTATTATTTGCAGAATTAGTTTTTTTGTTCATCCCTGGGCTACTCTGTGAGGGCTTCATGAAGCTCTATCACGTTTCTTTTTCTGTTAGCTCCCGGCTGGCCGCTTATCCAGAGTGGGCGTGAGGGAGATAAACCCTCCTAGAAATACTACATTGATAAAAGTATTGGGATGCCTGACCATTACACCAACAGGGAATTTAATGGCATTGCATTCAGATACAAATACTTTAATATGGATTTGGTCCCGCGTTGCCGCTTTAACGGTTTCCAGTCGTCTTGGAAGCCTTCCACAATGCTTACAATCTCCGTTCCAGTTCATCCCAAAGGTGTTGGATGGGGTTGAGGTTAAGACTCTGGGGGGCCAGTAAAGTTCTTTCCCACCAAACTCATCCAACCATGGACCAACCATGATATGGTCAGGCATTAAGAGTGCCCCTTCACTGGAAGTATGGGGCTACCTGAATTCAATAATTCAGTGTCTCAATACTTTTTTACATATATTGTTATTATAAGGGAGAAGAGGGGAGGAGTAATAGTCATGTTCGGTACGTGACGTGATGGGCGGCGTTTCAGTGCAGACACCAAAGCAAAATACATGATTCGTTTTTTTAAACTAAGCCAGCTTGTGAAAATAAATTGTCCGTTGGCTTTACAGTGCTTCTAACTTTCAATTAATATGCTTTGCTTATATCACATTAATTTACTCACTATATTAAAAATCTTACTTTGACCATGCATCATCCGTGACTTTCAAAAATGTCTTCCTTTTGCTCTTTAGGAAACAGAATTTCTGTCATCATCTATAGCGCAGTTAAAAGTGGTCCAAACAAAATATGTAGAAGCCAAGGACAGCCTAAATGTTCTCAAAAAAAGCAACGAAGGTAAGGCTCTATAATCTAAACGGTTGCATAATTCTTATTCTTTATCTCACCGTTTTCTGACCCTGGTCCTGTAGTGTCCCTGCTCTGCATGATTTAGATTTATTTATTTTATTTTTTTGCACCAACAGACCTGCTTCAACTCCAGGAACGCTTGTTAATTAGATGATTGATTGCATCAGGTGTGTTGGAGCAGTGATAGGGAGGCATTTTGTAGAGCATGATTCCTTGTGTAGCCAGATATCTACAGCCCACGGACAGGTCTGTCCAAAGGGGGAAAGGCTATAAGCCAATCCTATTGGACATTGCTCAGATTTGGGCTTCTGTAATCGTCTGAGTGTGTTGTGAAATACCACACAGGACCAGGATACAGAACCACTGTCATCCAACATCTGTGTTGCTACTTGAAACATATTCTTTATTTCTCCTTGTTTTTCTCAGGAAAAAAGTTACTTGTCCCTCTTACCAGCTCTGTATCCTTTTACCAGCTGAGTCGCTTCCAGATTGGTAGTTCTATGTCATGTTTTCAGCTCTTAAAACTGTGTGTATGTATGTGAGAGGGAGAGAGAGAGAGACAGACAGACATATCTTTTGACCTTTGCTGTTTTCTTTAAACTAACCTACAAAGATGTATGTTCCTGGAACTCTGAACGATGTAGAACATGTTTTAGTAGATGTGGGAACGGGTTACTTTGTAGAAAAGGTAAGAGCATTTTTCTACAGACCTATCGTCTTAAGATGTAAAATTTGAATGGAGACAACTCAAGTGAGCTGCCTTTTTTTTTCAGAATGTGGAGGACAGTAAAGAATTCTTTAAACGCAAAATCGACTTCCTCACAAAACAGATTGAGAAGATTCAGCCTGCTCTTCAAGAAAAACATGCAATGAAGCAAGGTGATTCTCCAATTCAGCTAATTTGCTTTTTACTGCCTTACCACTATATATACACCAAAAACAAGAGATTCAAGATTTTTTGTCACATGCGTAGTCATGCAAGTACAACACAGTGAGATGTATTCTGAACTGCTCCTTTTGACTGTGCAAACATTATAGACAATACAGTACATTTTAAATAAAACTGGAATTTTATGAAACAAATTTAATAAAGAAATATAATAGAAATATAAAGTATAAGTAAAGCAGATATAAGTATAATATGTACGTACAATTTAAAATTTTAAAAACCTCTGAAATTGTCTAGAACAGCGTTTCTCAAACTATGGGCCGCAGACCGGTGCCGGCCCGTGAGAGGGTTCCTGCCGGTCCGCGGAGCCTCGCTTCTGCACCAATCAAAATTCAGTCACATCAGGTCTGATCTCAGCGATGCTGTCACTGTGTGCCCCGCCCTGCCACCGCGACTTCACGGCCCACCCCTTGTTTCTGCATTCTAGAATGTTCAGCGTTCCCGCCCTCATTCGCTCTAAACTTTTCACGGACACACGCGCGTTACGAGAGCTGTCTGTCATTTCTGGCTGATGAGGGTGTGGATCTGGGGGGAGTGCCCGCAGTGATCGCACAACACCTTACAGAAACACTGCATCATTTCGATTCGTACTTCCCTTGGGTTTGCAATGGGTACGAGACCCGTTCGCCAATCCAGACATGAGTGATCTGCCACCTGTGGTCCAGGATTAACTTTTGGAGGGTTACAGTTAAGATTTGGCCGGCTGTCCCTGTCCGAGTTCTGGCTCTCATGCAATGAGGAATATCCCCAGCTAAATGAGATGGCAGTTAAAACGATTTTGCCCTTCCACTCCACGTATCTGTGCGAGACTGGCCGAACTCAGAAAACACGCTCAGAGTGTCTCTGTCAGTGTGTCTTCCTGGTTTCGACCAGTTAGTACCAAGAAAGAAGGCACACCTTAAACACATTAAAATGTTGATTAAAATTTTTTTGTGCCAAATAATCCCTGTGGGTGACTAGACATGTAATTTAATTAATGTTAAAAGTCCATTTGCACGTTCAGCACCATTTGGCAGTGTGTAGTTTTTAAAAAAAAAAAGGTTTCTTATATATAGGCATAGGTATAATAATAATAATAATAATAACAGCCTAATTACTATATATCTGTATATTTACTTGACAATAATATTTACATTTACATTGCATTTACGGCATTTAGCTGACGCTCTTATCCAGAGCGACGTACATCAGTGCTTAAGAAGTCCACAACTGTTTCTTAC
>JBBPDC010000109.1:11940375-11965512 GCA_037974485.1 Hemigrammopetersius urotaenia | reverse complement strand
GAAAGATGGGAATTACAGCTAGGTAAAATGATTGAGGTGTCTTTATAATAAAATTTAATTTAATAACATAACGTGGATGAGTTCTGCGGGCCGAATTAAAAAGCCCAAGGGGCCGTATATGGCCCGCGTGCCGTAGTTTGCCCATGTCTGTTGTAGACCATAAAAAAAGCATGCACGTGTCACATGTTAATGTTTTCTCTTCCCTGATGTATTTCATAGCTTCTCCCATGGTGCAAGTGGATGAAAAGGGCGAGAAGGTTCGGCCCAATCACAAGCGCTGCATTATCATTCTTCGAGAAGTACCTGAGACCACTCCTGTGGAGGTGGGCACTCAAGTGTCTTACTCACAAACTTCAAAATAGACAGCATAACAAATATTGTTAGGGTACTTAACAGTTTTGCATTTTTAGTCATAAATTATGCAAGAGCAATGTGTTTTTATTGATTCGTTTGTTTTGGTCTCTTTCAGGAGGTGGAGGCACTGTTTAAAAATGAAAAGTGTCCACAGGTCATCAGTGTTGAATTTGCTCACAATAACAATTGGTACATCACATTCCAGTCTGACACTGATGCCCAACAGGTACAGAGCAAATTCACAATTGGACAAATGGGAATAAGACATATAGTAACATGTAACATTTGTAGTGCTTGTAGTAATTTAGTTGTAATTCCTAATCACGTGAGTCTTTTCACAGGCCTACAAGTATTTACGTGAAGAAGTGAAAACCTTTCAGGGAAAACCGATCATGGTGAGTTTATTGGTGCTCTTGCTCTAGGTCTGTCTACATTATAGCCCTATACACAACAGACAAGCGTCTTCATTTGCAATTAAAGCTGTGATTTAGTAACTTTAGAGGCCCTCATCTTATAAAGATAAATCTATTTTCTGGTATTATTCAGCTAATGTGTGGTTGGCAGTGACTTGAAATGCCACTTGAGCATTCCAGAGAAATCTAAGCTTTACTTTTGTTATAAAAATGGGCCTTTTCTATGTGAAATATTTCTATTACCATTTAACACGAAGAAACTTGCTCGCTAATGCCAGCTGATCACTAGGTTAAATTGGGCCAGGCATAAATCCTTAGCAGAAGAATGCTTCTGCTTTTTGTTTCAAGGTTCTTTCCCTTCCAAATGTGAAAATGAAGGCCTATGTTCCTTCAGAGATTTGAAGAAGAATGCATTTCTGCATCACAATGCCTTAATATGAGCCACAAAGGAAGGTGTAAACGGGCTGCTGGGCTCTTTGTGCTCTGGCACTTGGAGACATGCAGCTGCCATGTGTTTCTTTTATCAAGCCTCGTGGTAGCAGTTGTTTGAATTAGACCAGGGGTGTCTGTCTCTGGTACTGGCAGGCTGGTGTTCTGCACAGTTTAGTGGTTCTCCTCCTCAAACATGTTTGCTAAACCTGACCATTAACTGGCAGGGTGAACCAGGTGTTTCTGAGCAGGGAAATCACCGTGCTGGACCACAGCCCTCCAGGACTGGAGTTCAACACCCCTGAATTAGACAGTTCAAACTGCACAAAATGTGTGTGTAACTGTAGAAAGTTTCTGCTTTCTAGAGTTACACAGAAAAGATTATCTTTCAGGAATACAAATGGCTAACACCAAATGAGGGCAAGAGGGAAGTAGTTCAATCACATGACTCAAAGCTGAATCAGCAAAATAGTGTCATGGATTAATAAGGAAGCCCCATACAGACCATTCCTCTAATGTAACGCTCAAACAGAATTCACACCAGATGCTTTTCGACGGTGCTCTGAGTTGTGTGGTTCTTTGTGATTTACTTTAACTTTTTATATTTAGCATTTTTGTTTCAGATTTTGTCTATATAAAGTTGTCTTTTTGCCCCGGTGATGATCAGTATCGCGCTTAGAAGGATCCAAAACCCTTGCTGCTGTAGAGATTTCACTTCTTTCTTCCTCTTCTTCCACTCCTCACTCCCCTCTGTTTCTCTCTCCCTCTCCTCTTAGCACAAGTGGTTCTGCCCTAATGACCGTGAGATTATGAGATCTGAGGGGATTATGAAACACTTCGTTATAATCTTCATTTTGAAAAATTATCTGTCTGCTGTCATGTTTACCTTATCAATAAACACACTCCCTGTTCTTCAGGCTCGTATCAAGGCTATAAACACCTTCTTTGCTAAGAACGGCTATGGTGCTGTGGACTCGACTGTATACACAGGTAACCCTCAGTCTCAGTACTCGTCTCCAGTTTACCTGCAGCAAATGTACCAGCCTCCTCAGCAGTACCCAGTCTACAGTCTGCTACCACAGGCATGGACCCCTTCACCCACGCCGTACTTCGAAACACCACTGGTAAGAACAACACACATACAAGGAAGTGTGTGTAAAGAGTCTTGGTCCTTATTTACCTAACTAAACTAAGTTTATTTTTTAAATCAGTGTCTTTGTGGTCCACCATGCAGATATATTATATATAAAATGCAGTTTTAGTCTGTAGTAGTTTAAGCCCAGTGATACAGCTGTGCTGAGAATGATCAAACAAATATTAAATACTGAATGTACTTCACATTCAGTAGGTGGGAAAGGTTTACCCCCGTCTGCAATCTCTGTCTCGGTGAGGAGCAAGGTGTGGGATTGGAGAGTCTTGTAATTCCGGGTGAGGCTGTTTAACTTGGTTCGTTCTGTATGTATGACGTATGTTTGTTTCTCCCCCATTCAGGCGCCATTCCCAAATAGTACGTTTGTCAATGGCTTCAGCACTACAGGAAGCTTCAAGACTGGCTCATCTCCGCTCAGCCTTACGCGCCACTTTCCTCGCAACAGGTATGCTGTCATAAACATCTGAGCAACTGAACCCACACTCCCTACATCATTGCTCTTTGCAGGACAGTAGCTTGACATTTGCGGAGTACCACTGAAGTCCGTTATTTTTGGGCGAGCCTTGAATATAACGGTGCAAAATGTGTAAATGTCATTGGCAGATGCTCATTTAGAAACAGTCAGCCAGTAAAAAAGTGAAATGGACAGGATAATTTGGTAATTTTTTTTTGTAGGTTTTTTTTTTGTGCATATAAAATTTAAATATCCAAAAAAATAATTCGGGTGAATGACATTTTATACTAAAAGTACTTTCTCAGCTAATTTATGATGCAGTGGTGATGTTGCTGACCTTACCATTTCTGCTCTCCAGACTTCCACTTTATTCAAGAAAGAATGTAATCAATAACTTCAGGTAGACATTTTGCTGTATATTCCACCCTATTTCCATCCTCATAATCATCTTACCGCGTCACTTGCTGCCTTTCAGATGTGACCTGTTTGCAGGCTTAATGCTTCAGCAAATATTGTTTAAACATTGGTTGGAAAGGTCCTGAGCCACGTTGTCACATCTCATGTGTCTGTATTCAAGAACTGTACAGAGTGATGCCCTTTGAACTTTTTAAGTTATTTTTACAGACTAATAGGGGTGGGAGTCAAGATCTAAATTATCACAATTTTTCACTGTTTGAAAAGTGACTTTTTTTCACCCAAGTTTTGAGAGGGGTGGAGTGTCCTATTCCTTTGAGTAAAAATGTTTTGAAAAAATATTAATACTTGGAATCCTGAGGGTTCATTTATGCCTCTTTTCTAACGCACCACCATGCTCATACACACACACGATTGGATTTCTCACACCAGTTGTTTTCCTGTTTTTACGATCAGAAATAACAATGTATATTAAGTTATTTTTACTTTTAAAAATGATTTACAAGTCTTTTTAGTTCAAAACACTGTAAAAATTTGTTTAAAAGTTCCAAGCTTTCTTATTGTACATGGCATACAATCATGAAACGAAAATTCCTGTGATGCCTGAAACTCCACAGTTGACCCAAACACATGGAATCTTTAATAGGGAAGTACCACTGGGCATGCTGTTTGAATGCTGAGGGTAGATGTGAAGAATTGTGTTTAAACACTGCACAGATCCACTGCTTACATCTCTATATAAGGACAAGCATTCAGACTATCACAGAAGATTTGAAGAACCTTTTTTATAGGTTGTTGAAATTGGTAATGATGACACGAGTGCCCCCCATCCCTACAACTGGCATGAATGTGTTACTTCCCTTACATTTTATGGCCGGGTCATCCTTGCATAATGTAGCAATACCAATGACCCAATGGCCAGGCTTAATTGTTGAGAGTAGTTTAGATCAGTTTGAGTAGTGACAGTTGAAGGACATAAGACATGCAAGCCCAGGAGATCTCTCAACGTGGTATAAATGAGCAGAACCTTTTCGAGACTTGACTAATTGTTTTTACGTGAAAGAATGCATGTGCTTTGTATGCAAGGCAACTGAAGTTGTATTGTGTCGTGTTTATAGGAACCATGTAAAACCACAGTCCCGTGCTGATGGTGCCCCTCAATCAGAAGGTCTTTCAGGCACCAGCACTCCCCAGACCCCCAGAACCCCGACAGCAGTGTCGAGCTCAGATTCCCAGTCACTCAGCTTGTGTGATCCTCCATCTTCCCCCAATGAGAACAGCCACTCTGACCCAGGCAGCAACAGTCGAGCCAGGTCTGTCCTTAAACTATGAAGTGGTATACTTTTTTTTTTTTTTTTTTTTTAAGATAGCAATGTGTGTTTTAGTTAGTATTCAATTTCAGTGAATCCAACTCGGATGTTACATATGTTATAAAGTGACAAACAACCTAAAGTTTTTATATAAAGACAAACTATTCAAGAATGTGGACCCAGTGATGAGAAAATTGAGCGCACAGAGGGAGAACGGGTGCTGAGAGTCTGTTTCTCTTTCTTTTCTGCTCTTTCTTTTCCTCTCATCCTTTCTCTCCTCTTCTTTCCTGTCATTCTCACACCTTTCCCAGTGAGCAATAAGATTATGAGATCTGAGGGTCAGATATAGAGGAATTGTGCAGAAAATTGATGTTATTTTGAGAGAGCTGTATGAACCATTGGCATGGGTGTATATTAACATCTGGTCTTTTAGGAGAGGAAGTTACCGTGGCATGAGGCGCAGGAGGGAAGATGAACGGATGGTAAGTCAGCATTTTCAATTATGGTAGAGATGATAGCTAGGAAATACTTTTTTTTTCCTTTTAGACTCTGAGCTAATGTATGATCTGTTCCCTTTACAGAGGCCCCTCCCACTAACTGAGGTCAAAAGCCCTCCACCTAAATTTGACCTGGCAGCCTCTAACTTCCCACCACTGCCTGGGGGAGTGGCTGGCCGGTTGCCAGGAGGCATGATCACATCAACTGAATCTGTTCTAGAGAATCGCATGGCTGATGTAGTGAAAGGCATTAGCAGGGACAAGGTATGTTTTCCCATGTGGCATTAACTGAATGTGTCATCACTTAATATATAATAATAACTTCATGCTTATTACTGTGAGGCTGACTTTGTGTCTGGCTGCATTGCAGTTGGATGCGAACAAACAAGATGTCAATAAGGATACACAATCTCCTCAGGGGGAAGGACCTACTCCTGCCCCTACTGCAACGACACCCAAACCCACCGCTGTACCGCAGGACATGCCTGTCTCCAGGTAAATATGCTTACACTTACCTGAAGATTCAGTGTCGCAGTCTACTCTTTTGTAAGAGTTGTGGGTCCTAAAGACCCAGTAAGCTTGTTTTAATTGTTTTAACACATCTAATTGAGCATGCAGCAAGCATGACTGACCAAATTAGGTATGTCATGTTGGGGAAGGCAACATTTGAAATGGAGGTTAGTAATGCTAGTGCTAGTGCTAGTGCTCCAGTTTTTGATTACAATCTCACTTTCTCTCACAAGGCACTATAAATCACAAGTGAGCCTAACTTAAGAGTTTGGTATGTTGGATGTGTCACCCATAATGGTGACTCAGAGCTAACTCATACAGTTTGATTCTCTTTAGTGTTGCACATCAAGTGAGGAGACAAGACAGCGACTCTAATACCTCGAAACACACAGCCCACAACCCTGCTGCAGTCACTGTTGCTCCTGCTCCTGCTCAGCCTGCACCTGCCCCCGCACCCAAACCTGCTCCATTCAGTCACTCTGCCTCCCCTAGCACACCTGTACAGGTAAGTTCTTTTTTTTTTGTTTATAAGGCATGCTTTACAGATTTCATGCTTATTTTTGCCTGAAGCGCATGGTGGGAGGGCACTTTTTATTCTTTCTACATTCTGTACCATCCTCCATTGTTTTTGGGTTTTTTTCCTCCTCTTTTCTTCCCTTTTCTCTCATTAGTCACTCCCACTCCTGTCCCTATGAGCAGTAATCTGGCGAGATCTGAGCATTAGACAATAATTGTGTTGGAAAATGAATGCATCAGTTGTAGATTAACAGTCTTGATATTCTACTTTTAGGAGCCTCGGAAGCTCAGTTACGCTGAGGTGTGTCAGAAGCCTCCGAAAGACCCACCCACTGCACCAGTACCAGCGCCATCTCCAAGCCCCACCCCCTCACCTACAGCCAGCCAACCACTTCGTGAGCTTCGTGTAAACAAACCAGAAGGCCCCATCCCTCCTCAAAGCAACCCTGGAGAGAAGGTGGAGAAGGGAGGCGAGAGCAGGCCTCCTCGTGAGCAAACCAACTATTCACGTGGTGGTGGGAGCAGGGGGATGGGATTTAAACTCAGAGAGCAACAGAGACGGCCCCCTCAGGGCAGACGCCCCTCCCCTCAGGCAGGGTATAACAGACGCATTGAGAAAGAGCAAAATATCCCTCCAAGATCGCCAAAGTAACATCACATAGGACGCCTTCCGACTCGCACACATTCTCAAAGATTTACGCATCTTAATATATTGTATGTAAAAAGAGTATATAAATACATATATAAAACTACATAACTGCACGGAGAGTTGCACTGCGTTGACAAAACGACTGACAGCTCTGGCCGTCAAAACATGAGCTGCAACTGGGATGAAGTGAAAAACAAAGATGGGCATGGACCCTCAGGACTTGTTAAGTATTTGCCATGGCACATGGTATTGTGTCTGTGACTGCAGCAGTTCTTTGCTCGGTGTGTGAGCGCACGTGCGCTTGAGCTCATTTGATGTTCGAGTGTTTATGGTCCTGGGCACCAGAGCATGTTGCTGTGCGGCTCTTACTCCTACTTATGAGGGTACTTTATGAAGCACCACTGACAAGCCAGCACAGCTTCTGCATATGCAACAAGATGAAGCCAGATGATCCGACACTGCTGCTTCCCTAGTCCATGATGTGTGCGTGTCTGTCTATCAAAAAGTGTAGAAGTTGTATTGTGTAAGAGAAAAGCAACAAATGAAATGAGTGTAGTTGACAGAACTGAAGAATGATTTACTCAGGGGAGGTTGAACTGGAAGACTTTAGGATTCAGGGAAGAACTCTAAACCACCTGAAAAGAAAGATGTGAGTACTTGTGAAGTGGCTCAGCTTGCTTTGTACTTCTGTGGTGTCTGCTTTGTCATGTGCTGTTGAGTGTTTGCAGAGACTGGACTGGACCGGACCATGGAAAAGTGTGATGCTGACAAAGATGTGATAAAAGAATTCAGTAGGTTTTACAGTTAAGACAACGTGATGGAATGTCTTCCCTGCACTTGTCTTGCGTTTGAGCCGTGATTTTGTCTCAGTGTCTTACAAAGATCAGGTGTTTGCTGTGGTGATTTTGGGCTATGACTATATATATTGTTCTCTGCTGTAAAATAGTAAGAATGGAGATGGATAGTGAATTTGTCTGCTTTCATATCATGTATGTGCCCAGTATGCCAGTCTGTTGTCTTTTTCTTTTTTTAACAATGTAATGTGTAAGTTACAGTATGCCTGTACTTTTCTGGTAAATGATTACCTGTGTGTGTGTAACATTGTAGCGCACCTGTGATTATGGTGTATCCTTCTGTGTCGGACAGTCTTGAGGTTTAGGTAACGGATAAGGATAGCTCAGGACTTCAAGAGGAAATCATTGGTGTGTGAGTGAGTGCATGTGTCTAATCATTTCGTCCAATGATTCCTATCATAGCCTTTTCAACTTCATGGTTTCTTTACTTTGAGTTACTACAGTGTATTTGAACATGTTCAAATGTTTCAGCAGTATCCGATGTTGCTCTTCTTCCCTGCCTTTCAAACAGATGTGTAATTAGCATTTTCCCCCATTGTTCTCATACATGTATAAATGGGTTGTGCACAAATCCAGACCAAAGTTGAATCAGCAGAGAGACAATCTCAGGAAGTGCTGTTTTACCACAGTAACTCCTCCCATGCCCTAACCCTCGGCCCCTGGGCAGAGCATTTTGTTCAAGTGATTGATGCTTATCTCACATGTTTAATAGAATGATGAGTAGGCAAAATCCTGAAGTGTGTATCTGTGATTTTGAATGTTACTAAAAAAAGACTGATATGTAAACCTTTTGAAGGTGATTACATGTGTCCTAACAATTGTTTTTTTTTTTTTCCGTTGAGATTTGTAATATGGATTAAGCAGTTGAGGGGAAAAGATCAGTTTTAGTATGTTTATTTATTTTTTTTCCCTTTAATACTTCGTCTGTTCTATTTTGCTTTAGCGTCGTTAGGTCCTATGTAAATGGATGCATGAGTAAGAGGCTTTTTTTCCCCCTGCCCTTTTCCAGGGATGGGATAGTGTTGGTCACAAACATTTTAGAGTATGTGCCACTAATTAAGAATAATCAAGGAGCCTGTTAATTATTTTTAATTTGGTTTGATTTACAAGCAGCTTGTGGTATTGTAATATTAAATGCACTAATTTTGTTTCAAATCTCGTCATGTATGCTGTGAGCTTTGTAGAAATACTTACCTGAGGAATTTCTAGTAGCGAGATTGCTAGTTGACTTTTTTTTTTTATCTATTTTTCTTTTACCCCTCTCCTTTTGTATTTCTTTTTTTTTTTTCTCCCCATGTTTTTGGGTTTTCCTTCCCTCAAGGCTTATGCTTTGTCTGGGAGGAGTGAATATTACATGAGTGGGTAAAATGTTTTGGACACAAAGTTGTAGATGTCTAATAAGAACTGTTTAAGGAAAATTGTGGAAAAAAAAAAAGAAAATAAATGATAATGTGCATCTGTTTGTTTGCTTTTCTCCTGAAGGTAGAAAACAGTTCTATAGCTGATGGCATTATATTTGGAATATGTGAGCTGCTAGAAGTTCAGTAGCCACCTAATGTGCAGTGACGCAACAGAATGGGACATAATCTATGTAAATGAGTTGCCATTATGTAAGGGGATGGGAGGAAATGAATCCCCTGATTTCAATATTCAGGAAGATGAGAACAAGCGTTTGAAGCATTTCTTTGCCAAAGAGCTGGGTTGGAATATCGTCTGCGTTTTCAGTGTGTGTGCATTCTGAAATCAAGGCCTCCTCCCAATCTCGTCAATACATCTTAATCTGCTTGAATATAAACATATACTGATTGGTAAGATTTTCTCATGAGACTTATGCTGAGGGCCAGTATCCCAGATTAAGGTTTATCCAAAACCAAAAAAAATTGAATGGTGATCCTCCAAAGACATTTCATCTTAAACCAAGGCTGATTAATCCATGGTTTTAATCCATGGGGTGGCGGTAGCTCAGTGGGTAGGATACCTGCCTCCGGACCAAGAGGTCACAGGTTCGAATCCTACCTCCAGCACCACCACTGGGTCCCTGAGCAAGACCCTTAACCCCAAGTTGCCCCAGGGAGAGACTGTCCCCTGCAGTTAGTGAATGGAAGTCGCTTTGGATAAAAGCGTCTGATAAATGCCGTAAATGTAAATGTAAAAAGTGGATGTTTTTGAACAAGGCCATGATAAAAAATAAGCCTACATACTCTTGAGTACATTCACTGTTCCAATGTCCAGTACCTGTGGGCTGAATTGGAGTGATGTTTGTGATCCAGAATGTAATCAAATACCCAGTGGAATGTTCCAACATTTATTCCTTAAAGCTTTCCCACAGGAGTAGAGGCTGTTAACTGTCAACTCTTCTTGGAAGGCATTAGGCAGTACAAGGAACAAAAATAACACTTAATTTCAGGGGGGGGGGGTGTGAATGTGTATACACTGAGACATAAACTATATAAACAGAAGTTGTGAGACATGCCTGAATTGTTGAATTCAGGTGGCCTTTTACTTCTAGTGAAGGGTGGTGATCCTACCTAGTGGTAGGATACT
This sequence comes from Hemigrammopetersius urotaenia, assembly GCA_037974485.1. Taxonomy (NCBI): domain Eukaryota; kingdom Metazoa; phylum Chordata; class Actinopteri; order Characiformes; family Alestidae; genus Hemigrammopetersius; species Hemigrammopetersius urotaenia. The sequence goes on along the minus strand of JBBPDC010000109.1, from coordinate 11,955,418 downwards.
TGCCTCTGGACCAAGAGGGTCATAGGTTCAAATCCTACCTTCAGCACACCACCACTGGGTCCCTGTGCAAGACCCTTAACCCCAAATTGCTTCAGGGAGACTGTCCCCTGTAGTTAGGGAATGGAAGTCGCTTTGGATAAAAGAGTCTGATAAATGTAAATGCAATTAATGCTTCACCATACCAAGACAACACCATGCTTCCAACTTTGTGGACACGATTTGGGGAAGGACCTTTTGTATTCCAACATGACTGTGGCCCAGTGCACAAAGCACAAGATGAGTTTGGTGTGGAAGAACCTGACTAGCCCACACAGAGCCCTGACCTCAACCCCATCCAACACCATTGGGATGAAGTGGAACAGAGATTGTGAGCCAGGCCTTCTCATCCAACAGCAGTTCCTTGACCTTATAGAATGCTATGGGCACAAATTCCCACAGAAACTCTCCAAAGTCTTGTGGAAAGAAGAGTGGAAGTTGTATAGCTGTACTAGGGGGGGGACCAACTCAATACTGAAGTCCATATTACATGTCGTTATAGTCCCTGTTGGTGGAATGGTCAGGCGAGAATGTTTTATTTTTCTAAATGAATTAGGCTTACATTTTGTCCCTTGTAGATTGTGCTTTACACATTCATGTTTTGAATGTACAGTAATCTAAGAGTCAGGATTTGACTGTAAATCTGTTACGTAACACGTGTAATCTGGTAGTTGTGCCTGCACAACATATCGCGAGGTTTCAACTGGAAAGGCTGAAGAAGTAGTGAAGGCGGTGGTGGCACAGAGAGAGAGGCGAGAGAGTGAGGTGCAGAGAGGGAGGAGCGGTGGGGTGAGTTTGCAAACACCACCACTTGCTGCAGTGCCATTCAGCTTTTTAACAATCTCCCCTGTTACCGAGCCTTTTCTCCGTATCAGTGCTTTCTCAAACAATCCCAAACGTTAGCAGAAACGGGGGATCTGAATTAGCATTAGCGCGTTAGCTCTGACCAGCAGCAACGCGCTAGCTTGTTTATGTTGTGGATGACTGCTTATAAAACACTTCGCATCGTCTCAAACTTGTCCCTAGCTCATTTTCTGGCTCATTTGCGATTTGACAGGCTGTCTGTATTGTTTCATGTGTCAGAGCTTCGGTTTTCTTGCTAGAGAATTAGAACTGAGCTAACGTTAGCTAGCGACTGTCGTTATGTCTCAGCCCAGCTCACCCACCCACGATACTTCAACCTACGAGCATACATTCTTTGAATCTGAGGTGAAGTGATTTTATTTGGGCTAGAGGATCGGTTTTGAGAGATATTACAGGTCAGAAGGTTGGTTAGTTTGTGATTTCCCTTCTGCTGGTGTTAGTACGACACAGTTAGCACCTCACTGTACAGGCAGGAGCGGAAATGCTCCGTGCGTACGTACATGATGTCAAATCTCTCAAATCTCCACATAGTTTTGTATGTGTCAGTGCGATTTATCACAATAACATTTCTGTAACATCATTATAAAGATATAAAACATTACACATGGTGTTAAATCAGAGTCAAGTAAGCTTCCGAAATCTATTGAATTTTAAGCAACATTTATCAGTCCTAAAGATGTTTCTCGTCACGTGTAGCTATTTGAAAGTCATTCGTCTGGAGTTCATTTTCTTGAAGTCTTGACTTGTTTACTGTGAACTGTAACTTAATTTTCTGGATGGTGTTGTAGAAGAGACACGGGAACTATTTGATGTAAAATGGGGGACGATCGACCTTTTGTGTGCTCAGCTCCAGGATGTGGACAGGTGAGTGCTACCCAAGTCTTTCCTGTCCATCTTTTTAGAAACTACATGCTTTTTCGAGTTTATTCTCTGATAGATAAATAATAATTAAATGACACATTGAAAACTTGTAGATCTGTTAGTATTTGCTTCTGAATGAGCCATCAGAAAAACAGGCTGTTATTTGATTGATCTTGCTTTTATGTCTGACTTTTATTCATAGCGTTTTACCAATGAAGATCATCTGGCTGTACATAAACACAAGCATGAGATGACTCTGAAGTTTGGACAGACTAGAACTGACACTGTCATTATTGCAGGTTTGGTTGAGATTACATTGCTTTTTGTTTCTTGGAGATTGTAGATAGTTTACTATTTGAAACATTGACACCTTTATTAGCAGCATAAAGCAATAAGTTTTTTGTGGTCCTGAGGTTGTGTGTGTATGCATGCATATGTATTATAGATCAGACACCAACTCCCACCCGTTTTCTGAAGAACTGTGAGGAGGTGGGGTTGTTCAGTGAGCTAGATGGCTCCTTTGAACAAGAGCTCCGCAAAACCCAAGAGGAAGAAGAAAGGAGAGCCAAGACCACAGTAAGATATTTAAAGAAGATAAATTCACTCCTGTAAGAAGATAAATTCACTCCTTGTGTGAAAACATCCAGAAAAAAATACATTTATTGCCACAAAAAGGAGGAAGACATTTGCAGTTTCCACGTTATTGTGGGGATTTCCTCGTAAAACTGAGTTCGGTGCTCAAAAAAAAATCCATGTGACTGTTTCCGCGACTCCTGATCAGCGTAAAACTAGGGGATTACTGTACCAAATACAGTATATAGGGATTTAAAGAGTTATATGGTAAATCATTCAGTTTGAGGGGCTGTAAATTGACCAGTGGAATACGCTTCTCTTTTAGGTTTCTGCTCTGCAAATTCCCTCTGAAATGGAGAGAGAAGGACCGCTAGAGATTGACTCATCTCCTCCTGACAGCCCTTCATCTACATCTAGCATGACAGACAGCAAAGACTCTGTGACTATGGGAAAGGAGCCTCTTGCCTTGAGGAAGAGCAAGGTTAGACTGAATGATATTTAAATATTTAAGTTAATGCAGTCATTAAAAACTGTTGCTTAAGGTGTGATGTAACCTTTAAAGTTACATTAAAAAACAAAAAGGTAGTGCCAATGCCAGTGAGTGTACATCATATTTCTTGCTTTTGGCCTGACGGTAATAGGACTGAGCAGTCAGACTGGGAAATATGATGATTTTGGCATTATAATGATAAACTGCATCACACTGTACTTGCATAATTGTTTTTTTTTTTGTAATATGACACTGCTCAGGCTTTTTTGTCCATCCCAACTTCTTAGATATCAGAAAATATAAATAGTTACATATGATGTATTGCGAAATCATATTTTTGCCATATGACTGATATATACAATATAGCCTCACAGTAGCAGAAAGTTTTAAAACTTATAAATGGCCAAAACCTGTCAGCAGTTCCATGCTCATAGAATTCAGCCACTTTGCATTGTAGTCCATGTAATTGCTACGTAGCAGGGCTTAACATGTAATAAACTTGGAATTGTAAGGGACCTTTGAAAAAAATTGGTGCTAGGGTTAGATGAACCTTGCTAGTTTGCATTAGGAATGTCACGCCACTGATCATTGGAAGAAGGACCTGGTACTAAGCTTCAAATGTTGTATAGATTTCCACATATCATGCTTGGGCTTCAAATTCACACTCCTGGCAGCTGCTTTAACACTCTCCCAAAAAAGCACAGCAGTCACACTTTGTCACTTTTGTAAAGAAGTTGCAAATTTTCTTTATATGCTTAATAATCTGAACAGAAAACCTGGCATGCTGTGCAGTAACACTTTTGTTCCTGCTTTTTGCATAGATGGTGGTTGTTGAAACATTCCCACATTTTAGCAGGAAGAGATCTAAAGATAATATTAAAATCAACAGCATTCAGAGATCGTTTTGTAACAGTTGATTTAAGGTAGACATCATGTGGTGGTCTTTATGTCCCAGCCCTGTCTTTTATTTGAAAATGTAATTAAACTGCTTCGTGTTTAAACAGGAAATGCCTCCAAGGACCACTGCAAGCTCTGCACCAACACCCACAATAGTGCGACCAGGGTCCCTCCCACTTCACCTGGGATACGATTCTATGAACCCCACTCAACCCTCGCCTACTTCTGTCATCACAAGGACTCCACCCTCTAACAGACTCAGGTACAGCTCACAATTTTTTCTCTACACATACACACACACACACAATATTGTGGACTACTTGAGCACTGATGTACTTCGCTCTGGATAAGAAAGTCAGCCAAATGCCGTAAATGTAAATTAGCGTTTGAGGCACGGTTGGCCCAGTTATATGTGTATTTGTCAGTGTTAGAGGGGGAGTAGATGTTTGTCAAGTAGAGTTAGTAAGCTAAGGTACTGGGGCATTCCGATTGGGGGCACAGTACTGTGTTGCAAACGTCTGTTCAAAGCTGTAAAAGTTGAGAATAAAAGAAGTTTTGCTTGAAGAACGGTGTGTTGTTGTGTTCTCTGTCACACTCGCCATGGTATTTGCGTTCTAGTGCTGTTGGGGTTCAGTGTAAACTGTATGATACGGATGTGCGTTTATCTCCATGATCTCTTCAATATTAATGAGTTTAAAATGAAATTGAAGTGTTTTGGGAGCATGTTTGTGGGCATATTTAGGGTTTACACTACAAAAATAGATCTTTTTTTTTAATAAACCAAAACACAACAACGCTCTTGGAACTGTGTGTGGGCGTGTATGTGTGTGTGGGCGTGTATGTGTGTGTGGGCGTGTATGTGTGTGTGGGCGTGTGTGTGTGTGTGGGCGTGTGCGTGTGGACCGATTTGGCTTAAAATCAAAATCTCGATTAATTTTAACTCGATTACGATTAATGAGCGATTATTTTATTTATTTATTTGCTTTTTTTTGCCCTCATAGTTCACTGCCAAATTGCTCAGTTGTCTCAGTGTTTAAGCTCTCCATTGCTCGACATGTCGACGGAATAACGTAACACAACGGAGCAGGGTCACGTGACTCCACACGCGGTAGTGTTTTTAAAGGGAAAGTAATCAATAATCAACCTGGAACAATTTGATCGATTATAGGTTCTGAATGTCGATTTTGATTACTTTTCGATTAATCGCCCAGCCCTAGAACCAAATGCTTCCTAAAAGGGACGTCCTCCAATCATGTTAGGTAGAGAGCAGAATTCATGGTTCCCTCTATTATGAGAAGTCGTCCAGGTCCATAAGCAGCAAAGCATTACCTCACCATCAGACAACCATCACTATGTTTGACAGTGTATTATGTTCTTACTGTGGAATGCTGTTTTATACGATATGTACTACATATACCCGTCTGTCCCAAATGTTTCAATTTTGACTTATTAGTCCACAGAACATAATGAACAGAACAAGGTATTTTAGGCAAATGTGATGCAAGCCTTTGTGTCCTCTTGCTTAGCAGTGTTTTGCACTGATTAATGAAGACCTTATTTGAGTTGAGTGATGTCTGCAGTTTCTTAATACATGTCTGAGTTCTTTGGTTACTTTCATGGGTTGCATTTGCTCCATTTAGAGATAATAGCTCTAACTGTCACTTGGTTTTCCCTAAAGCCTTTAAAATGGCTTTTTGACCCTTTACAGACAGATATATGTATGCAATAACTTACTTTCTTATATCGATTGAGACTTTTTAGGATACTTCAAATTGTTGTACTCTAATGTATCTATATTTTCATATACATATATTCAAAACTGGAAGCATTTATTCAAAATGTGTATTTACTTAATTTGTCTTTTACTTGTATTAAAAGCCTGTGAATTCACTCTCTTTCTCTTTTCAGCTCTCCTTCTGGTTCTTTCCCTATGATGATGCAGCTTCCAAATGGTCAAACTGTTCCTCTGCTTCCCAGCCCTGGACAGACATCAGTTATATCTGTAAGAAGTCTGAAAACTACCATCTCATGTTTTGACCTGTGTGCGTGGAGTTTGTTTAAGCTTTGTGTATGTGTCTGTGTGGGTGTGTGTAGTTGGCTAGGTCGTCAAATACGGTACCCAACATCCCTGGCATTCCAGGCCCTCCTGTTGGTGGAAGCAGCAGTGGTTCCTCCTCTCCATCTGGATACAGTTCACATAGCGATGCCAAGCTGGTGAGAACACGTTTTTCACACACACACACACACACACACACACACACACACACACACACACACACACACACACACACACATATACATATATATATATATATATATATATATACATATACATATACATGCATACATACACACACATTCACAGGCAGGGCCAATCAGATATTTTTAGAGTGTCGGGTGTTCAGATTAAGGTAGGGGGCAGGAGGTGTTGTTTAATGGTGATAAAAAAAAAATCGAACATGGGAAAGAAACAACCTAAAATCAAAGTTAATTTTAGAAAGGAGTCACTAGCTTTGCCAAAAAAGGAACTAACGCCAGTGCTTGAGTGCCCAAAGCCCCCTTCTCTGTGTGTGCCTTTGCACAGATAAGCAGAAGTGCTCATAAATTTTGTAATATACATATTTTAAATTAACTTTCTTTTGGGTAATTGAGTACTGTGCCCTTTTTATCGCAGTAAAATAAAATAATTTCTAATTAAGTGGAGTGTTTGCCCAGTTATGCCTATGTTTTGTCTCCATCTAGAGGCTCAAGGCAGCACTGTCACCACAGAGTATTAGTGGATTAACGCCAAACCAGAAAACTGAACCCAATGAGACACCTTCACCAGCTCAACCACAGGTCAGCAGTTCATTTACAGGGACATAAACACACACACTCTACTCATAAATGTATGTTCTGACACATAATAAAGTGAATACATTGAATGGTAGGTGACATTTGTGACCTCAGTATTATTCACAAAAATGCAGTACTGTGAAGTAACATAAGTATTTACTTTAAGTGGTTGAATGGGTTTTTAAGCTAAAGGTGCGCTAAACAGGTTTTTGTATTGTCTGCTGCATGGATGACTGTTGGTCCTAGTCTTTACTTCATTACTTATGACTCATAATTCTCTCCTTAGGTGTCTCCAGCACCACCTAGAGGTGGACGAAGGCGTCGGGGACCAGAGACCGAGCCTGATGAGCGCAGAAGGCGCTTCTTAGAGAGGAACAGAGCTGCTGCCTACCGCTGTCGACAGAAACGCAAAGTGTGGGTCAATGCTTTAGAGAAGCGTGCAGAGGAGCTTGCCACAACTAACGTCACACTCTCGGTGAGACATACAGAGACAACCAACCCCCCTAGAAAAATTAAAGGCCTGTAGTAACATTTGTGCTACTACACATGTATGTGTCTTACTAAATGCTGTGTGTGTGTTTGCGTTCAATAGAATGAAGTGTCTCTGTTGAGGGGTGAGGTGACACGTTTGAAGGAATTGTTGCTGGCTCACAAGGACTGTCCTGTTACTGCCATGCAGAAAAAGGCCTACCTAGGTAATCTATCCATTTATCTATCTGCCTGTCTATACAGTCAAGTAGCATTCCCTGTCTACTTATTCAACAACCTATGCCTGTTTTTGCTTTGTCTGTCAAAATGTTCTATTAAAATGAAACTTTTTTTTGAGGTGTAATTTAACATTTTCATTTAGGACTGGGTATTAAATACTTTAGTTTGTAAACAAATTATATTTAAATATTTCAAATCACATACTGGAAACGGTGTCAAGTTGTTAAGTAATATGTAATAAAAACTTTCAAAGCTTTAGATAGGAAGCAACATCAAGCATTACAGTATATGGACATTTCAGTATATGATAAAGCTAACCATCAGTCAGTTGATTTATCTCTCTTTAGCTGCAGGTGTGGACGAGAGCACAGTGTCTGCATTGGTGTTGCCAGTCTCGGTCCCAGCTCCAGTATCTGTTAATGGATTGAGTGTGAGAGCAGCGGAGGCCGTAGCTGTACTAGCTGGAATGGGCTCTGGCCAGTGGAGCAGTCCAGCCGGAGATGTGCCGTCCCAATCACAGCCCACCTCCAGATGATGACCATGTCCTTCAGTCTTTGAGGACCGAGCATCTGTCTTGAGGAGGTGGGCCTGTTAAAGAAGTCAAGTGTCAGATCTCTTCCCTCGGAACTGTTAATCACAGTGTGTTTGTAAATGTCCTTCATATGTGGCATATGGGAACAATTATCACTATGACCTGACCACACCCAGCCCCTCACCCTCAGCATATCACGGTTTCTCCTGTTACCATGGGCTACTGTAACTAAAGATTACAACGTTTATTTTCCCTTGGACAAAGTGGCCTGAGAGTGTGACCTGTCACAGGATGTCGCTGGCAGACGATGCAGACTAGGACGCACTGCAGTAGAAAACCTGTAAAGACTCACTATGTTCTTTCACACTCATGTACACACATTTAGAGTACTTCAGCACGCTCATACACTGTTGTGCTCACTTGATACTTTGTTGTTTGCAGGTGTTGCTCATTTTACATTTTTAATCGAATCTCAACTTTTTTTCTAAATATTTGACTGCATGACTCAAACCACATAAGATAGAGGAATACCACATTATGCAGAAACATTTAGCATTCTCTTGCTCTCTTTCACTACTGCTTTCACTACTTTCTTTTTCTCTCAGTGTCTTGGTAAACCTAAAATTGTTTCTCTCAGGTCTCACCTGCTCTGTGGCTGTGGTAGTCATTGTGGAAACTCTTTGCCTCTTATTGGAGTAACTGAAAGCCACAGGATAGGCTTGTCTGGAGATGAAGAGCAATATATTTTTATATTTAAATGTCATTATCAGTCTGCGTTTTGCGGTCTATGTATTGGATGTACGGGTAGCATAACCACGAACGAGTGTTTATATCTAAGGAAATAATCTGCTCAGTTGAATCCCGTTTTTCCTTCAGCTAAGGAGACGAAAAATCCTTTACATTAGAGGTTGTCCCCAAAGTTGTCCCCCAAGTTTCAGGATGTCCGGTGTCAGAAGTGGGAACATAAGCACGCACCGACATGACCCCACTGTTTGCATTTCATTGTTGGGTTTTGTGCATGTGTATCATTGATCTGTATTGTACATGTGTATGAATGTGAGGTCTCAGTCCTAAATGGTTGCTGCTTTTATCTTTTAGAAGCCAGTTCTTTTTGAGGGTGAGCCATTATAATCAGCATGCTTATTACACCAGGATTTGATCTGTTCAAAATGGAAAGGTTTTCCAAGTCTATACCGTTTTTGTCAGTGAATTTAATAAATGGCTTGTTTAGTGACTGAAAAACCCACATTTACACATAGTGTTGATCACCTCCTCCTCCTCTAAATCCTAATTTAATGGTTACATTCGAACAACTGTTAATTATTGTTTCACTGTTTTGTTCACTGCCGTGGCAAACCTGAATGCTTTGTTTTCTTCAAGTTTATCTCCATTTGCCTGTTTATTTTTGTTATTTGTTTTTGTTGTGATTTGTTTACTGTTTTTGGATTTTATTCTCCTCAGCAGTCATATCAGTCTCTGTGAGGCCTACTCATTCTTGCCTGGTGATGTGCTTTCTCACCTACAGCAGTGCATTGTGAAAGAGAAGCTTTTCTCGGTGTGTATCACTAACTGATCCGAAAGTGTGCAACTCGTCAGACAAACCCTTTAACTAGAGCTGTAAATATCACTAAATATGAAATGCGCATATATGTCGAAGCATTGCTGTCTGTACTATATTAACTAAATGAGATGGTCCTGAAGATATATTGTAATAATTAAACATTAATGAAATTTAAATGTGTGATTAGATGGAGGTCATTGACATTCTAGGATTCCTGGGAAACCTAAGAAGAATAATCGCAAGATTTTTCGATGAAAAAGAAAAATATTTCACAGCATGTGAAATGTGTTTATGGTGGAATAGAATGAAGATTTGAGCTGTGAATTCACATTTATAACTGTAGGATAATCGTTTGATCTGCAGTGAGACATTTTGTGCCTAAACTTTGACACAAAGAAAGCTATACGTGTAATGAGATTGGCCTTAAATTGACATGTTTTTTGTGTTTTGCATGAAAGTTTGCTTGAAATAGTTCTCAAATCTGTATTTGCCAACTGGTGGTACTCAAATTCTAGAAGGGTGTATTCCTATTCCTATTTTATGTTTCGTAGGAACACTTAAATGATCAGCTATAACTTATATATCACTGGAAGTGATAGGCTTTCACATTCATTGTTATGAATGGCTAGAGAATATAGTAATAGAGTGCAATGAACATGTTGAGTTGCAAAAATCTAGTGAGTGGAAGTTGACCATCAGGCGAATAATAAAGACGTTTAAAGCAACAGGAGAGGTGTAGACTCTAAGCCATGCAGAAAAGTACTTTATCCTCTTTTGGAATTACTGTCCAATATTAAATCAAAATCTGCTTGTGTTGGAGGGGAAGCTGGAACTGAATTTTTATTATATTTTCCAGCAGAACAGTGATCCAAAGCACACCTAAGTGTCGATGCAAAAATGGTTTAGTAACCATACCATACCAGTCTCCTGGCTTTTGTCCCATAGAAAACCTGTGGGGCAAGCTGAAGGCAATTAAAATGGAGTGCAAGCAATTGTGGCACACAGATTTGAGAGAAATATTTCCTGATAATGTTTAGCTGAATGTTTTCTACAATCTACTTTGCTCATGTTAATATTAATTTGCCAGTATTTGTGGAGGACACTATGTACCATCTCATTGCAAATCTACTGACATTGTGATTGGTCACCCATATTTGCTGCTCTAATAGTCTCCACGTTTTACACTACATTTTAGAACATGGCTGCATGGATGCAGTTTCATTCAGTCACAAGTGCATCAGTGAGGCCTGTGTTTGTAGCTTGATCTTCATCGCAACGGTAAGGGCTCCTCTCAACAAACCATTTCTTTATAAAGCTGGCTTTGTCCGTGGAGGCAATCTTAACAGGAAATGTGCATGTGTTTACTAAACTCATGCTGCGAAGATGGAAGTTTTTGAACAGTGAACCAGCCCAAGTGGAGATCTACTTTACTGTAAACTTCACCTCCAACCCAGTTCAAGTCCATCTGATCAAACAAATTATAATTATTTAGCTCCAGCTCTGATCAGAAATCCCAGATTAGCAGAATGAGGTTGTTGCGTTTGGGTTGGAGGACAGTAGATTTCCAGGAAGAGCATTGTTGACCACTATTTTGCATGTTATAGTATTAAAACTAAGGGACCAACCATGAAGTCCCAGTTCCTTAACTCATAATTTCACGGTTAACAATGTTTTTGGGCAGGTAACAGGAACTAGTGTCCACTTCTTATCACAGTGCATGTGATCTGGTGTCTAAAGCAATACCAAGCTTAGGTTTATGTTTAGTTGCATTTCACTGGGCTCTTCAGTAAGACTGTTAGTGGGTGGGGCTAAAATAGCTGTCCAGATACTTTTGTCTATGCTGCGATTGTGTTTCTAGGTTTGTATTTCACTTGTATTCATGTCAAGCTGTACTCAACTGTAACAATCACTTGTGACATCACTTCCTGTCACATAGTGGCACCACAACTCTAGGAACCTTATATTCAACAGCTGAACATAACACACGGTTGAACAAAGTTCGTCACGGCCAGGCACTCATGCTTGTCTAGCAGGTCACATACTGTCAACAGAATTATGTTTCCAGAGACCCCTGGCCCTTGCGACAGCACAACTGTCGTTCCTACACAAAAGACTAATTTTACCCAGAGAGTGGGCTTATCACAGTCTGCCCCAAACTACTCCAAACATACACCACCAGTCATTTCATGTTAGTATTAAAAAAGCCCTGAGAATTGCCTACAAGTAAGTAGAGCAACACAAATTCTGTCTGTCTTGTGAAGCCTTATGACTATCAGTTATGGCAATATTAGTACTGGACATGTCAATGCCTTTATGACAATTGCAATGAATTAGAAATTATATTTTGAGCCAACAAGTTGTCTGCGAACGAGAGATTTAAATTTGAATGAATTGTTCATAAATTAGCCAAAAATGAATTTGTAAACAATAAAAAAGTGCCTCTATAAACGGGTTAATAAAGGATTTATGAATAGTACGCTCACAAGGAAGAATTTAAGGTTAATAGCGTTTCCATAGCTTTAACAAAGATTCAGAAAGGTTCTTACTGGTGTTATAATGAGGTTCATAGATGTACAGTAATGTGAAGAGGCTTTATGAAAGTAGTCATAAATGGATGCACAAAGGTTTCTAGAGGGGTTTGTAAAGATACTTTGTAAGGACACATAAGGGTATTTATATAGGTTATAAGGATACAACTGGGGGGTTTGTAAATGTAATCTCGTTTATAAGGGATTTATAGAGGTAGTATGGAAACATGGGGTGGTTATAGAGGTTATAAGGACACATTAAGGAGGGTTATAAGGACACATGGGAGGTTTAAAGGTCTTAAAAGTTAAAAGGACACAAATCCGTGAAAGGTATAAGGAGATTGCTGAAGTCTGTGACAGCAGAGGGAGCAGAAACGCTCCTGATGATCCTCAGCAGGGCTCCTCGGGGCTGCGGGTCACGTGACTCTCTCTCCATCAGTCTGGATCTCTGTCTCTCTGGATGGCGGAGGTGAGAGGCTTGGATGGAGCTCGTCCCGCCGAGTAACAGCCGCTGTTTTTTGCTCGCTGGAGCCGCGGAGCTGCTGTCGTGTTCGGAGGGAACCGCTCTGCGTCTCTCCGTAGCCACCTCTCCGCGCAGGCATGGCGGAGCGAGGCGTGGAGGTGTCCGCTCTGCCCGCGGAGGTCCGGGAGCAGCTCGCCGAGCTAGACCTGGAGCTGTCCGAGGGTAAGCTCTCCACACTCATCCGAGGGCCAGAGGAGAACGGAGGACAGACAGTCAGCTTGTGCGTGTGTGTGTGTGTGTGTGAGAGAGAGAGAGAGTGTGTGTGTGTGTGTGTGGTGTTTCACGGAATGATTCTGTGTTGTGTTGTGTTGTGTTGGGTCGCTTTTAAGACAGAGATGCTACAGTGCTAACGCTAAAGCTGCAGTTTGGGCCGAAACACACTGACCTCTTTTTATTATCGAGAATATTTGATAATTTACGCGAATTCTCGTTTTGTCGTGTTATTCTGCTCTGTGATCATATTCAGTTTTTTTTAATAAGACATGTATGTAAACGGACGTTATGGGCCTATATAATGAGTTGCTGAGATTGACTTATTTATTTATTTATTTATGATGAAGCCATAACAGTGTCAGAGCAGATAATATAAGAACATTACTTGTGATATTTTAAACACGTCATTTTTTAATTTGTTAATAGCGTCTTTATAATGATAAACGTTTAATAAGAATGGGTTGAATTAGGCATGTCCCTAAACAGTGAGGTGCACTGACAAATGGAGAGGAGGAGGATTTTGTCCTCTTCCTTGGTAAGCCAAGCATCAGCATGGGGGCTGGTGTTTTTTCCAGGTGGACACTCACTCACTCACTCACTCACTCACACAGTAGCCACTGAGCTAGAAAAGCTGTTGCCCTATGTGAGACTGGGCTACCCATTAATTATTTTTTTTTTTTTATTTTGTGCCCCAAGGTCCAGTTTTTTTTAAAGAACCTCTCTTTATTTTGCAACCAAAGAAGCAATGCAGAGTGACCGAGTTTATATTGTTTGTGTCCCTGTGTGTGTTTGCAGTTATTAACAATGTTCTCTGGGATCAATAAAGTTTTCTGATTCTGATTCTGGTTAAATCAGAATGGAGATAATTTATTCATATCTTTCGAAAAGGTCTAGTAACAAATGCAGCTTGTATTTATACTGTAAATTATCTCTGTTCTGATTGGTCACTGTGTATTGTTCCTCATTCAGAAAAGAAGTTTGGGCTGAAACACTCCTTATATCTTTAGCGTGAACGGGTGGAACTGAACTGCTAAATGCTGAATAGTTAAATAGACACACATGCATTTGTGTTTGAGTCCATTAGAATAGCAGGTGTGTGAATGAATAAGATGGTCCCTTAAAGCGACTTGATATTGTGCACTTTTAACGCATTCTTCATGTTTTGCAGTTATTTGCAGGGTGAATTCTTTTGAATATAATAATTAAAGGTTGTCATAATGTAAAGAGCAAATGTCAAAGCAAACGTGTAAAAAGTGTGTGTGTTGAAGGGCTGTAAGACAGTGCTGTGCCAAAGCAAGAGTGTGCTAATTTTATTATGTATGACTAACCACATTTGATCTGAGTGTGTCTGCCTGTGTGTTCATGTGTTCGTGTTATGTAATTCTCCTCAGTTGTCTGATTGAGGCACGTCCGGGGGTGCATATGTGTGTGTGTGTGTGTGTGTGTGTGTGTGTGTGTGTTTATGTTTGCATGAATTTTGTGCTACAATTGGAAATCAGACGCATGCCTGATTTCCACTGTACCACACCACCAATCAGTGTAGCCCCTGCGATGAGAACAGTTGGGTAAAAGCTGAACACCATGCTCGGCCCAAGATGACGCACCCCCAATGGCTCATTAGATAATTCACCGCAACCCACTCATATGACAATATTGTGAGTTGTAATGGGGAACCTGGCATGGCCTGTTGGATTACACAACATGTTGAAACCATTCCTCCAGGGTGCCCTCATATCCCTCTACCACCTCCGTGTGTGTTGGTGTCTGTTGTTCCCTGGTAGACAGTATAGATGAGTGTACACTGCTAGCCACACTGGCCATATGTCAGCAGCAGTGTATTGTGTTGCTGAGCTCAGAATGCAGTCTTGGCACTGTTCTGAGTCTCCACCTACAGTCACGATATTTACGGCCCTCAAACGGAAGCCTCCAGCCTTTAGAATGCTGCCGTCACTCACCTCCACATTCAGATACATAATCCAGTTATGTGTGTCCTTGATTTCTTTGGAAGGGTCTTTTTCTTCTGAGTTTGTGTGTATGTGTTTAGGTAGGTGGTTCTGAATCCTTTTATCTCGCATAGATTGTAGTTAACAGAATGAGAAATGAGAAAATATCTTATACTGTCAGTACTGTTGTTTACTGTTGTGTTTTTCACAAAGTGCTGTAAATTTAGTGGGCATTCATTTTAAATGTGTAGCTGGCATTTTAAATTCAGTTCTATAAATGATCGTTTTAATTGATAGTGACAATTTAAAGCAAAATATGATCAACACCATGGCAGTCATCTCATACATATATACATGCATATATATGTATATATATTAGAGTTGGGCATAGATAAATTTTTTAAAATCTAGATTAATCTCATTGTAATCTTGAGATTAATCTAGATTAAAATGCCCCCCCCCCCCCAAATGATCCCAAT
>JBBPDC010000109.1:11902068-11912579 GCA_037974485.1 Hemigrammopetersius urotaenia | reverse complement strand
TGCGCCGTGCATGCACGTGTGAAAAAGTCGCGCGAGTAATTTACGTCAAGTGATCGGCTTTTTTGATCGGCGCTTTTCGGGTTTGCCGATCAAGCTATTTTTAGCCAATATCGGCCGATCAATCAGAGCATCACTAGTGTGAGTGATCGGCCGATCAGGCCAAAAATCGGCCGTTGCTGATCGATCGGTTCATTCCTAGCATCACGAATCACACACTGATTTACTGCCAGTCTTGCGGGCCATAAAAAAAATTTAAAGGGCCGGATCTGGCCTGCGGGCCACTAGTTTACTTTACATTTGATATTTATGTTGATTATCGTAGGTTTTTCTGTTCGGATCTTTTCAGTTTTGATTTACACTGGTCTGCCTGAATTTTTCAACATGTAAAATTGAGCTTTCTCCAGTTGTATGCTGTGGCTTTGTCAGCTTTTTTTTGTTTTGGATGCTGTGTCAAAGATGCACTAATATACTTGATCTTCAAAACTTCACCTGTATTTTTTTCAGTCGTAAAAATATGTGAATAGGTTTTAACAGCAGTGTTCACCTTTCCAGGTTCATCAGTCTGACACTGAAGATTCTCAGGACTCCACGGACAGTGGAGCGTCTAATCAGAAAACAAGGGAGATTTTGGCCAGACGTCCATCTTACAGGTTCATACACACACCCACATATGCCTTTATGTCTGTCAGGAACATTTGCAATCCATATTTTAATTTACATTTTCATTTTTTAACAAAAATTCACTGGTATCTTTTGGCAGCAAGCAATTAAACACTAAACAGTTCAGGAAGTTATGGACAGAACATTGCTGGTTAGCAGCCTTTTTTGCCTTACAAGCTTCCAAAAATAAACTTTTGTCTGCAAAAGGCATTTGTAATTTTCCTGACCTTAAACACGTTATTCTGCTTTCAGCAGAAGAAATATACACGAATCATGGTTCAGCTCTGCAGCACCATCTGTTGGACAAAAACTATTAATATGCTTAAAATTATTTTCTTGATTGCGTTGCAGAAAGATTTTAAATGACCTTTCAGCAGAAGAGGTGATGAATCGTAATGAAGGAGAGGAGGAGTCTTCTGTGTCATCTGCTATGACAACTGTGTCTCTACCCACACCAATCTATCAGACCAGCAGTGGCCAGTATTGTAAGACATTTTATTTATATATTTATGAAGAGTGTAATACAGACTACACCAATTATAGCATCTATTTGCGTTTGGTAGATTTGTATTATTTGTTGAGTAATGGTAGGGTGCCCTAATCAATATAAGGCAGGCAGTTTTATTGGTATGACTGATTGGTTTGCATGTGTGCTTTCTCTCTGATTTTTTTTTCTTCAGTTTGTTGCACTTGCTTTATCTGTGTGCCAGAAAGGCACCTTTTAAATAATTAAATAATTAAAATATTCTATAGATTACTGCAGCCAGATATTTGTGTTTTTGCTCTTTAGATATTGCTTGTTGTACATGATGTCCGATCTGTTTGCCGCTCATTTTTGCAGTTACGATTGCATCAAATGGCTCTCTGCAGTTGGCTAGTGCTGGTGCTGAGGGCCTGCAGACCCTTACCATGACCAATTCCAGCCCTAGCCAGCCTACTATTTTACAGTACGCTCAGACTGCTGACGGACAACAGATACTACTTCCCAGCAACCAGGTGGTGCTACAAGGTTAGTGTCCACTCTGGCACACAGGAGTACTCACATTCAGATAATGCTGCCTAGCAACCAGCTGATTCTTGCTCAAATACACCGCTGTGGTCTTTTAGAGCAAATTACCTGTAAGCTCTACAATCAAGTTATGCTAGTGATTTACTGTACTTTGATAATCACTAAATCACTCATGTTGGAGTGGTGTTTTGCAGGTGCAGAGACTAAAATAACCTTTTACAATGGCCAGATTTCTCTCTGTCTTCCTCTCTCGTGGACACACACATGTATTATGTAATGTTATGATGTATGTGCAGGGGGTGAAATGCAGGCCTATCAGATCCGCTCGCCATCTTCGGTGCTGCCTCAGACCGTAGTCATGACGTCTCCTGTAATTAGCTCTCAGGGCAAGACGGACGACCCTCAGATAAAAAGAGAGATCCGCCTAGCTAAAAACAGGTATGTATGTGTGAATGTCCATTGTGTGATGGTTGTACTTATAAGCTCTTTACTGGATGTGTACAGAGTGGCAGTTTGTGTCCTTATATCGCTGAAGTGTAGATAACACTTTGCCATTTCCTCCTTAAATAATACTCTTCATTGGCTGTTTTTTTGTGTGTAGGGAGGCAGCTCGTGAGTGCCGCAGGAAGAAAAAGGAGTATGTAAAGTGCTTGGAGAACCGCGTGGCTGTGCTGGAGAATCAAAACAAAACGCTGATTGAGGAGCTCAAGACATTAAAAGACCTTTACTGCGTCAAAACAGGCTAATGCAGATACACTGACACAGTGCAAAGTGGACAGTACTTGCAGCTCTGCCTAGACACACACACAAACACACACAATCCTGGGCCACAAGGAATTTGTTGGTTCCTTGTTTTTATACAACTCATTTTTAACTAACAGCTTAGGAATGGCAGGCCAAAGAGAGAAACAAAATAGGCATTTATGAGTTAAAGAATACACTGGTATTCTTTTTCCTTTACATATTTTTAATGACAAATAAGATGAGCAGGTGTATATATTTGTGTATGTATCTTGTGTGGGTGTGTATGTATGCACACCAACACCAATTTTTGCTTTTCCAGTGACTTGTTCATTTACCAGGGAATTTCCGTGTTTTTTTTCCCCCCCAGAAGTGCTTGATGAAACTATTGAAAAAGCATAGAAAAATAGTGCAGATATAATCACCTGCCATTTATACCCTGCCTCTCAGATGCAGCTGAATTGTTTCTGAATATTGTGAAAAGTGATTGTGTTTTTCATAGTCTTGTAATTTTTTTTTTTTTTTGGATTATTATTTCCTTTCCCTTCCCATTTGACCAAATGTTCCAGTATTCCCATTGGGTAATCACATTGGGGTTTAGGGCACGTTTGAGCAAAGCTACAGGGAGTCAAAGACCATCAAGCCAAACCAAATCTAAAATGCAGATTTTTTTTGTAATTACCAAGGGTAAAAATTGTATTTTCATACATTTAATGGCTTCATGAATGTTCTTATTGTTGCTGTTATTACTAATATCATTATTAATATTATTACAATTATTGAGGCCAATTTTGGACTGAAAGACTTTTAATGAAGAATCTTAATTTGGTTTTTGCTTTGTATAAAAGGTTTTGAAAGAGGAATTAGCTGAATTCCTTCTTCTGGCCTTAAGATGAATGAATTATGAATTTCAAAACCTTGCCAGATAGATCACTGAAACAGTTTTAAAAGCTGGCTCTTGCCAAGATAAAAAATTTGCTTTTCGTTTGTCTGTGTAGTGTTACCAACACCACAGAGGCAGATGGTAAATGATACCAGTGAAGGCTCTGGAACTGAACAACTCACTACTTGTTTACTCTAACAAAGTGCACCTTTGAAGCAGGGGTAAAGCCCAGGCCTGGGAGGGGTGGATTTTTGGCTTCTCTTTTTTTTTTATTTTATTTTTTTTTGGCTAAAGCTGTTACTGGGACAGTTGAATCAGGGAGCACATCTGCACTTGAAAATGCAGGTGACATTGTTTATTAAAAAAATTGAAAAAAAAAAAAGATTTTTTGTTAAGTAAATCTAAATAAATATTTTTCCAACCTCTGTATACTTTGTGAGGTTTATTTAGTTAGTTAACATGATTTGCTTCTGTTCAGTCACTAGTGGCCACTGATCCTGGATAAGAGTAAAAAAAACAAACATACTCAACAATAAACAGGTGTATAATAAATAAAAGCACATGTTAGCAAATAGAACTATTTGCCTTTCAGAATAATCACATCAGTACAACCATGTTTTAGTTCTAATACATTTAAAATGTTCTGCATTTTATCACATCCCAAATGTTGTTCTAATGTGTTTTGTTTTCCCCCACCTGAAATGTCATGCCTAAGAACGTAATCAGTCATGGATCCACCCTTTTGGTCCATCAAAAGTCATGCTCACCTCATTTGTCCATAAGACCTTTTGAAAAATCAGTTTCAAAAAAATTAACTTCAGCTTGTGATTGTTATTCAAGGGGGTGGGGGTGCGTTTAAGTCTCTGTGACCTCATTCAGGTTTCTGTCTCAGGAAAAGTTTGGGAAGTGATCTTTGTAAAAAAAAACAAAAAAAGTAAAAGTTGATAGTCTGGTACGGTATAGCTGTGTAAACCAGCTGTAAATCTTTGACGCTGTTCTGTACTGTACAGTGTATGATGACCTTACTTTTAACAGTTTTGGCACAACTAGTGCCCACTGTCTACAACCCCCAGTGACAAAATGTTCTGAGTGATACTGTGTGGAAAGGGTGCATCCTCCCAGAAGTGGTCAAAGTACAAAATGGCTGAAGAGCACACCCAACATCATTGGCAAAACCTTTTCGAACAGTGAACTGCTGAGTGATCATACCCACAGTCAGACATGGTTTTGGTTGTGTGCGGCTTCAGGACCAGGCACCTTGCCATAATTGAGGGAACCATGAATTCATAATTATTTCTCTGAACGATATATTATGGCAAAAACCATTTAAAAAAAATACCTCAGATTCAAACAGTATTCCAGGTGAATTCTAGACCTTTTTTTTTTTTACAAACGGGAACAGTGCTGTTACTGCAGCCATTGAAAGTACTAAATGATACTGAAGCACTCCATTGCAAAAAAAAATTTAATGAAGTGGGTGGTATCTTAATTTGTATGATTGGATGAATATGACCAAAGACTTGCATTCTTAAAACAGGTTTGACATCCCTAGTCTATACAGTGTACAGTAGTTCAGCTCTGCCCATTCACAATAACGTTATAAGCAGGGTTTCATTCAGATGGCTTTTTAATGATACAGAATACAAAGTAGCTAGTCCAAACACAGGTTGTTTACATATACCAGTCTGAAAGGCACAGGAACAAAAAAAAAGCCTGTTTAAAGTACTGGATATAGAGTGGTTAGAAAATTTAGGACTAGGACTGTTTTTGGTCCCTAAAATCATAGCACAAAATGAGAAAACTTTAGAGTTTGAACCTTTAAAAAAAAAAAAAAAGTATGTATGCATACGTACAGGTAAATATTTAAGTGATGCATTTCATACTGCTCAAA
The DNA here is from genome assembly GCA_037974485.1 of Hemigrammopetersius urotaenia. Classification (NCBI taxonomy): domain Eukaryota; kingdom Metazoa; phylum Chordata; class Actinopteri; order Characiformes; family Alestidae; genus Hemigrammopetersius; species Hemigrammopetersius urotaenia. The sequence goes on along the minus strand of JBBPDC010000109.1, from coordinate 11,907,395 downwards.
ATACTGATTTAATAGCGTGATTATTTTAGCAGTTAATATTTCTGCTGTAATGTATTATTGAGCAGGCTGCTGTCTTTTACTTTAGTACCTCTTACTGTTATTAAGTTGTAACTTTATGTGCTGATTACTCAAGCTACTCTTGGAAAATATATTTTTAATCACAATTTATTTTGTAAAATAAAAAATACATAAAATCTGTTTAAACATTACATGATTCCTTTCCCTCTTTTAAAGCTCACTGGTTTTGTGATGTTTTAACATCTCTAGTGAGGATCAGCACTGAATGAATAACTGCACTATGTAAGATGTATTTGCTGCTCTTTGCTGCAGTAGTTGTCTGGAAAAGCCCCCAGTTGTGCCTCCTGAGCAGAAGGTGGCAGCACAGCGCTTTTGTGATCTCACACACCAGTAGTCTTACAGCTGGACCTCACAGAGAACTTGATAAGTATTTCCGGATTCAAACTTCAGTGAAACACATTATGAATCTTAAACGCATGTGTCATGCAAGACTTTCACACAAAGATTACACCTCAGCTGGGGATTTAAATGTCAGTCACACTGACATCTTCAGTGTTTACTGACATTGTGACATACAATTCATCATTTATAGCCAAATCATCCTACAGAAATATAATCCTACCTGATATTTCTGTAGAGGTGATACAAAAATATCTGGTAATACTGTCTTGTGGGTCTGACCATTATTTCACCCCGAAACCAACGATGTGTGGCCTGAGGAGGAAAAAAACAGGTGCCTGGATGTGGCGAAGCTTCAAGTCGCTGAAACCAGCCACCTCTAGGTGCTTCCAGGTAGCACGAGTCACCTCACAGCCATCACCACAATAGTACCTGCCACATACAAGAGCACATATCAGCAAATAATATGGACAATAATATTTAATAAATTATTACATAAAATCTCTTAACATGTCTTAACAGATAGATTACATATCTATTAATAAATCTATAAATACAACACTTTATACAGTAATACCTACATTAATTTGCAAATAATCCCGTTTGTGCAACAGATCAGAGCGAAGCCATTTTGACCAGTGCTCTGAACTAAAAATCAGCTGTAAAAAAAAGAATGTGTGTGTTTGCACTGAAAGTAATTGACAGCAGGGCTGTTGCAACTCTGCAGCCAAACAGACCAAGAAAAAAAGTGTTTTAACACTTCAACAACATTCCTGCTTACTATCTACTTTCACAACGATATACCTTTTAACCTGATCAAATCGTTGGTGAGAGTATGCACAAGGTGTGTGGCACTTTAATGTAAACAGGTGGCAGAGCTACAGTTCAACCTCAGCTTATAGACTATTTTTCCTGTTGCTGTAAAATCTTATAAAACCTGATGCTGAATCAGTTAAGATAATCCCAGTGGAACTATTGTGAAGCACCAACCAAGGGAATAAAACGGATTTTACTTTTATTATAACGGGTGCGATAATTTCAATCTCGTTTTAAATAACTGAAAGATCTGCAGCATTCAAATGAAAGTATGAACATACATCACAGAAACTTAACACTGCAAAGCTGATAATGCACCTTGACCTGACTGTTTTTATGACGATGAAAGTGAAAACTAGTGGAGAAGTAAAACTGAAAATAGTAAAATAGTAAAGCTATTCACATGAATACACCTGTAAATCATCCTTTTTTTTCTTGGATGCTCAATACTAACTTCAACCTAGTCCAGTGAAAATAAGCAATAATAACATTTAGCTCTGATGGCCAAACTTAAAAAAAAAAAATCACTAAAGTATATGGAGTGCAGCAGCAAGAGTTTGCAACTTCTCTCAATCTAATAGAAGTTTTCTTGGGAATTTTCAAGAAAATCCAGGACATGAACTGGGAGGTCTCGGTGAGTTGGTATGGAATGACCCACCTAAAAATAATGTGATTCATAACAGTCCTCTAAACAACTGTGTAAAATAAAGTGCGTGTTTGTGTTTGTGTTTCGTACATAAAAGGTTGAAGGACATGCTGAAAGAAGTATATCCAGGTTGAGGGGTCACCTTGCACATGCTCCAAGAAGAAGAATGCTCCACCCTGTACAACAAAGAGTAAAGTTACAGCACGCTGGGATGAGTTTCAGAGTCCAGCAATTTTGTAATCACAGAAAATTCATGCTTGGAGAGTGTAAGATGTGTAACAGTTGTTTTTTTTGTACACTGACCAACATTCTTTATACAAGGTAATTGTGATTAGCTCCACTCTGGACTAGGCTCAACACAACTAACTGTGATCTACTAGAAGTGTAAAATTCAACATTAGTACTTTTTAAAAAGCAGGACAAATAGAGGAACAAACCGTCATACTGAAACTAAAGTAACAGACAAGATTATGGTAGTGAGCAAACTGGCTGGAGCCAAGAACACACTCCTGCCAAAACTGAAAATGGCGGCTTCTTGGCCAGGACACTCCAAGCTAAACTTGATGTAATCCTCACTTAAACCAACTTAAACTTTATCATGCTGTGTGTTTGCGTATGCACTGATATTCCAGTATAAATCTGATTAAACAGGTTCAGGTCATGGGCTAAATAAGGTCATAGTGGGTGAACAGGGTGGTCCAGGCTGTCCTGAATGGACTGTGGGGGGGTAAATGTAGCCCTCTAAACCTCTTAACCTCATCAGAACTCCGCTGCTACCTTTAGGTAAACATGAGGGGCCTACATGCAGGATCAGAATGAGCAGTATTTTACCAGAATTCAGATGCGACTACATGTTATTAACCCATTACGTGGCTTCGGAGAGGAACCATGTGATGGACATAGTTGCAAATAAAAATGTACACTCCAGAGAATGTTAATTGTGCACCAATATGGAAGCACTGAATCTCTGCATATGTAAGGTGTCCACTTTGTCATACATGAACACACCACAGCAAACAGTGTGACCAGCGTTAAATTCACTGTATTTAACCCTTTCACCAAGTGAAGCTGTGAACCACCAAGAACGCAGCGCCCTGGGAGGGACAATACTTAGTGGTGCATCCAACAGTCCTGGGATTTGAACACACAACCTTCTGATTGCAGGGGTAACTTCCTAAATACCAGACCACCCGCTACACAGATTAGGCTCGACCGTGTCAAGGTAAACGGGTCTTAAGCAACTTTGGAGGGATTTAGCTAGTGGTGACAGTCTGCCTACCGGCCTCAGGACTCTTTTGGCTTCCTGGAGAACCTTGGGGGCGTTCTTCACCGAGCACAGGACGAGTGTGCACACCACCACGTCCACGGAGTTGTCCTGCACGACGCTCAGGTCCTCACCGTGCGCCACGACGAAGTGCTCGTATACCAAGTGGTCGTTCTTGTCCATGCTCTTCTGCAGGTAGTCCTTGAAGTGAGGGTTGGGGTCCGTGCAGGTGACTCTGCAGCCGCTCGGGTAGTGCTCGAAGTTCGCCCCGGTGCCGCAGCCCACCTCCAGCAGGCGCAGGGGCCCGTCTCGCGGGGAAAAGCGGAGCAGCTCGCGGAACAACTCGCGTTTCCTCTCGTTCATCTGGCTGTTGTACGCGCTGCTGAAGCTGCACATGACATATGGAAACACGCGCTTGTAGAGCCCGTACAAGCCCAGCAACTCCGCCACCTGCAGTGGCAGGGTCAGGATCTTCAGCACTAAAGTGCCGGCGGCCATTAGGATATCCATCTCGACCCACAGTCACGGAGGAAATGTGTCAGCTGCTCTACGAACTGCGCCACACTTGATAAACACGGAACTATCCCACGTGGGGGGGGGGGGGGGGGGGGGGGTGGGGGCCACCACCCCCCCCCCCCCCCCCCCCCCCCCCCCATCCCACCAATCATCGGTCGCTGGGATGGGCGAACACGTGGAACCCGCCTCTTGGACCCATTAGCCCCCACATACTCTATATCAGGGGTCAGCAACGTGGTACCCGTGGGCACCATGGTGCCACCCAAGGACCATAGGAGTAGCCCGCGGACCTGTTCTAAAAATTAAAACAACTCGCCAGTGAACAGCATCTATCATTTATTTAATACTGTAGCTATTCTTTAATCACATTTACATCTATATGTGGCACGACTTAGGAGCGGGATATGTTTTAAGAGTAAATAAATAGCATCTAATACGCCAGGATATGGTAGGAAACCAAAACTCAATTCCGGGGTTAAAAAGGAGATAAATAGTGCGACTGCGCCACCCTGGGAATTTCACCCAGAGAATAAACCTAAGGCACACAGGTTCGCGCCACAATAGGTAGGCGTGTTTCCAGTTGTAAAATATAATCTTTATTACGATCTTAAAAATCGTAAAATACACATGAGACTGGCCAGGGGGCGATGGGCCCTACAGGGGTAAAAATCTCAAATAAAACAGTCACTCTTCCCAAGCAGACGTGCCAGCCACACAACCCTCAGTGAAAGGGAAACCACACCCAAAATGTCAAAACACACAGGAAGGGGAAGGGAAACCACCACATTGGGCTCAGTACTGTAAAACAAAGACAGAAAAAGAAGTTTAAACCGATTTCAACCAATAATACATGAGAAAAATATAAAAGCAAAACAAAAAATTCAACAAAAAGACAACTGCCTAAATTAAGCATAAAATGAAGCAACAAAAATACTTAATTTCAAGAACAATGAATTTTTACTTAAAAATATTAAAAAAACTACAATAATTGACGCAAACTCCTCATTCATGCTGTATAAAAATAACGCCTCCTCCAAACTCCGATTCAAAAAGATTGCGATGCAGTGAGCCGAGCAAACCAAACGACTCCCAAATGACTCGCTGTTAGTGAATCAGGCCGTAGCACCACACGCAGACACCCGTCAAGCAGCGTGAAGCAGAGCTTTGACGTAGCAGGCTGACCCAGCAAAATAAAGCGCAAGGCAAAGAAGCAGCGTTTCTAACCCCAGCTCTATAAAACAAAACCACAACACTTCATTAGTGTAAGAGATGCAGAGATGAGGGCACAAATAGCAGCAAGACGTACATACATACCAATCTCTGTAGTGATGATCACCTAAGAGGGAGAGGAAGAGAGGGGTGCAAAGTTTCTACACGCGAGCAGCAGCGCGAGAGACTTCACCCACACACCGATCAAACAGGTGGCTTCCAAGTGCCCCAATACAAGGCACGCCACGCCGGACGCTACAACCAGTCGTGGGAAAAAGAAAATATCGGCCAAGTAACAACAATCAGGATGCCAGGCCTTACCTGTACCAGTGACTAGAGCTGGGCTACTCGGATCCGACTCCCTCTGAGTCACTCAGTAAACTGATCCGGATCTGTGAATCACTTGAGTCACTTGAGTCACTATTGCCAAATTGACAGCGGCCGGTCAAATTACCGTGG
>JBBPDC010000109.1:11830186-11876148 GCA_037974485.1 Hemigrammopetersius urotaenia | reverse complement strand
GTGTGTGTGTGTGTGTGTGTGTGTGTGTGTGTGTGTGTGTGTGTGTGTGTGTGTGTGTGTGTGTGTGTTTGTATATACAAACGGTTGTAGTTAGAAGTTCTGATTGTAAAGATTTTTTCTGATGGTAATAATAATAATTATAATTGTTATTATTATTATTATTATTATTATTATTATTATTATCATTATTATTATTGTTTTTGTTGGTTTTGTTATTACTGTTATTATTATTATTATTATTATTATTATTATTATTATTATTATTATTATTATTATTATTACGGATCAGACTTCAAGTGTCTTCTGTGTTGAGTTTTAGTGAAATGCAGTTTCATTAAAGCAACACAAAACTCAACTAAATGAAACCATCATGGCATAACTACATTCGTATGTGCGTTTCATGACATTGTCTGAGCTTTCATACTTTTGGAAGTTCTAAAGTTTTGTCAGGACTCCAAATGGAGCAGATGGCATAGGCCAGTACCAAATGTTTATGGGTAATGTAGTTCACTTACCAAGACTGCCAAGCCTAGTTTGACACATTTCTGCTGCATGATGCTTTCTGAGACACCTGCTTTTTAGTTCGTCTTTCTTTTATTGTTTTTGGGTTTTTTCTACGACTGGCTTTCTTCGGATTTCTGCATCCTTTACTTTGATGATTCTTTGCCAAAATGAAGTTTTTAAATCCTTTATTTTTCCCCTTTTAAAGAACTTGGAATGGAAAGTAAAAGAGAGAGACATCTGAATATCAGGTTTACTTTGGAGGAATTTGTATGTGTGAGAGAAGACTGGGAACATTTTGTAGATGTATTGAAGGTTTAATTTTCATCTATGTGGACACACATACACTGCCTACTGAGCTAGCTAAACATACTGGACCTAATCTGGAGGCTCCACAGTTTTTGCACTGGAGCTGTTCATTCAGCTGGTGTCTTTCAGACAACAGGACATTATCTTGGGAAGGCCAATGTAAAGAGCTCTCTGGATATAAATGATTGTTTAAAAAGGCATTTTGACCATAATGATGAGATGATGATGATGTTGCTGCCTTCAGCCTTGGCGTTTAAATGACCTGCATGCAACCTTTCCTCCCTTTGCCTGTCCTCCTCTTCTCTTCCTCTCTCTGTGTTGGCTCTCTGCTTTTCTGCGTGTGGCGCTGCTCTGTTATCTATTTTCCTGTGTTACCTATGTATTAAATATTGAATGTAAATAGCATTGTGTATGTTTACAGTGTCTTCTCATGGTCTCCACACAAAATGATAATTATTGCTCAGATGTTACTGGCTTGTAATTGTTAGAATTGAAAAAGGTGAATTTTACATTTTTCGGAATTATACAAACGGCAATAAAAGTCATTTTGACTATTTTAATCATATTTGAGCACATATTTTTATTAATACCAGAGGATAATTACTGAAACAAATATCTTTGTATTGTTAGGATATGTCAGAATGACAGAATGTAGCTTTTTGTTTATTTTTTAACTATTCCTAAAGCATAATTACCGGTACCAGACAAAATAGGCTGTTAAGTTTCACATGTGAACAAAAAGAGCCACATAAATAGAATGTTTCTGTCGTATGCAGTGAAAATCTTTTCCTGCTCTTTTTTCACTAAACAGTCACAAAATGGACACCTTCTGAATCCTTAAATATTTTAGTATAATGGAATATTACTTTGTAAAATAAAAATGTTCTTTCCGATTTTTCTTTGGCAAACTGCACTGTACAGGCTGACACATGTCCAGAGTTTAGTTAGAATACGAACGCAGGGTATGCTGCTGCACAAGCACTTTCCTCAGATAATTCTCAAGCATCTTTAGCATTGTGCAGCCAACCACCTTCAAGAATGTATCTGTACAACCTGTATGATCTATTCCATTCTATTTTTACTGTTTAATTCTAATCTGGGCTGTACTTTGTAACCTGTTTGCCAATTCTTTACAGGTAAATTATGCTAAAATCAGACAGGGCGAGTAGACAACTTGAAATAACAAAAATAACATCTGAATCTCTATAACAGAAGGAGAAGAGGATGTAAAATGCAGTCGAACCATCACAGTCTAAATGACCACTTAATTACCTCTCGTAATTACCTTACTAGTAAGAAATAATTGTTCAAATTAATAGTGTTTTATTCACAAATATCCAAATGATCAAATGACCAAATTGACTTTCTTAGGTATAAACAAGACAGTAGCCAAATTTCAGAAATCTTTGATATTTTTAGCCAGAGGCAGCCCAGTGATATTTTTGGATTGGATGTTTCAGACTTTTTTCTTTTTCTTATCTTATGTACTTATGTACCACTTAAATTAGAAGAAAATACTTTCATTCAATGTTGCCCTCCACTGTACTGATGCTGAAAATGGTACACAGGGCTAGTTAGTTTAATTGTTAGTCACAGCAATCCTTCGACACCATTTGTTTTCTTCTTGCGTGCATTTTTTCTTGTTGCGTGCATTCCGAATTTTTAGCCCAACCCAGCCTGTAAATGGAGGTCAATGGGACTAGTAAGTTGTCTCAAACACAGTAAAACAGACATAGTCATTTTGCTTTATTTTTACTTATGATCTATGACCATCTCCTTGTTAAGGAGATTTTTGTATCTGTAGCAGATCACTAAAAAACAAATGCAATTTAATATATTTATATATTGCTTCTGATGCTATGACATTCTTTCTGTGTTTGCGGTAGTTAATTGATCTTCCAGACTCACAATCTTCATTATAATTGTCCCTAAAGTTAGAAACAAAATAAAAAAAGAGAAGCGATAGAAAACAAAACCTTAATATTCTTATTTTAATGCAGTGGATCCACAGCAGTGGAGCAAAAACAAACAAACACATTAATAAATAAATAAGAAAGGCTTCTTTATGGATTTTTATCAAACAGTCTGATAAAAAAGCTGAATATGAATGATGATTTTATATTTGACTCAAATACTTGCTGATCTTTCAGCTGTTGGCTCGGTCATCAAGTTTGATGCCCAGTTAATGCCACAGCCATTCATAACTGAAAGTCCAGCAGAGAACTACTGACCTTGCTCTTTCTGGATGGGTAGGATCGCCCTCCCTAACCCCATCACTCAGCATGATGCTGGCCAGTACAGTTGTCTGTTAACTGATGTAACACAGTTTGCTATTAGTGTTAAGCTGTCCAGTGATGTTGAGTTAGTGGCAGTTGGAAAAGATGCAGTAGCTGAATTCACATGACTAATGCTAGCCTTCACCCACCCAGTGAGGGAGGTATCATGTGACTGAGGAAGTCCAGTGATATTCCTGTGATTTTATCGACTCAGTATAATGTCCTGTTAATCACAGAGAAGCAAAGTGATATTGATGACTTCCTGTCTCTGGGCAATAAATGAATAGCAGAAATGCTGCAATATCCCTTTCATTTAAGGCATCCTCTAAATAGAGACTCGTAAGTACAGACAGTGATTGGAATAGATCTCAGAAGCGCTTCAAGTGGTTAGAACTGTATTTAAAACCATAGAGGGGGGACATTTTTTATTAAATTGTTGCAAAAGCAGTTTATGTGGAGAATCTATGAGGAGGGACTGGAGTATTTATATATATATATATATATGTGTGTGTGTGTGTGTGTGTGTGTGTGTGTGTCTAAAAGAGAAAGATGATTTGTAATGAGGAAGGAATATTTTCAATCTTTTTTGTATCTGCCGATACTTTTTTTACACTGAAACTAGCTCAGCACTCCCTTCCAATGCTCTTAGTTTTGGAAATAAAAAAAGTCTCTCAGTAGTGAATCAAAAATATCTTCATGCCTTCATGCTGTAAGTAATAGAAAAGATAAAGATTGAAGGATAAAGAAAACACAGTAATGTAAATCTGCACTGTTGTCACTGTTGCTAGCATATTTTCCCACCACTAGCTGGGTTTGCTTTAACGGTTTTAACATTTTTAACATTTTTAGTGTCTTAATTATCGCGGTTTTGCAGAAAATAAGTGGAATGCACTAGCCTACCACTGACATTTTATTTGCAGGCCTGTTTTATTTAAGCCACCGTGTTCTTTTATTTAAGTTATTGTGTTCCCAAAATGTATATTATTACACACTTCAAAGAAATAAAGATAACATTTAGCCTCTGCTAATATGTCCTATATTAAATCATATTTGGACTTCCATTTGGGTTTGATGAGCCTCATAACATTTTGATCTCACGCTGCGTTTGTGTAGAGTGATAATTATTTCAATTTTAGTTTTATTGTATAGCGTTTTTACAACCAAGTTGTCACACAGCTTTACAGAATACAGATCTGAGACCCTAGTGAATAAGGTGACAGAGACGAGGAAAAACACTCTCAGGATGGTATTTATCCTTTTAATTATTCTTCCCCTCATCAATTAAAAACATAGTGTTTAAGGCTAAATCTGCAGGCTATATTTTAAATTTATTAGTACACATTTTCCAGTTTGATGCCATGACATTGGCACCCCTTTGTTTGACGTCCCTATGCATTGCATATACTTTATACCACCAATTTACACCCCTAGTGTTAATTACTGTTATTGCATTTTGCTAGTCTGACCCTTAGCACCGTTCATTGTTACCCAGGCCAGCCGCAGTAAACAAAATTAATAAGATAGTGGCTGTAGGTCTTCTGTGTTGATATATAATCTCGGTTGCTCTAAAAGTAGTAATCGTTGAAGTTAATGTAAACTCTGGTTTAACCTAACGAAAATAAAGTTATTCAATCACTGAAAGTAAAGAATATATCGTGACGTTTTGTCTGCTCATATATCTGTTACCTTTGACAAACAGTACTGCAACCCAACTGTGGAGTGCTTTGTTATCATAGGAGATCAGAACAGATCAGTCTAGGGTATGTGTAGAAATGTGTGTGTTTCCTCACAGGTAAGTATGTGAGTGTGTATGGTAAAATACTTTGTACGTGTCCATGTTATTGCAAAGCCAAGTAACTACAAAGTGTGTGATGAATACAACACTGCTGTATTTGTGTGTGTGTCCATCTCCTCTCAGGTCTGAAGACAATTGTGGGGGCTTTGATCCAGTCAGTGAAGAAGCTGTCTGATGTGATGATTCTGACTGTCTTTTGTCTAAGTGTTTTCGCCCTCATTGGCCTCCAGCTCTTTATGGGCAATCTACGACAAAAATGTGTGTACTGGCCGCTCAAAAACGATAGTGTCACTTACCTGTCCAATGGGAGCAGGGGCTTTGACTTTGAGGAGTACATCATGAATGATAGTGAGTGGAAGCTCCTCTTGGGTCTACACACCTTACCACCATCAAAAGAATCTATAGACATATATTTTGTTAATTTACAGAAAATCAGAATTGACCAGAATCTGAAATGTCTGAACATTTTGCAAGAATTTAGAAGATGTTGTTTTCTTTCAGCAAAACAAGACACCAGACATACAGCACTCAAATGCACTGGAGTTATTGACCAACTTGTTCTTTTCCTATTTCAGCCAACTTCTACTTCCTGCCAGGCATGTTAGATGCTTTGCTGTGTGGAAACAGCTCTGATGCTGGGTGAGGCTTACACACACACACGCACACACACACACACACACAGTCTGAAGCAAGAAGTTGAAGCAGTGATGATTTAAAAGTATTGTAAAAGGATATAAATGTATTTTAAGAGAAAGAACATCATTGCATTGAATTACATTTTAATATTACAAATGAGCACTTAATATTGTACATTTGTGGAATTTGTGTGCACAGGCGGTGTCCAGAGGGGTACACCTGTATGAAGGCTGGCCGTAACCCAAACTACGGGTACACCAGCTTTGACTCTTTTGGTTGGGCCTTCCTCGCTCTCTTCCGACTCATGACACAGGATTTCTGGGAGAACCTCTATATGCTGGTGTGTGTCCATCTGCTCCCAACACTTTGATTTCAGCAACATCTGACCCTCTCATATTCTGTTGCTCAAAGGTTTGGCAAGTAGTCCTTAAGATTTCAGATTAAACAATTACAAAATAATTTCCAAACATGAGAACCTTCTGTGTGTCTCTAGAACCTCTAATGTTCTCTACAGCTCTAATAGTCCTGCCTGTCACACATTGTCATGGATCCTACCACCACCATTACCACACGCCCCAACACACACTCACGTCCAACCAATAGATGGCGTTTCCCTGAGTTCTAACTCTGCACCCTAGTTACTCCTCCAACACACCTCCTCAGAGATCAAATAGACTGTGTTTTCCCAGTGTTAGGCTCCGCCTCCTGGACACGTTCCAGTCACATGCCAAGCAATGAGCCACTATTTAATCCAGAAGTAAACAGCACTCTTCGTTCACCCATGAACTCCCTCCTGTGTGCTTTCATTTACCCTTTTATGAACTCTCAGTGGATTACTTGTGTGTTGCTGTTCTTTGATTACGAGCTTGTGTGTTGTATTTGCGTACTGCTCTTCATTGTGCTACCTGCCTATCAGTATATTGACCCTGCCTTTTTACTTTGACTATTTTCTGCATTGTGGATTATACCTTGCTTGATCCATTGTTACAGCCTTTTTTCCATTAAATTATTCTTCATTTTTCATTCATCCACTGCAATTGTGTATCTCATCTTGTGACAGCATGAGCGAACCCACTGCAAATGTAACATCTGCGGTGGACAAAATGAAGAGTACATTCCAGCAAATGATGTTCACCATTCAAAACCAACAGACTGAGATTCATAATATGGTGCATATCTTTCTAAAGAGATTCAGGAAATATGTGCTGCTGGATCAGGAACTGCAGATCAAGTCAACCTCCCCAGTCCTGCACCAACCCCCAGACCTATCACCGGCCTCACTCTCCCTCCCTTGTTCAGATGTGATCCCAGCGTCAGTCTGGGTTTTACTACCCAATGCAACTTAGTTCCCTAACGAAGAAGCTATGGTCACATACATCTGTTGTGGATTATGCCATCAAATTGTCTCAGGGGTTAAAGGAGTCAATGAATGATGAGGTAGTAAATAGAGTCTGGGGAATTAATCTCAAGGAACTCATCACACTGTCCAGTGAAATCGACGCCCAGCTTGAGAGAGACACAAAGAATAAAATGAGAGACCCGAAAGAACAGAGAATCCCAGGAGTCTAGGTGAATCATCTGAGTTTCATCCTCACCTGTCCTCTCACCCCACCCTGATCAACCCCAAGAACCCAGAAGAGGACCCCATGCAGATCAGCAGGTTCAGACTCCTCTGGAAAGAGAAAGGAGGACCCAGGGACTATGTCTCTAGTGTGGGGAAAATAGAGTGTCCCACATATATAAAAAGAAACAGAAAAAAGACAAAGTAGATAAACAATAAAAGCAGAAAATAAACAATCATTAAAAACAGGGTAAAAACAATGTGCAGGCTTAAACAGATGAGTTTCAAGTTTGGAATTAAAAAGTGAGAGGGAACTAAATTTCAGGATCGGGATGTAAGGAGTTCCAAAGCCAGGGAGCTGAACGACTGAAAGCTCTGCTCTCCATAGTAGTGAGACAAGCAGAGGGCATAGTCAAGGTGAATGGAAGAAGATGATCTGAAGGTACGAGAGGGAGTGACAACATGAAGGATGTTGGACAGGTATGGAGGGGTGAGGTTGTGAATGGCCTTAACAGAAGGATTTTGAATTAAATCGGAGCCAATGGAGCGGCTGTAGGGTGGGAGTGACGTGGTGGAATCTGATGATTATCTGGGCGGCTGAATTCTAGACCATTTGAAGCTCATGGAGAGATTTTTGAGGCAAGAAGTGACAAGACTATGGACAAGAATAGCAGTAATCTGTGCAGTAATGGAAGGGCAGGTGGAAGAATGCAGACCAGATAATGTTATTGATATGCGATTGGAAAGAAAGTTCTGTCGAAGATGACACCCAGACTCTTAACCTGTGGGGAGAGGGAAATGGAGCAATACTCAATAAGGAGAGTGAAACTGTTTTGGACAGTGTAGATTTGGTACCCATGTGGAGAACTTTAGTTTTGTCACTGTTTAATTCGAAGAAAACCATGTTTTTTTCAGTCAAGCAGGCAATATGACAGGAGGGTGGGAGGTTGGAAGTGGGTTGAATGGTAAGGTAGAGCTGGGTGTGAATTCTACCTCCTGGACGCTCCACAAGATCCTTTCATCCTAGGGTATACATCGCTTGAGACCCATCAACCCAATGGGGGCCTGACTGCAGCAGACACTACACCCTGAGACTTGCACCAGCCTGAGGAGCCAGATAAAGAATTTATCAACCTCTCAAGACTACTGTCAGAATACCACGATTTAGCTGGCGGTTTCTGCTCAATACAACCTGAGGAATGCCTACCACCTGGTACACATGAGAAACAGAGCTGAATGGAAGACTAGATGCATTACTTCTAGTAGCCATTATGAATATTTGGTAATGCTGTTTGGTATTTTATATTGTCCACAGTCTTCCAAGCGTTCCTGATCTTCTCTCTCAATCTCCATTCCCATGTTCGTCAAGTCCTTCAATGGCACCTTCATCAGCGTCAAATTAGAAAAAAATGAATTTCATACCAAACAAACCACATGCCTGGGGTTTCAAGAGTTTCTCCCAAGGGGTCACCATGGATCCTCTCAAGTTAAAAGCATTTTTACAATGGACTGCGCCCACTTCAATCAAGAAGCTACAAAGATTCCTTGGGATTGCAAATTTCTATCATCGGTTTATCAGAAATTACAGTTCCCTCGTTGCCCCCTGACTGCTCTTCTTCAAAATTGCTTTTGACATCCTGAAACTTACTACGGTCACCATTCTCATTCGCCCTGATCCACAGCTACCTTTCATCGTACAGGTGGATGCCTCTAACATGGGTACCATCCAACGGCCACTTTCTGACCAGAAACTGCACCTTTCTGCATTCTTTTCCTGGTGTCTCATGGCTGCTGAACAGAATTATGATGTGGGAAATAGAGATTAGGGTATATAGGGTATCAACGCCCCCTCCTTCTCCCATTACGCATTCCACAACATCCCTAGTCCCACATGACACTGGACACTGTTTCTGAATCACACCTGTTGGTAGTAGATTGATTTATATAGACAGCCTGATTTGTTCTGCTACCCTGACTCCCCACCGCTCCCAAACTGCAGACGTGGTACTACGTGAAGTAGTCCAACACCACAGACCTCCAATTGACATTTTATCTGACCGAGGCCCTCAAACTTTATAACCTGTTTCTGCTGTCATTTCTGGAAACAGTTGGGGTTCTCAGTCAGCCTGACATTCGTCTACCATTCCCAGTCCACTGTTCAAACTGAGAATTAATCAGGGATTGGAGAAATACCTCCTGTGTTGCTGCTCGCACAACTTTCCACGTCCACCACAGGCACATCGACCCTCATGGTTCCCCACGGAAGAACCTGAAGGACCCATTCCTGCAGTGAACACCACGGTACACCTACATCAGGTATGGTACTGGGCCCAATGAACCTTACTGATGTCTTCAGACTGGACCAGATATCAAGCCAACAGATGACGCAGCGCAGCGTGGCAGTATAATCTGGGGTACTTGGTTTGGGTGTCCACAAATTGTTTTCCAACCAACCCAGACAACCGGAAACTGGGACCCTGCTTCATTGGCTCCTTCAAGGTACTCCGACAAATCAACCTGGTCGCTTACCGGTTGGTGGTGCCCCATTCTCTACGGGGCAGCCCTGTCTTTCACATGTTACTCCTACATAATGTCTTCAAATCCTCACTGTCTCCACTCACCATGGACCATCCACGACCTTGGAGTTCTAACTCCCCCCTAGTCGCACCCCCAAAACACCTCCTCAGAGATCAAATATATTGCGCTTTCCAGAGTTAGGCTCCACCCGTCGGAGACGTCCCCAGTCATAACCAACGAGCCACTATTTAACCCAGAAGCAACCAGCAGTCTTTGTTCACTCATTCACCCTTTTCTGAACTTTTGGTGGATTACCTGTGTTTTTGGACTTGGTTTTGTGTTTTGACTTCGCCATTGTGTTGGAATTCCTGATACAAACTTTGCTGGTCTTTGATTATGAACTTGCCTGTTGTATTAGTTCATATATGCTGCAGATTTTATTAATAATTACTCTATTTGCTGAAAAAATATTTTTTTATTATGTTTTATTTTTATACATAGTACTTAATTAAAACTTTCACTATAAATATTTAATGGTCTAATGGTATTTGAACCTTTGCATACAACTGTATAGTATCTAATATTATATAACAATTGCACCATACAATAGTCATTAGTTACCAATATGTGCTATAGAATACTGGGCTTTAATAGTATTCATTTTCTGACTAGACTCTGCGGGCAGCAGGGAAGACATACATGATCTTCTTTGTGCTGGTGATCTTTGTGGGCTCCTTCTACCTGGTGAATCTGATCTTGGCTGTGGTGGCCATGGCCTATGAGGAGCAGAACCAAGCTACCATCGAAGAGGCAGAGCAGAAAGAGGCAGAATTTAAGGCTATGCTGGACCAGCTCAAGAAACAACAAGAGGAGGCACAGGTACACATACGCACAAACAAAAGTGGTATAAAGCTCTCATTCCACAGTTGTATTCAAGTATAATTCTTTAAGAAACAGTTCAGTGCATCATGCAATCACACAGTGGTTTGATTATTTTGGCATTATTTTTTAAAAGGCACTGAATACACAAATTTGACTGGGCACAGTATTCACACAGAAGTGAAATGTAGACAATAAAAGGAATATACCAAGCTTACCTGGATTTTAGAAAATAGTCTTAGAGCTTTTATAGCAGCCATATTGTGTGTATGCTTCTTGAATATTTTTATTATGATCAGGTGTAAGTAATTATAACGTAACACATATTTAAGGTAACACATGTTTAATGTCCACAGTTGAAGAAAAATACATCTTGAATGCCATACTTAAGCTCCAGCTGCATATATACTCTCTTATGTGCTTCTTGTTGTTTTCTACTGCCTTTTCAAGTGCACTAAAGATATGCTATTTTCTTTCAACCTTGATGTCTCTGACATCAGGCCAATGCCATGGCCACCTCAGCAGGGACGGTATCAGAGGATGCTGTGGAGGATGATGGGGGAGGCCGCCTGTCCCGAAGCTCCTCTGAGGTGTCCAAGCTGAGCTCCAAGAGTGCCAAAGAGCGACGAAACAGAAAGAAAAAGTGGAGGAAAGAGCAGGAAAAGGAGAAAGGGGACAGCGAGAAGGTGGTCAAATCAGAGTCCGATGATGGCAGCAAACGGAGTCGTTTCCGTTTCCCTGACAACCGGCTGGGCAGGAAGACCTCCATCATGAACCAGGTTAGAGCAAGGATATGCAGATTTGTGAACACACTAACCATACATAAGAAAATATATTTGTTGAAAAATTATAATAGATAACTCATGTGATAACTACCAGTCAAATGTTTGGACATTCATACTTATAGAAAGGCTTTTCTCCATATTTTTATTGACTTTCTACCAAAGCTGATTCCACCTCATTTTACACACAACTAAATGGCTAAAACAAGGAAAGATTTTGTTAGAATGAGAAGGGTTGAATTTGAAAAGGAAGATATTTGTTTTGGAGTAGCATTCAGGGGCAGGGACACCATATACAAATGTTGATGGTACTCTGATGAGTAGCAACATGAATTAACTGGTACGCACCAAAATTTTGAATTTTCTCAAAATTTTCTCGGTGTCTTGGCTGTGGTCGGGGGGAGGTGTGGGGGTTATTTAGGGTGTGTATGTGCGGTCAGAGGTCTGTGTTTCCGCATTGTTTTGGGCGTCGGGCTCCGTGGGGCATGGAGCGGCTATGCGTGCTGGGGTCCTGGTCTCGCTGTGTTTCGGGGGGGGTGGGGGGTATGCGCACAATATGAAGTCACAAATTATGTACGCTTTTGTGCTGTGAACACTGAAAGCTGGCGTCTATTCGGGCTTGCGTACCACTTATGTCAATCCCTGACCATGTAGTACTGTTCTTAAATGCTATAAAGCTGTAGATTAGGACTGAATTGTATTCCATTTAGAAAGTCTGTTGGTGTGTGACTTCCCTAACCTTTCAAGATACAAATACAGGAACACTTGTTTATCCGTACATATAAAATACAATATATTCAATTGTATTTTGTAATAATGTAATAAACATAATTTCGACATCTTTTCACTGGGTTTCAATTGAGGCCAGGGCTGTATCTGCGGATAATTTGGAATTATGTGTTCAGGTCATTCGCAGCTGAGATAACTGAGAATGTATCAATGTATCATAGCACGTAGGCATAATTATCTGCAGGAAGGCGTATTATATGCTTTAAACTTTGGGAATGAACGAGTGAAACACAATAATCTTGACTGAAAAAATGATCTAAAGTAATAGTGCAATAGTGGGAAAGGGTCTGTCTTTCCTGCAATCTCTGCATTTTGTGAGCTTATAATGACTAATAGCTGCTGTTGTCAGTTGCTCGTAGTAAAATCAGGTGACTCCCAGCCAGGCCCAGCCCAGCCTTCTTCCTCCTGCCTTGTGAGCTGTGCAGTTACTGCCCCTTTTCGCTGAGTCATCGTCCATTTCACCACTGTGATTAGACAAAGTGCACCAGCCTTGAGATCTGAGATCAGAGGAAGTGCCTATGCCCATTCATCTACCCACACTATCTATATTTCTTTTTTTATCTCTTAGTCTTCTCTCACTTTTTTTGTCTAAAGAATATCATCCTGGTCAAAAAATTAAAAACGGTTCTGCCTGCCGAGGCTGCATCTTTTTACCTGCCCCTTTCATTTCTCAGTCCATTTGTGTCATTTTAGAAGCTGCATTTGTTTGGTTTTGTATGTGAGTGATTGTTTAAAAGTTTAGAGGCAGATGCTAGATAACACTGCTGATGCTTGTTTAAGCAGCTTATTTCTCCAGTCTCTGATCATTTATCGCTGTCGAATCATTTATCGCTGTCCGAATTGACACCTGTTTCTGACATTAGTCTGTGTGTGCATGCTGTGGATGTAGAAAGATGTAGGGTGCGGCTTGGGGACGCCTTACTTTCACTGGCCCTGTCTGAATTATTCATCCCTCTTCTATAAATCTTTCATCTTCTGCTGAGAGCAGTAATATGCCGATACAGGATTTTGAGCTCCTGAAAAACTGTGGTCTGAGACCACACCCTTGGCTCCACCCACAGGAACATGTAACATTAGAGATGAGTTTGCGGGGGGTTTAAGAGTGGGGCTGTTAACATAAATTTCATCAGTTTTTTTAGAGGGCATTTCTGACATTTTGTTTTGTGATTGCTCATAAATTAGAATTATACACCTAATCTGTTTTTTTTATTTATGTTATATTTAGGATCTGATCACAGATTATTACCATTCACACTGAAACGTGCAGTGTTCTGATGCACTAGCTCTAAGGCTGTTTCCTGATGCCTTCTTTCATATCTGCTAGAGCAGCAGTGCAGGTCTGACCACTTTACCAGATCAATCCCACTCTTCTCTGTAAGTGAACTGAGTGAAATAGTCTCTGCTGAGAGGGCGCTTGGGCCTGTCTCTGCTGTACTTAGTCTGCAGTGGTCAACCGCACCATTAGGGAGAGGCCACTCAGACCCACCTCAGTGAAAATGCCTGCGCTAGCAGCTAGCATTCTGCACTCTCAGTGAATTTCAGCTAGCTGCTAACACTGTGCAATATCAGTGATTTTCATCCAGCATCCTCAGTCGGCAGTGAGCAGCAAATTTTCACCAGGAGCTGGTAGACATCAACTACAGTGTTTGCCTACGATTTTTTTAATCTAAAGTGTAGATAAGCTGAAAACCCCATCTCTGCAGTTTCTCTAGGTATCAGCTGAGACCAAATAGTGCTTTATCTAGATGTCTTAGGCCACGTTCACACTGCAGGGAAAAGTAGCCCAAAGCTGATCTTTTTCTTTGTATGTTATGCAGGTTTGTTTCTTGTATTGGAATTTGAACAGCAGAAACCTAACTCACATCATCAAAATATCTCCTACTATGATTGTGCATTGCATATTTTGTTTTAGATGACAAGCAAGACAAGTGAAGTTTATGTATATGTGTGTATACAAACTATATGGTTGTTATACATATATAAACATATGTAGATAAACACTGAGCTTTAAGCCTTATTTCTCTGTTTTTTCGTAATAGTCATAATATGAATGATTGAACGACAGAATTACAGATTATAGCAGGTAGGATTAATATCTGCCTTAAACAGGGTCTTCTCTTTCACACAATTTATTTCCTCATGAAGGGAAAAAAGTTGCTTAACAGATTCTAATCATAATAAATTCATAGTCTAACTGTATTTGCGTGTCTTTTTTCCTCATCTCCTAGTCTCTGCTGAGTATACCTGGCTCTCCCTTCATGTCCCGCCATAACAGTCGCAGCAGCATTTTCAGTTTTAAAGGCCGCTCGCGGGATGTGGGCTCTGAGAACGAATTTGCGGATGACGAGCACAGCACAGTGGAGGAGAGCGAGGACCGGCGCGGCTCCCTCTTCATCCCTTACAGACGCAATAGCTACAGCGGCTACAGCCAAGGCTCCTCGCGCATCAATCCACTAGCGCCCCACTCTGGTTGCAAGAGGAACAGCACGGTGGACTGCAACGGCGTGGTGTCTCTGATCGGACCAGGGCCCGGTCGGCTTCTGCCTGAGGTGAAAATAGATAAGGCAGCTACTGACGACAGTGTAAGGACGTCCACAGGGGGAAGGTTTACAGTATAGGCATGACAGCAGCGAGTGGTCTTTGCCCCGATTCCTTTTTTCCTATGCCTTTTGGCCTTGATTCTGCCCTATCCTCCTGGTCACTGGATTTATGGTCTTGATTTATCCTCCCTTCTCCTATTTTTGACTACTTTTTTCTTCTCCTCTCTCTACTTTATACTTCTCATGCAAGTTGTGATATTTATCACCTGTTCTGATGAATCCCACTAGTCCCCAAATCCTGCCCCTAATGTGCTGCTGTGAATGGCACGGTCATTAAAAAAGCCAGTTGAAGAGAGTGTTCCTGAGTCATTTTTGCTCATGTACCACATCCTAAACAAACATTATTTCATATTATACTCTCTCACAACTTCTTAGGCCTTCAATTCTAACATTCATCAAAGGGCCAGTCCTGTCCTATACTACCAGAGAACCCTCTAATTTTACTAAATCTGCCATTTTATGTATTTTTTCTCCCTTTGTTCACCATACCCCACCCTTCCGTGGAAAGTCTGTAGTCCTTCTGCGCTTTTTTCCAGTGTTTAATCCCCAAATTAAGTGTCATGCAAGAGAAACCTTTTCTGACCTTTTCAGTACCAACATCATGCCTCATCTTAGTTAGCATGGTAGACTGACATCCTTATACTCTCTATTCAGGCTTTGTCTTTACCTTCTCTGGTTGATGCATGATCTATGGCCCAGTTTCCACAGAGCTTTCAGATAACTGTCAAATTCTACAATCTGACTGAAACTGCTCTGTGCAGTGCTATTTATTAAATTTAGGTTTTGTAAAACTTTTCCTTTATATATGTGCTTAATGCAATGACCTAATTGTCAAATCCTAGTGATAAAAGTCTATTTGTATTAGCATATAGTCAACTTTTTGTGTCTCATACCGATGGCAACTCAAATGACCTCAAATGAAAAAAGGTTTTGTCATTCATTAGTGCTGTTTAGGTAGTGCACAAGAAAAAGGATTATTGTAAAAATGCATCAAATACAACTTATTGTCATATTGTAGATTGAGTCAGTGGAGCCTGGGCCTTATAGTCTTGTGCAGTGTTTGAATTTGCCTCTTTTCCCACTGTGTGCATGTACAAGCATGTTGACAATATGAGTGGAATAGGAGCGTGGTCTAGTTGCTTGACTGTAAGTGCTAATTTCTTACACTTTGGCAACTAGGCTAGGAATGGTGAACAAATCATCTAAAATTGTGGGAAAAAATAGTATGAAAGAAAGGGGATGCATTTGAGTGGCTTCAGGTTGAATAACACATATTTTACAGTGTATTGCAGAGAGTCTGTAGCAATTATTGTTTAGGTATGATCTTGCATGAGGAGGTAAGTTCAAGATTAAACTTTCTGCTAGCACAGTTTGGTTTTGAATTCCTTTTAGTGGACTAGTATTAGTGTCATATTTGTATAGTACTCAAAGCAGTATTAGTGTTCATATAATACTGTGACTACTAGTATGCATACTATGCTAGTAGTATTAAGACTTAATCTTATAAAGTCAGAATCATTTGATAACAGTGGGTGAAATGACCCATGTGAATGGCTGTGAAACAAATCTTGGAACGGGTAAATCTCAGGCTGCTAAAATGGTGGGTTTTTTTGTGTGTGCTTGGTGATGTGTATTTTTGCCACTCTCTGCCCTCTCACACCTCTCTCTTCCTTATTCCCTCACTCCACAGACCACTGAGGTTGACATGAAGAGGAAACACTCAGGTTCTCTCATGGTGTCAGTGGACCAGCTCAACACGTCTTTCGGGCGAAAAGAACGAGCTAACAGTGTCATGACCGTCATCACTAACACACTGGTGGAGGGTACTGTACTGTGACTGTTTTAGCACTGCTGTCCTCTTGATCACGGCTACAGTTTTAATATAAATATGCCAATAACCATTTTGACTCACTCTCATTTATTTGCTTTTCTTTGTACAGAGCTGGAGGA
Organism: Hemigrammopetersius urotaenia; assembly: GCA_037974485.1. NCBI lineage: Eukaryota > Metazoa > Chordata > Actinopteri > Characiformes > Alestidae > Hemigrammopetersius > Hemigrammopetersius urotaenia. The sequence continues at coordinate 11,859,553 of JBBPDC010000109.1, read as the reverse complement.
GTCTCAGAGAAAGTGTCCACCGTGCTGGTACAAGTTTGCTAACACATTTCTGATCTGGGAGTGTTGTCCATTCTGGGTGAAATTCAAGGAGATAGTGAATCTCATAGTGATGGACCCATTTGTGGACTTAGCCATAACAATATGCATTGTGCTGAATACCGTCTTCATGTCCATGGAGCACTACCCTATGACACCACAATTTGAGGATGTGCTGAGTGTGGGAAACCTGGTAAGATTTTTTTCATTATTCCTTATGCAAAATTAGTTAGGCCGTATTGTATGTTTGCCCAGAGTTTAATAATGACAGTAGGCCCAAACAGAACCCTGAATGCTTAAAGAACCATTTAAGTGCATAAGTGGTCCTTTACCTGGTTAATGATGAAAACCTGTTTTTAAATTGTTCTTTAATGAAAACTGGTACTACTTGATAGTTGTCACGGTCGCAAGGGCTAATCCCCCACGACCGAGAGCTGTCTTGGGAAGTGTAGGCAGGAAACCAGGGGTTCATGCTGAAGTGCGTTTATTTACAGACGTGGAACAAAGAAAAATAGGCACGCTGGCCAAAACAGGGCAGGAACACGGCAAACATCAAGCTCACGAAGGACGATGGACAGACAACTGAGGGCTAACACAACCAGGCTTAAATACAAACATAATGAGCACGTAAACACAAGACAGCTGGAACTCAGGAACACATGACACAAGAACAGAAAACCACATGACAACAAGGACACGTGACAAAAGCAAAAACCTAGAAACACATCAAAATAAAAGCCCCAAAAACCCAACAGAAAAGCAGTGGCCCTAATGGCCACTGACCAAAACCATGACAGTACCCCCCGCTCAACGGCGGCAAGGCATCCAAAACTGGCCCAACAAAACCCTAAAACCCCCCAAGAACCATCAACCCAAAAGGGGGGGTGGTGTGGGGGGAGGAGGGAGCAAGGACAAACGCCCCCACTGTCCTGGTCCGGGCTGGCATCCCCTCAGCCCGGGCGACGCAGGTGTGGACCGTAGGACGTTGTCCTGGCCCCACGGTCCGGGTCCCTCTCCGAGGGACCCCACAGGGTCCAAGGCGGTAGCTCCGCCACCGGGTAGGGTGCTCTCTGTCCCACAGTCTGGGCTTCGGAACCCCAGCCCTACTGAGCAACCCGCCGGAAGCCTCCTAGCGGGCTCACCACTGTCCATGGGCCTCAACTGGGCGCGCACCGCGCCCCGTGGTGTCTGGCTGGAGGCCCTCTCCATGGGCCTCAACTGGGCGCGCACTGCTCCCCGTGGTGTCCACACCGGTAGGCCGGAGGCCCTCTGTGCAGGCCTCATCCGGGCGCTCCTCACGCCCGGCATCATCCCCGGGGCTGCCGGTCCCTCCCAGGGTTTCCCCCAGGCTCTCCTCCGGCTCGGCTGTGTCCGTCAGCCCCAGGTCGCTGCTGCTAGTGGGCCCCTCCCTAGCCCCCCTAGCTGCTACAATGACCCCCTCCGTCCTCCCATCCACCCACCCCAAGGCCTGTACGCCCCCCCAAAAAATACAATGGGATTTTTTCGCTCCCGTGGGGCCTATCTGGCTGCTTTTCTGGCTGTAGCAACGCCACTAACCCCCCTAGAAACCCCACAAACCAGGCTATCTCAGGGGACATGGGACAGACTGGGGCTCCTAGGCTATCTGGACCAAGGCTAACAAGAGCGGGGAAAACAGGAGCAGGGCTAACAAGAGCGGGGAAAACAGGAGCAGGGCCAACAGGAGCTAAGCTGACAGGAGCTGAGCTAACAGGAGCTAAGTTAACAGGAGCTAAGCTAACAGGAGCTAAGCTAGTAGGGCCTGAGCTAACAGGGGAACTCAGGCTAACTACTGGGGCCTTACTTCTGGGGGCTGGGGTGGGACGCTGCACCGTGGGAGGCAGCTGCTGGTCAGGTCTGGAGCTTGGAGGGAGGCAACGGCGCCGGGGAGCAGGCACGGGACACAGCCTGCGTTCCTCCTCCACGATCACAGGGGGAGCGTCGTCCTCTCGGACAGCAGGTGGTGCGCCGTCCTCCCGGACAGCACAGGGAGCGCCGTCCTCCCGGACAGCAGGGGGAGCGCCGTTCTCCAGGACAGCAGGGTGAGCGCCGTCCTCCAGGACAGCAGGGGGAGCGCCCTCAGTTGGCTTGGTGAGGCCCTGCCTTCTAGGGCAGGGAGTGAGGCCTGTAAGACCGTCCGTGGCCGGACCTCTGGAGGCGTAACGGGGCCAAACCTGAGCGGTGATGCGTCGGAGGAGCACTCAGGCTCTCTGGGCAGCTGTGGACCGGGTGGACGACAGACCCCACGCGGACCGCGAGCCTTCCACTCCGTCAGCTCGTCCACCAGCCCGGTCCCGCTGACCCCACTCCAACTGTCCCCATCTGGCAAAGCCACGTTCGCGTACTCCACCGCCCAGATGTTACGGGCGGCATTCCACTCGCGGATGGCCTGCTGGTCTTTAGGGTTAGGGTCTGTCCATCTGTCACGGTCGCAAGGGCTAATCCCCCACGACAGAGAGCTGTCTTGGGAAGTGCAGGCAGGAAACCAGGGGTTCATGCTGAAGTGCGTTTATTTACAGACGTGGAATAAAGAAAAATAGGCACGCGGGCCAAAACAGAAACGGGGTACAGGAACAAGGCAAAACAGGGCAGGAACACGGCAAACATCAAGCTCACGAAGGACGATGGACAGACAACTGAGGGCTAACACAATCAGGCTTAAATACAAACATAATGAGCACGTAAACACAAGACAGCTGGAACTCAGAAACACATGACACAAGAACAGAAAACCACATGACAACAAGGACACGTGACAAAAGCAAAAACCTAGAAACACATCAAAATAAAAGCCCCAAAAACCCAAAAGAAAAGCAGTGGCCCTAATGGCTACTGACCAAACAATGACAATAGTATTCATGGAAATATGTATTTTCAACAGAATTTGTTCTGAAGAGCTATTAATTAGAAATAATTAATATAATTACAACATTCATTTATTATCATGTTTAATAACTCAACATCTGTAGAACCCTTAATAGTCATTTTGCTTAAAGGGAGAACATGCTAGATTTTACAGCCACACCATTCTCCAGGGCTGGGCCAAGAGTCGAGCAGTCACTGTATTACTGTAGCATTACTGTTTGCTTTCTATCAGCCTGGTGCTTAGTACCACTAGCTCACGGCTTACATAAGCTCAGTGTACTGTTATCACTTTATACTTCACTGTACAAGTAGTCCTTCACACTGCACCCTCAGTGAGTCTTTGTAATTAGTTGTTTTCTTATCATTATCTCAGCGATATAATGACAATCCCAACATAGTGCCGTTTCTAAGCACTGAACTTTTCTCTAGGTGCTGCACTTGTGATGCCAACCTTTTTACTGTCTTTCTAAAGCCTATAGTTCAGCTGAGTTTGGACATCAGCTTGTGGGTAAAGGTTTCACCCCATGAACTAGAATGTTAGCCGTTCGCATGAATAAATGTTTATTAGTCTTTTTGGCTGCACGAAATTAGCAGATATGTCCTGTCTCAGGGTCTGAAAGAGTTGCTTTAGCCTTTTCCTGTTTCATTCTCAATACTTATGAGTCTTTATTACATTATAACAGCGTGGCAATGGTCAGTATTGTGACATTAAATATTATAAGGTAAAAGTGTGAAAAGTAAACGGTAGTGGGTAACAAATAATTATGAATCTTGACCCTGGTCAAATTTGGAACCATTATCAGTTCAGAAATGCTGTTGTCTCTCTGCTGGAGAACATCTTTATTGATTGCCTTTTTAATGGTTTTCCTAATTCCCTGTTACAGGTTTTCACAGGTATATTCACAACTGAGATGTTTGCAAAGCTGATAGCAATGGATCCGTACTACTACTTCCAGGAGGGCTGGAACATCTTTGATGGCTTTATTGTGAGCCTGAGTTTGGTGGAGTTGGGCCTAGCTGATGTTGAAGGGTTGTCAGTGCTCAGGTCCTTCAGATTGGTGAGTCTGTGTGGCATGTGTGTCTAAACTTCTGATGAGTTAATATAATTACATACGATTACATAAATATCATTTAAATTCCTGCTTAAACAATTTTTGAATTGAATAGTGAGAATATCAAGAATTTTCATATTTAGATTTTTATTTTTCATATCATACATATGTTTTGATGTAGATTTTTGGAAATGCTTTTTTGGAAATTACGCCTATGTAATCATGCAGAATCACGACACCCATCTTTCTCTACTTTTCTTAATAAACCTTCCTTTTCCCTCCATCACTACAATTCTCTCTCTGTTCTGTTCTCTCACAGCTAAGAGTCTTCAAACTGGCTAAATCATGGCCTACCCTTAACATGCTGATAAAAATCATCGGAAACTCTGTGGGTGCCCTGGGAAACCTGACCGTGGTGCTGGCTATCATCGTTTTCATCTTTGCTGTGGTGGGCATGCAGCTGTTTGGGAAGAGCTATAAAGACTGTGTGTGTAAGATCGCCCAGGACTGTGAGCTGCCCCGCTGGCACATGAACGACTTTTTCCACTCCTTCCTCATCGTGTTTCGTGTGCTTTGTGGTGAGTGGATTGAGACCATGTGGGACTGCATGGAAGTGGCTGGCCAGTCCATGTGTCTCATTGTCTTCATGATGGTCATGGTCATTGGAAACTTGGTGGTGAGTTTTGATGTTCTCCCAGTACTGATACCTTTTCCCTGCTATTCTGTGTGTTAAAGTGGGGTGGTGCTATTCTGTGTGTTAAAGTGGGGTGGTGGTAGCGTAGTGGGTAGGATACTTGCCTCTAGACCAAGAGGTCATGGGTTCGAATCCTACCTTCAGCACCAACACTGGGTCCCTGAGCAAGACCCTTAACCCCAAGTTGCTCCAGGGAGAGACTGCCCCCTGTAGGTAGGGAATGGATGTCGCTTTGGATAAAAGCGTCTGATAAATGCTGTAAATGTAAAGTTGGTTGATACAGTTTCACTCTTGGTATTTCCTTTATTTTATACTGTTTATTGTATGTTGACAATAGTATTGTTTTATTAACTAACATTTGTCTTCGTAACTAATTTGGTAAAGAGGATTACATTTTTTCCCTTTAAACGTTTCTCCAGGATTACATTTCTAGTCAGGCTAAGAAAACTAAGTTTGTAAAACATGACCCAGACTGCACATTGCAACTGCATTACAACATACTTAACATATTTAACCCTACAACATGTAGACATGCACAGGTCTCGTATATAACAGAATACTGAGTAAACTGTACTACTTGTGCTACTTATTTACTTATGTAATACCCAAAAAAGTAAAGCCAATTTCTAAAAGTAATTCCCATGGATTTGCTTTTTTTTAATTTTTTTCTACTGAGTTCTACTGAGTATATATTTCCGTTATCTCTGTTGTTTTTTCACTTTTATCACTTCTGTATGTAAAGTGTGCTAAGATATATCATGATCAATATGAATAAATCTCTGCTAGGTGCTGAATCTGTTCCTGGCCTTGCTGCTCAGCTCATTCAGTGCTGATAACCTGGCAGCCACGGATGATGATGGGGAGATGAACAACCTGCAGATCTCAGTCATCCGCATCAAGAAGGGAATCGCCTGGCTCAAAGTTCACGTGCGAATCCTGGTGGCACATATTTTGAAGAAGGGTCCTCTGGAGGATGAAGACAAGCCTTTGGACGACATGTATGACAAGAAACTAAACATCATAGGCAACCACACAGGAGTAGACATCAAGTGCGACCTCGACTTTGTTAAGAACGGTAATGGCACGACCAGTGGGATCGGCAGCAGTGTGGGAAAGTACGTGATTGACGAGGACCGCATGTCCTTCATCCACAACCCCAACCTTACCGTGCGGGTTCCCATCGCTGTGGGGGAGTCGGACTTTGAGAACCTTAACACTGAAGATTTCAGCAGCGAGTCGGATGTGGAGAATAGCAAAGACGTGAGTAAAAGGGAGAGTCAGGGATGAGGGAGGGAGCATGGAATGACAGATTCAGGGATGAAATTATAAGGGAAAGATAAGAATGGGGGTAGAATAATGGGTTGAACGTGTCGCTGCCAGCACATTGCCTTAAAACTTGAAACTTTAGTAGAACTTAATATTAGGGCTAGGGCATATGAATGACAAAAGACCACGATTACCCTAACATTTGTTGTGATAAATAATGTGATAAAAAGATAAATAATATGATAACAAACAGCACCATAACATCAATTCAGAATCACAACTAGATAGGAGTGCACATGCCTGAAACTGCACAGATTAAGGTCCTTTGAATCCTTAATCCTTAACTGTATTATCTTAATGATGAACATCTTTTCAATAGGAGGTTTCTTAAAACATGTCTTTTGAGACCCTGCAGATTTACACCTTTGATTGATTTTTTTTTAAAGTTTGACTTTAGTAGTCGTTAGTAAATCAAGCGGATTATCTAATCGGCTGTAAGTATACTCCACCCACTATTTTGTGCAATTGTGCCACGTTTCCACACCCACTCAAAATGCGCTCAAAAAGTATATTTTGCATTTTACCATAGACGTGATCCATAAACTGCACATCTAGACTTTTGTGCATTATAGACGGGTAGAATGGCTCTTATTTTTGCTTTCAGTTGGTGTAAGAGACTTAGTACATAGGATGCACTGTCTCTAGACTGTCATGGACGTTTTTAAGAGCAACATTTTTGGCAAGTGAACCTGCAAGAATGAACACAAGAACCAAGATGGGGTGGACAGAAGTGTCTTTGTTATTTGGCCACAGCTTACTTGGAGCCCAACTTATGTCACTCAAATATCCAAAAGCTTTTTTTGAAAACGAATCAGTAAATAGGTCCAATATGACTGCTTTTGTGCTGTTAATATTTTTAAGTTGGCTATTACTGTGAAGGTTGGGTTACCAGCTGTAGTGCCACAAAATCTTTACCTGTGGTTTACAGATCATACACTTTACTGTGATAAATATCAACTAATATACACTAAAAATGACCATTTTTGTTGCCTATCATAAACATAAACCATTTTAGGCCCAAACTAAAAAAAAACTCCAGCATAACACCATCATTCAGGTTCATAATCTTGGCCTTTCAACGTAGCTAGGCTGCCACTGCATTTGACTTAAGATAGTCTTAAGAGAACCATGTCTTATTAAAATATCAGAACTGTAATGTTTATTTAGGTTAGATTTAAGTGCACAATTTACTTTAAATGTACACTTCTTGTTTTGAGCCCTAGCCTGTCGTGATAATGGTGAATCAGATTCACCTTGTTGGTAGGTACGAAACTGATTTAATTCAGTGTGTTGCGAATTAAATTGTTGTGTGTTGCGAATTAAATTGCTTGTAATTAATCACCAAATGTAAAGACATGGACACTTTTAACAAGTTATTGTTAACAAGTTATTTTTCTTAATATTGTTGATTCTTTAAAAATAGTTGTTTTGAGTCATCTTATGCACTTATTTCATTATATATAGGTTTTCTGTTAATGTCCACACTCCTTTTTTGTTTGTATTGCAAAAGTTCAGACCCACTGTTATTTTAAAGTGAGGTTGTTGAACAGGAAAACCGAAAAACCATTGATAAATTGCTGAATTGATATCTGTATCTGCTGAAATGATGCTTATGGAAAATACTATGTGCACAGTATTCTATTGGGAATTAAAAAAGGGCTTAGTGGTGCTTACTACATAGAACTTTACATTACAAAAGTGCTTTTAGCTGAATTTATAAGAATGAGGTTGTCCTGCAGGCACAGTTACTCTTCAAAAGACATAGTGTGACAAGCACCTAATTCAGTGAGATTGAGTAGTTTCAGGGCTCTGACTTTTTCAGGCGTAAAAGCGGAGAGAGGAACATGTAAGCATCCCGAGTGGGCATTAGATGAAAGCTCTTTTGATCCTCAGGAGAAAGCTTTATAAGCTTTATAAGATTAAAGATATATGTCATTAATAGAATAAGAAGGATTGGAATATGCTAGTCAGTTTAAAAGCTAGTCTAAGTCTTTATGAGGTGAAAAGTACAATTGAAAAATCACACTTTCTGACAAGCGTGCAACCAAGAGTACACGTGTCAGATGGCGTTCCCTGGGCGTTGGGAGGAATAAAGGCATTCAACAAATGTAAATAATTTTGATCATAATAATAATGCAGGGCAGTCTTTAACCGCCATAAACGGGATATATTTAATATGCAATGTTATGCAACATCTATCAATGCTGATATATATAAAAATGAAGAAAGTAAATATTAGAAATTGGCTTTAGATTCATATGGATACAAATGCTGTGCAATAAATAAAATGCAGACTTTTTAGCACAGCAGACCACCTTTCTGCTCTTTGAAAGTGCACATTTAAAATCTAATCATTTCAAATGTTGACCATTAGTTATTCAGTTACTTGCCAAAAACAATATGGTTTTGCAGTGTGCATTCCTATCACCAACACATTGTATTTTGTTGGTATGTTCGGGGGTGATGATATAGCCAGTCTAACGCAAATTATACAACACAGTTTGTGTCTGTAGATTAAAGGTGCCATTTAAAGGCAGTGTGGATGTGGGGAGTAAGTCCTCATATTGATACTGAAGTCAGTATGAGTAGATTAAGGTGGTATGGCTAGATTCATGCTGTGTAGGCTGTATGGCCATAGTGTTGCACTGGGCTACTGCCATGATTTATTGCCTCCCTGCTACTGCTGAGTGCTTATCCACTCAGCCAGAGAATAGATGCAGTCCAGGAGATGATGTAATGTTTTGCCTTATTGGTCTGATTTCTTTTGTGAGTGTGTGTGTGAGTATGTGTGTGTTCTCATATTGTTGTGCACATACTGTACTTGGTATTTGTACAATATTGATACGTGAAAGGAGAAAGAAACAATTGTATTAGTAGTCATCCAAGGACTGATACGTGAATAGAAAATGCCACCAGGAATTAGATGTGTACAGGCAGATAAAAAGGGCACATAGATATAAAATACAAAAGAGTATCAGATGGACACGTGGATGAATATAGGGATGAAAAGGCATGCGGTTTTTTTTCCAGTGCATTCCCCTCACCTCTCTCTTTTTCTTTCACTTGCTTTCTCTCCCCTCTGACACACATACACACACACACACACACACAAACTTACACTGGGTTTCCTGTCATAGTCCGGGTGTCTGTGTGATGTCTAGGTCACCTTGACCCAGTTTAGAGGGACAGATCCAGTACCGCTGGACTCCACGTGCCAAGTGCTGAATAGAGATCCAATGATGTTGTAGCAGGTAATGCCATGTAGCCAGTCAGGCACCGATGGCTGGATCAGAGTCTGTGATTGGCTAGGCTGGGTCAGTGAGGACTGCAGTGGTGGTGTGTGAGTGCTCTTTGATTCTATTACTGTTAGTGTGGGTGTGTGTGTGTTTGTGCGTGCGTGCGTGCGTGCGTGTGTGTGTGTGTGCGTGTGTGTGTCTGTGCTGACGACAGGGATTTTATAAAACTGCAGCGTCATCCTGGCTTGCTCAGATCAGGGTCGGGTCCTACCAGTTTAGACTTGACTGTGGTGGACTTTGTAAATGATTGTCTGCTTGGTTGTATATGTGTGAGAACATGGCAGCTGCTTTACCATGTAGGATTTTTTAGTTTAAAACATGCTGTGTGTGTGTGTGTGTGTGTGTGTGTGTGTGTGTGTGTGTGTGTGTGTGTGTGTGTGTGTGAGAAATAATACATATTTTACCTCATTTTTTCTCCTGTAAACCTAACTGTTTGTTAAAGACGTCTGTTGTAGATGAGGGTGTGTACTGAGGTGTTTTTGAGAGGATTATTAGCAATAATAGCATAATAATTCTAATGACGGCATGTCAGATTAACCCTTAGTCGAGGCCACAAAAAATAAGAAACTACATTTGATATTGAATTATAAGAATATAAGAATTCTATAATCTCCTGAAAGGTTGTATGCAGCCTTTTTTGTGGAAAGAAAACACACACCACCTAAAGGGGCTCTGTGAGGATACATATCGCATCCACCACTGCCCATACATAATTAGTGCAATTAGTGTTTTTTTGACTGTAAATAAAATCAGTGCAGTGAGGACATGGGCAGCTTTCCTCTGACATGAACTCAATAAGCAATCTGCCAGATGTGTCTAATCATTCTTTCATGAAATTCATGACTAAAATCCCTGCAGAAGAAGAGAGAGACCCAATATCCCCCAACCTTTTCAGGAGCAGCTCATGTAGTTCTAAGACAGCTGTTCATACTAACTAGTTTCATTCATAATGTTACTAAAGCACAACTAGCTGTGTTGTTCAGAGCAAAGGCGCAAACAATGACATTGCGTTTTTAAAATGTCTTTCTACATCAAATTCTGTATAAAATATTGAAGTCACCGTTTGGTTTCCACTTGCTATAGATGTGTACAGGAAAAGTTTAGGAAAGTTACATTTTAGTGCTTTGTAGAGTGGTTTGAGTGCTTTTTCTATGGAGTAATATACATGAAGTAATGCTGTTACAGTTTCAAATAAATCATTTTGTTTTCTTAGAGTGTCTGAATGCAGATTTCAGTGTACATCACAAAAAACTTGGATCTCTTGTTTATATTTACACAGAACATGTTAAATAAACCTATAATGCACCTTCTCACCACTAAGGGGAAGTGTTCAAAGATAGACTCTAAGGGTTAGGAAGGTGAGTGAGGAAAGTTGAACAGCACACACCAAACTATAACCAAATACAATATCAAGCAGAAAAAAACATCAATGGTCTGGAGGAGCTTTGATATATCAGGACCTGCCCCACTCAAAAGATATCAGAGAATTTATAGGAGCAGGTAGCTACATGATGAAAAGCACACAAGTGTGCCTACAGTGGAATGGCCAAAGAAGAAGTGTTTGAAAGATCTAGTCAGACCTAAATGGAGACTTAGCAGCAAGACCTAAACCAATCAATGCATCTTTAAAACACCTATAAATAAAGAAGTTCAAAACAGATCTGCATTCTGAAGTGGAGTATATTGGACATAAATCGTCCACATCCCCCAATCACTCGTTCACTCACTCAGCCTCTCTGTATTTCTCTCAGTTTGATGACACCAGTTCCTCTGAGGGCAGCACTATAGACATAAAGCCTGATGATGAGGAGGTTGCTGCTGTGGAAGTTGTGGAGGAATATCTTGATCCAGAGCAATGCTGGACTGAAGGTAAGTCATAGTGGGATTAAAGAGAGGGTCTTTCATTTGTAAAGTACTGCATGCACTGAAGGACAGTATATAGTTTTTCAGAATGCCATTTCAGGAAATCTGAATAAAACTCCTGTGGTATTGTACAGTATTTTAGTTGTAGTATTGTAGTATTGTAAAGAGATTTAGGCCTGGGATGAAAAAGGCACATACAATAGTGGTAGACTTTTGCATTAAGTACTGCTATATATTCATTATTATATGACAAAAGTTTCAAAAGTTCTTGAAATTACTCCAATAAACAATTTATAAATATGTTTGTGCTACCTCAGCTGTCCATGGCTGCTTGGCAGCAATAATGTACTCCTAAAATTATGTATGTGTGTGCTTCAGCTTGTGTGGCACGGTATAAGTGCTGTGACGTGCCCATCACTGAGGGCTGGGGCAAGCACTGGTGGTACCTGAGAAAAACCTGCTACCTCATCGTAGAACACAACTGGTTTGAGACCCTCATCATCTTCATGATCCTGCTCAGCTCTGGGGCTCTGGTGAGGAGACACAGATGTATACATACACCTTCACACAAACACCAGGGTTTGATAGCTGTCAGCCTAAACAGCAGCAAAAGCAGTTAACTGGCTTATCCCAACTGCTTATTCAATATTAGTCACTGGACGGCTAATGGGTTCTATGAAACGTACTTTTCAGTAAAACAGTGTTGTAACAGAGGTGAGCTCGGATGCTGTGTGCTGTACTAATGGTTGCTGCTGTAGTGCACTGTACTGGCTCGTGTAGCTCAGCAGTCTGTCCTCTTGACTGCAGTATCTTTGGGCTGCTCTTAGGGACTATAGCCAAATGCTGTAGAAAAAGGCCCACATGCAGAGGATTCTGCAGCATCTCTTGCAGCCACACTTAGGGACCGTGGCCAAACTCAACATCTTTGTGGAAGAGTTAATGTAAGTGAGGTTGCAGTGCCACTCTGTGGTAATGTAGGGAGCGTAGCCAAATGGTTGATTACATTTCAGCTCAGCCTCTTCTCACACACACACACACACACACACGCCCTCAGACAGATTAATGAAAACATATAAACATTTATCTACGTTAATGGCATGTTTTGAATCATGTGGCTAGGGTATTAAAATGCATAATGAGCTATTTGTCGTATTTTGTCGTTGTTTGCCATCCCAGAGATGATGCAACATCTGGAAAGCTGTCATATTATTATGTTGGCTTCAAATATCATATAACCAGACCTTTACTGAATATTTGCAATTGTTTTATGATGATTACTACATTTAGTATATTCTAAATAAACAGGGTGATAAACATTTATCTGTTTTATTTCAAGGCATTCGAGGATGTGTATATTGAGCAGAGGAAAACCATCCAGATAATTCTTGAATATGCAGATCGAGTCTTCACTTACATCTTTATCTTAGAGATGTTGCTGAAATGGGTGGCCTATGGCTTTGTCAAATACTTCACCAATGCCTGGTGCTGGCTGGATTTCTTCATCGTGGGTGTAAGTATCTCCATCCATCGCTCCCTCTCTCTTTACTTTTTGGTGTTCTCTCACTGTCTGCGTGTGTCTGCTCATCTCTATATGTCCCTCTTTCTTTAAGCTGGTGTCCAGCAAGCTGATGGTTCTCACTATGATAGATAAGCCTGAGTAACAGAGCTTATCTCTTCAATGTTTAAGAATAACTTCAGCCACATATTTTATTGCTTAGTTGAATCATACATGCTGTCTGTTTTTTATATATATATATATTTTACACTAAATATACATGCTTACTATAATATAATACCCTTTAGGGCCATCAAGAAAATATAAGTGTTGATGACAAATAGTGACTTTTTTATGGTGCAAAATCATCAAGTGTACTTGTACATATACACTTTTTAGTCAGATATACTTTACCAATCATTGCTGTGATGCCAGCACTGAGATTACTCTGTTGCTCAGACATAGATATATGTATTTGGCTATGCATTGGAACTTCTTTAACTGTGTTTTTTATATTTTGCATGTGTTCTGTTGGTATAAAAAAACTGTTCTGTGCTGTACTATTTTCTTTATTTCGGTCACCAGTATCTTTGTGACTCCTTATAGAATAACTTGACCATAATGCTAACATGGTTCATTTGAATGATATATCTGTCTGTTGGCTCTATTAAGTGAGCCTTGCACCATTACGATTAACCAGCAATTATCACACTGGTTATTAGACATGTTAGCATTTTGGCTTGATTAAAACCATTCCTTTAATTAATGTAGTCTCATCCTCAGCCTGCCAGTTCACTTGTATTGTCTGACTGGGTTTCCTGATCTTCCTGTGTTCTGCATAACAATCTATAGAGTTAGTAAATTACTTAATGGTGTTAAACATGTTGGATTTCATATATTGCCATGAGTCTTCACTGATATCACTGATATTCATGTATTGTTTGGATTCTACAGTCAAATAAATACATTGTTGTATGATGTTTTATTTAAAGATCCAGTTTCTTAAAACAATGATTTCTTTGTAACGATTATTGACATATTTTCAGTTTGTAGATTTAAAAGCCCTATTGGTACATTTTTGAAAAAAGCCCTAAGTAAATTTCATTTTTACACACTAACAGGTCCAAGAAATTTAATCCCACTGTATGTCAACAGTAGTTCATTAAGAGCTATAATCAAACTATATGACACAAGTGACTGAGTTTTGGCAGTAAATGATATCCAAAATGTCAGTTATTTAAAGTGTGGATTATCAGGTGCTGCACCCTGTAGATTTTGATGTGGTCAATCCTTATTTCGTATACTTGCTTGCACAGTTTGCACTGAAAAGACAGAAAATGCGTAAAAAAAAAAAAAAAATCCAAAACATTTATGAATTTGTCTAGATATGTGATATCAGCAGACATGTTTGATTCTACATCATTCTGCATCTACTGTTACGTCAGTCCTTTCCTGTGTGTTGTACACTGATACTGGGTGGTGGTGGTGGTGGTGGTGGTGGTGGTCTAGTGGGTAGGAAACTTGCCTCTGGACCAAGAGGTCATGGGTTCCTACTCAGCACACCACCACTGGGTTCATCAGTAAGACACTTAACCCCAAGTTGCTCCAGGGAGACTGTCCCCTGTAGTTAGGGAATGAAAGTTGCCTTGGATAAAAGCATCTGATAAATGACAGATGCTGAGTGAACACCACGTCAGGATTTATGTTCCAGAAAGGGCCCATCCTTGGTCAAACATCCTATTTTTCTCCTTGCATCTTAAACATTTGATCAGAAGGATGAATTGCCTGTCTATGAAGACACTATGAAAAATTCAGAGAGCACTATATTAATGATTGTACTTTGCGTGTCACATCTAGCATCTAGCATGGGGTAGTGGTGGTCTATGGGGTGGGGGTGGTCTAGTGGGTTAACTCTGGACCAAGAGGTCATGGGTTTGAATTCTACCTTCAGCATAACCCCACTGATTGCTCCAGGGAGACTGCTTCCTGTAGTTAGGGAATGGAAGTTTTGGATAAAAGCGCCTGTTAAATGCCATTAATAATAAATACTCAAGTCTATAAAGGATTTCTTTATTGGTTTGAAATTACTTAATATTGTTAAACATGTCTTAATTCTATAGAAATATAATTACTATATACTCAGTTTGAAAAATATACATTTTACTTATGTCCATATATGAAACTAACAGTTCAGCTGAGCAATAAACAATACCAAATACCAAACCCAGACAGGATGTACCCTCTGTCCTAGTTTTGATCATTGACAGTGATTTGCACAAAGACTGTCAAATGAGAAAGGCTTGTAAGAGAGCAAGGAGTGTATCGGCCATAATTTAACATTTCTATACACATACTGTAATGAAATTGTTACACTTTTAATAATTTCTTTTTTTATACATTAACACATCTTCTTTTTAACCCTAAGCAAACTGTGTGGTCTGAATAAACAAACTTTTAGCCAGTGTTGTAGCATGAATTACATTATTTTCTATTTAATGGCCCAAATTGGCATTTTAAATTCAGAAATGAAAATCTTTTTAAGTAACAGGACTAAAAAAAGAAACTCCCTTGAAAGTAAGAGGCAGCGAGTGCAATGAATTATATGTAATTATACATTTTTACTTCATAAAACTATACCACAGAGTTTGTTCAATTGCCAGTTGGGATTTGTGCTTTGAGCAAAAGGCTGACAATTACCCAATTGTATGCCCTTAACAGTTTATTTTTCCATTGTCAAATGATGAGATCTGATCATCATAACTTTTCATCAAATGATGAGATCTGCTTTTTTGAACGACCTTTGGTTGATCTCACACATATTTGCACGTGATACTGTTGTCCTCACACTAAAACTCCTTAATCTTTATCTTACATGTAAAGTTATTACAAACCAGCAAAGATGTCATGCACATCAATGCAAAATTTTAAAACGTGTGATTTACTTTTACAGAGCAGGTTATACATAGTGCTTTTCAGTGCTTGTGCAAGACTTATACAGTATGCAGATCTTGTATTGCATCTGATTATGTTAATGAGACAGATGGTAAGTTGGTTTTGTTCATGAATGAACTAAAAGGAGCGAAGTTTGTGTTTGTGTTTACATGTGTAAAGGCTTGTGTGCAGAGTGATCATTTATATCTCTGACAGGTGACTGTAACCTTGTCTTTCTTTAGCGCTGATGGATCCAGAGGCACTGAGGGCCAGGGAGTGAGGGGCCAGGGTAAGGTCACTGTTAGGACTCTCTCTCCGACAGGAGCTCCTCTCTCTCTCTGCCTCCTTGCTCTCCCAAAACCGCCCTCCCACCCTAATGACTCTCTACTAGTGTCACGTGTATTGTATGCGATGGGTGTTTGTATGTATTGTGTGTATTTCGTCTGTTCAGAGTACAGTGGATGTGCTTGTAACGTTCGTGCACACCTCTATACCTCTTCTCTTAACGTTTCCCTCCTCCACCTTCTCTTTGTCTGGTCTTTCTTTTCTCTCCCAGTATCTCAACCACTCGTTTCCTTCCAGGTTTGCTGTTAAGCTGCTTTCCAAGCTTCGTCTGCCTGCAATAACAAAACAAATCACAAATTAAGACTTAAAAAGAAAAAAAAAAGGATAAAGCTTGGGGGCATCCACCATCCTTATAACACTTCTGACTAAATGACCCCCACGTTTAACCTTACTTTGTCTCTTTTTGTGTGTTTATATACACATATATACATACATATATAAACACACCCTTATCTATGTATGCATATATCTGTTATGTCTCTTAACTCTCCAGCTTAATATCAACGTAGGGTCTCTTCTTTTTCTCTCTCTCTCTCTCTCTGGCTCTCTCTCTCCCTCTGACGTCCTCCTCGACTCTAACACTTTGGCCCTCTCTTTCTCTCTCTCTTTCTTTCCTTCCCTCCCTCTCTCTCTCTGTGTAGGTGTCTATAGTCAGCCTTATAGCTAATGCGCTGGGGTACTCAGACTTGGGCCCCATTAAGTCCCTGAGGACTTTAAGGGCCCTCAGGCCCCTGAGAGCTTTGTCCCGGTTTGAGGGCATGAGGGTAAGAGCTGCCCAGTGCATGCCCGTCACACTGTGACAACACTTCCGCATGCTAAGAACCGCCATTACGCAAAAAAGATAAAGCGTAGTCCAAAATAAGAGGGCCAGTAAATGTGGAGGATATGCATACTACACCATCATGGCTAAGATGCACTTTAAATGCATGTATTTTAGAGACATTCGCATGGAAATTTTCTTATCATGGCGTCATGATGCAGCTGAAATATTTAGACAGTTCAATTTGATGAATCTGCTGAATTCGCGGACAGGGCATATAAAGTGTTTATTTTAATAACCATAATTTTTACATTATTTTTTGTTTGCAAGGCGCAATCTAAAATTAGTAGTCATTAAATGCTGCCTCATCACATATAGCAGTAGATGAACTTTTTATTTCAGCTGGGCCGAGAAAACAGCCATTCATGCTGCAGTAGTTCAAGCATCCAGTTGCCTAAGCAGTCCCCTGCTTCAGTAGTTCCACACCACCTCCACCCTTCCAGCCTGACTTCAACACCCATACTCTGTCCTGCCCTACTCTCCCTACTCTCCAAACACAAATATCCACCCTCCTTACAGTCACACAACCACCAGTAAATGGTAAACAAGCTTTACTATAATGATTTGTATAATCAATCCAAGCTGCCTTAGATTAATGAGGGAAAGGTATACAAGGATAAAAAGATACAAACATGTGACCTATGTACTGTATCTGAATTCAATACTTTTCACTGGACAAAGCTACAAATAGGTTACAGGTTCAAAGCAAGCATAAGATCAATTTTATGCTAATTGTATGTCTATTACATGCTAATCTGATCAACTTGATCACTTTCACAGCAGATATCTCGTCTTATTTCCACACAGTACAGTAGTTATAGTAGCATTAAAAGATTTAAATAACCTCACACTTGGGAATTCAGGTGTTCATAACTTGACTTCAATTATACTGTCTTAATACATGTCATATGACTTGCATGTCTTTCCCAGTACACATGCTTTAAAAGACATGCTCCCCTCTATGGTGTGTATTTTAGAAGCTTTCTTTTTAAATTCTTATCATTGAACAGTGTCAAATAACTGAAAACAAACAATCACTAAGAACTATTATTGCTACAAATCTAAACAACATATTTTGTATGTATTCTATTATATACATCTTTCATGTAACATCTTCTGTGTACCATATACATATATTCTGTTGTCACACAAGTCTAATCAGGCTGGTGAACTTGGACAGGTAG
Organism: Hemigrammopetersius urotaenia; assembly: GCA_037974485.1. Taxonomy (NCBI): domain Eukaryota; kingdom Metazoa; phylum Chordata; class Actinopteri; order Characiformes; family Alestidae; genus Hemigrammopetersius; species Hemigrammopetersius urotaenia. The sequence continues at coordinate 11,841,628 of JBBPDC010000109.1, read as the reverse complement.
CCCTATGAATGTGCCAGAGGGGAACATGACAACACTTTGCATGATTTACTGCTTGCCTGCCATGTCAGAGCATTATCCTGCCAGCCAGCGGCATCATTGCTTTTGTGTGTACCGTGAGAGTGTGGTGTGGGGCGGTTAAGCCTGGGCACAACTCGCCTCTGTTGGCTAGGGTTGTTCTCTGAATGACAGTCTATTTTTCAGAACATATAGCAGTATACTGGAATGGCAAGAATGCAAACACCTGAACCTTTTAAAGAAACAAAGATGGCAGATTTTAAGGATCGTCCTGTGATGACGGTCTCCACAAAAATATTGTTACTAGCCTGCTTTACTAAACCCATGTGCATTTTCATGATAGCATCCTTTTTCTCTGGCCTGCCTTGGCCTAGTTTGTTTCTGTCAGTTTTGGAACTGCTTTTATCCAGCCGTGAGCTGTTGGTCAGTTTGAAGCTACTGAGCTGCAGATGTTGTTTAGACCTTGAATAGCAACTCTTTCACATAGCAGATCTAGTGACAATGCCTTATCCCCAGTGTTGTCAAGCCAGGAGAACTGTTGAATAAGCATGTTAAAGTGAAGCATAATAAATGATGGATTGCTTTCTATTTATTTCTAAGCCAGATACTTCCCAGTTTACCTGAAGAAGTGTATTTGGAAAATGAATAAAATAATAAACTGACCATCACAGTTTCACTTTACAGCAAGTATTTGATCAGTCAGAATCAGTGATGCTTAAGCCATTCCAGTGTGCAGCTGATCTGTGTTTAAATGAGAACTGAGATTTTTTGAGCTTATGCTTCAGAGGCTTTACATGTGGATAACTAAAGACTAAGCCTTGTTAAGGAGAAAAGGGAATTTCACTCATTCCTGGCACCTTTGCTGTATTAGTATTGACTGCTTGATCCCATCTGAGGAAAAATATGTTGTTCATATTTAAAAAAGATATTTAAAAAAGTAAAACGTGAAACTGAAGACACTGAGGATAGGCAAACGTTCAGGCACATAATGTAGGGTGGGACCATGTCTTTATGTGTCAAAATGAGTTAGGATCCCTTTTCTGATTATTGTTTTGGTTAGTTATCCTACTGTATGGGCTTACATATAGTATGGGGATTGACTACCAAAATTGCTGTCAGAAATCAATTGTGAGTCACTCTCAGTCCTAACCAACTCTCCTTCTTTGTCTCTCTTTCTGTGTCCTAGGTTGTTGTAAACGCTCTGGTGGGAGCCATCCCCTCCATTATGAATGTGTTGTTGGTGTGCTTGATCTTCTGGCTCATCTTCAGTATCATGGGGGTCAACCTGTTTGCCGGAAAATACTACTACTGCTTTAATCAGACATCAGAGGAGTATTTTGAACAGGACGATGTCAACAATAAGACTGAATGTTTTGCACTCATCAACTCAAATCACACTGAAGTTCGCTGGAAGAACGTTAAGATCAATTTTGATAATGTGGGTGCTGGGTACCTCGCACTTTTACAAGTGGTAAGTGTTATTATGGCTAAAAAGGCACTGCTTCTTTGTTTTGGAAGTATTCCAATGTCAACCCGCCTGTTAATATCCATAGTTGTGCGCTTGAATATAACTTGTGATCAGTTAATAAGGGGCTGAGTATTGATCATTTAAAAATGTCTAGAGACCTCCATATGGAGAAAAGAGAGTGAATGGTCAAGTTACCTTTAAAATGTGTGTGTGTGTGTGTGTGGGGGGGGGTGGGGGGGTGGTTTGGTCTGACGTCACGGATAAGGGTGCCGGGAAGGGACCAAAAGCCCAAAATCTCTAACACAAAGAAACAAATCCGGAGTAAAACGCCACAGCACACTTTATGTACGTAATTTGTTGTGGTTTCATTAGGACAATCAGCCTGTGAATGCTGCTATGCTTTCAGTCTTTCTTACCCATAAATGGCTTTGTAAGAGCCAGTGTAGTCCAGCAATCCCCTCCCACAAGCCCATAAAAACAAACTTTGAGCGTCTTCAAACTAGTTTAATAGCAACCTTGTTTCTTGCAGAAATGCATCTAGTTTTCTTTATACTCTCCCATTAAAGACATGTATAAGGACAGAAACAGGTAAGAATGCAAAGTTGTAATACAATTACCAACTCTTCTTTCAGGCAACATTTAAAGGTTGGATGGACATCATGTATGCAGCAGTGGATTCCAGAAAGGTAAACAAAATCTTGTAATTACTCTGCCTTGTAGTTCTCGTAGAATTGTAGCAGTTTTCCAATTGTTCAAGGGTTGCTATAACTGTTATTTTGCAGAGGTCATTCTTGTCAACATATGTGTATTCCAGCGTTGACATTGTGGCTGTGAGTGTTTTCAATAAATATGTTGTTGGTTATTGTAATTTCCAGGTTGAAGACCAGCCTATTTATGAAGACAATATCTATATGTACATATACTTTGTCATCTTCATCATCTTTGGATCATTCTTTACACTTAACCTCTTCATTGGTGTCATCATTGACAACTTCAACCAACAAAAGAAAAAGATAAGTTTTCATCTCTATGTTCTTTTACACAGGTTTCTGTAGTAGACATCACAGTAACTTATTTACCACTTAAATATGGCAAATCAATACATGCATGCATGTCATTGCAGCAGTAGATTGTCAGATTGTTAACAGTGTTGCTCTGTCCTTATACTTTGGAGGAGGAGACATCTTCATGACAGAAGAACAAAAGAAGTACTACAGTGCTATGAAGAAACTGGGCTCAAAGAAACCCCAGAAACCCATCCCCAGACCACAGGTAAGACAGCTGGACTTGTGTGATAGGTCATTTAAAAAACAAGGCAAAAAAATCGTTTTACATCGCTCACATCCTGACTTTTCTTTGTCTTTCAGAACAAAATTCAGGGTATGGTGTTTGACTTTGTCACACAGCAAGTCTTTGACATCTCCATCATGATACTCATTTGTCTTAACATGGTCACTATGATGGTGGAAACAGATGACCAGTCAGAAGAGACAGAAAATATCCTGTACTGGGTCAACTTTGTTTTCATTGTGGTTTTCACTGGCGAGTTTGTACTAAAGCTCTTTGCACTACGCCATTACTATTTCACCAATGGCTGGAACATCTTTGACTGCGTTGTGGTGATTTTATCTATTGTAGGTGAGTGATGGTCCTGACATATCAGTGGCTACAATTTGTAACTGACTATAAAGCCATTTTTTGTTTTTCATTTATAACAATAACAATTGCATACTGTGCTGCAGTCTCTATTTGAGATGGGTTGAAGTGGAATTTCATCAGTTTTTAAAACTGCATAAGTGTATACATTTTTTCTTTTGTGTTAATTGTTTTCATTTTTCCAGTATTTAGAATGGTTTGATAGTGAATAATAGAGAAACTTACAAATTCAGATGTGTTTACAGTGTTGCTGATAGAAATCAGGGATCACAATGTCCACAATGCTTTTCATGTGCCTGGCTATACATTTACTTAAAAATACATCTTTGGACAAAGCCAAACTGTTCTAAAACAATATCTCAGAAATCATGCAACAGATTCTTAACTATTTCAAGTTTCTGAGAGATGGATTTTAGAGGCATTACATTTTTCCTACATTTTCATTTTTCTATGCTCTAGAAGCACTTCTCGCCAGACCACACTGTAAGACCTTGCTTACCTATTAAGCATTTCATTATACATACATTTTGAACAATCAGAGGAATTTCCAGTCTGAGTGTGTGACGGTTTAGGCTTTCAGAACAAAAAAATGGAGGGGCTTAAACTTCTATTACTTGTTAACTACATTGGCATCATTGCTCCACCACGAAACCAAAAAACTAACTTGGAGCACCAAACATATTTTGCCTGATCAACTACATTTAGGGTAAGGCCAAACAGTTTCTTTAAAAAGAATGTGTGCCACATTTGACAGTTAAAAGATATACAGCAATTGCTCATTATTTCTCTGTCTGTTTCTCAAATTGCAGGTATGTTTCTGGCAGACCTGATTGAGAAATACTTTGTGTCACCAACTCTGTTCAGGGTGATCCGTCTGGCTCGAATCGGTCGCATCCTGCGCTTAATCAAAGGAGCCAAGGGCATCCGGACTTTACTGTTTGCCTTGATGATGTCACTTCCTGCCCTTTTCAACATCGGCCTGTTGCTCTTCCTGGTCATGTTCATCTTCTCTATTTTTGGCATGTCCAACTTTGCTTATGTGAAAAGGGAGAGCGGCATTGACGACATGTACAATTTTGAAACATTTGGTAGCAGTATGATTATCTTGTTTATGATCACCACATCGGCAGGATGGGATGGCTTGCTGGCGCCAATCCTCAACTACCCACCTGACTGCAACCCGGAGAAGGATAACCCAGGAACCACAGTGAGGGGTAATTGTGGCAACCCTTCAGTGGGAATCTTCTTCTTTGTAATGTATATCATTGTGTCTTTCTTGATTGTGGTAAATATGTACATTGCCATTATCTTGGAGAACTTCAGCGTTGCCACAGAGGAGAGCTCTGACCCATTGTGTGAGGATGACTTTGAATCCTTCTATGAACTCTGGGAGAAATTTGACCCAGATGCCTCACAGTTTATCACCTTTGCCAAGCTGCCAGACTTTGCAGACTCCTTGGAGCACCCTCTACGTGTGCCTAAACCCAATATAATCGAGCTGATTGCTATGGATATGCCCATGGTCAGTGGAGACCGCATCCATTGCCTGGACATTCTATTTGCCTTCACCAAGCGAGTGCTGGGTGATGGTGATCTGGACATCATGCGTCAGCAGATGGAGGAGCGCTTTGTGGCATCGAATCCTTCCAAAGTTTCATACGAGCCCATAACCACCACACTGCGTCGCAAGCAGGAGGAGGTGTCGGTCGTGGTCATCCAGAGGGCATACCGGTCCCACCTGGCTCGCACTGGCTTCATCTACAAACGCCGGCCTGCCAACAACAAGCTGGAAAACGGAGGGACAAATCAGGAGAAGAAGGAGAGCACGCCTTCTACTGCGTCCCTGCCATCCTATGACAGTGTAACCAAGCCAGAGAAGGAAAAGCAAGATGAAAACAATGAAGGCAAAGGGCGCAAGGAAAAGGGCCGCAACCAAAAAGATGTCAGGGAATCCAAATGTTAAAGCTGCAACACTGAAACACATGAACACTTTCAACGGTCATGATAATAGCATAAAGCGGAAACCCTGAATCAAACTACACGGATGTACAGATTAAGTTAATTTGCAAGTAAGAAATATAAAAAATCAAAGAATAAAGGAACAAAACAAAAATTGTTTACAAACTTCACAGGTTGTATGGATACGACAAAAAGCGTTGGGGTTTCTTCAAGCTTGACTCCTCAAAGTTAAACCAAACATAATCAGCTTCCTGTGTGACTCTGTTGCATCAAGACTTGATTTAAACAAAATCAAATAGAAATTTAACAAAGGATCGATACTTGATATTGTGTATTAGAGGGCTACTCTGCGCTTCAGGACAGAACTAGTTACTAAGCAGGAATATGAGATACCAAGGGAAAACTGGGATTCACAGCATGGTGTTCCCCACATCCGGAGAATCCCATACTTATGCAGTGTGTCTGTGGAATTTCTGTAAAGGAAACAAACACTGCTTATTATGGAAGAATCAGCTTCCAGAAGCAGACAACGGGGGAGTCTATGCTGCTTTGTTTCACAAATATGTGAAAGGACTCAAAAATGATTGTAAGAATGAGCAGGGATCAGTGGAGTGTGATACACAAAACCTTAGAGCTTGGCTGATCTTTGTGTTTATCAGCACTAAATATACTTTTCATGATCTTTACATTATTTGAGCGGCAAAAAAAGGAAAAGGGTGGAACAACAACAACAACAACAACAACAAAAAAAAACATTCAACATTTTGCCCATGTCACCCTCAGTAACTCTGTCATCCTATCTTTGTTATACTTGCATCAAAATTGCTTTTTTCTACATGGGCTTTCACACTGATAGGATAGGGGCAATTACCAGGGGCCTCCAATACACATCTCCAAATGAATAATAAATTATTGTGCTTGTTCAATGCATAGAAATGACTTGCATGATGGCATGTTTTGATCAGAAATCTTGCATGAATAATCATAGTCCACAAGGCACTAATACAGTCCACCGCAGTGGCTTGGCAATATGTTAAAGGCTGTCCACTGGCTAAATTTACCACCAGGAATTGAGTAATCCGATAATGTCAAAACGGAATTGGCTGAAAACACTCAATTACATTGTGTTCTTTACTCAACTTTATTAAGTACAGTACAACATAGATCAGCTTTGGGTTTTTTGGCTTCGGTAGCTAAAGGGAGCCTATAAACAGTCAGTGACATTTGTTGAAATAATTGATAGCAATTTGGCACATTCGTGTGGTGAACGGAACTAAAGAGGGACATCCCATTTTTTTGCTGCTCAGGAGGTTATGAATGAACAAATGGAATGTTGGAATGAGTGTGTATGGAAAGTTCCTATGGAAGAAAGAACACTTAACTCCTAAAGGTTCTTATTTTTTTGTATGCAGCAATATCGCTTACCTTGCCTATAGTATTGGCCACTTTGTAGGTCACGTGGTAGGTGAGCGGTGGGGTGGGTATAGGGGCACTATTAAAGGTGTAGCACATTGGCTGGCATTTTTGATCCTCAACAGGGGTAAGATAAGATGGGCTATAACTTTTTATGAAAGTGGCAGTTTTTTATGTATTAATTTTAGAGACGTAATTGTGGAGGTATCATTTATCTGTGCATTATATTTCTTTAGAGTTCTGTAAATGTGTGTGTGTGTGTGTGTGTATATGTCTGTTTTAAGTCCAGTTCATGCCATAAGAATGAACTGTTTTTATGTATGTAAAAAGCCATCACATCTTTAGCAATGGAATGATTGTAGCTGGGGCAGTGACGAATGCCTAACAGTGAGAGGACCTGGGAGAGAGTGTGTATTTGGAAGTCACAGCTGTAAAAGGAGAAGCCAAAGAGATCTGTCTCTCTTTTCAATGTGTGCTAGTTTGGTCTGAAGGTTTCTAGAATGTCCTGGGAGTGGGAAGGGTGTGTACCCCCCCCCCCCCCCTTCCTGTTTTTTATGCTTTCAGACAGACTGATGCTTGTTGAGTTCCCCCATTTTTCTCAGGATACAACGCAGATTTATCATTCTTATGACTCTGATGTCATCAGGAAGGGCGTGCCTAAGGCCCAGAGAATGTGATTTTATTTTCGTGGAAGAGCATGGCTGGGTGTGTTGCCTCGACACTCATGCTGAAAGAGGAGCCTAGCTCCTCTCAACACCCAAAACAGCTTCCATCTTTGTGTGGAGATCTGAATGTTTCAACCATCTTCACAAACACAAATGATAAGTGCAGTAATAAAAATGGTGCATGCAATTGCAGGGAGGAAAATCACTGTGAGGCAACAAGATTAGATTTGAGATGTTTGAATGTCGATCACCACCACTCTCACAGTGGGGGGAACAGTAGGGCCTTTAAAGCACCCCCTGGTCAGTCATGTTTTCATCAGTAGACCAACCTAATGCCAAATAGCCATCAGGGCAACCTACTGTGAGCAGGGCAGCCACTGCATCAGAGCTGTTGCATTTTCTGTTGTATAGTGACAAACTTTTTAACCAACCCAAGCCCCACTAATTGAAATTGGCCCAGTTGTGGCATGTGTAATCATTGAGGGTGTTGAACTGTACCAAAAAAATACATAAATAAACTCTGCTCAACAGAACTAACACCATTCACATTTCCACAGCCATCAAGGACAGACTGTATAAATTACACATCAGACCATACATTCATTTAAAACAAATAAATGAAAAATGGATTTAAACAAACAATATTGTACAGTACTGGCTATGTTGCAAACGGCACAAAATGCTGAAAAATTAAGAATGAACTTTTTAAGAGTCTATAAATAATGTAATATATCATTTTATTTTAACGGCATGCATAGTTTTATGTAAATACAGAAACACTTAAAAAACTATTGCTATTAATCTAATGCTGAAGAAGAATAATAACCTGAATAGAATGGCTTCACTCATTGCCCAGGTCTCACTTGGTAGACTGTGAAATATTTGTTAGAAGGAGTAGATTTTTGAGACACTTTTCACATTAAAGAGGGGAATCTAATACAAATATATATTAAAATGCAAAAAGTATATAAATCTATATATAAATCTAGGCATATATAGAGCTATACTACATATGCATCTATGTATACATGTATATGTACATATGTGTATATATATATATACATATATGCACACATATACATATGTATGTATATATAAATATGTGACATTAGAACACTGTCCTCCACTGAGTTGACCTCTGCTTGGAGTGGAGGGGAAGCACCACTGACTGTCTTTTGCTCACATTCTTATTTTGTTTGTGCAATACGTTTAACGACCAAAACTCTGGCCTAGCCCGCACTGTGTGTTTGTGTGTGTGTGTGTGTGTGTGTGTGTGTGCGTGTGTGTGTGTGAGAGAGAGAGAGAGAGAGAGAGATGTAGATGTAGATGTAGAGAGAAAGAGAAAGTATTTGTGTGAGTGAGTGCATGTCTAAAGGTGTGTGAGGGTGTGTGTGTGGGGGTCTGTGGCCTAACGCTCAGTGCATGGTGAAGTATTAGCTGCTTATGTCTCCTGCATTTGGGAGGGGAATGCATTACCAGCACCTCATTTTTTACCTGTGTCTTGTGTGAAGATGACTAACTGTCGGCGCTGTCCTTCACCACACACACACACGCACACACACACATATACATTTACATAAGATAAACACACACATTCTCCTCCCTATGAATCTTGTTTCATATATTGGTGTAGACACCAAAAGTCATGATCTTTTGATCATAAATTGAGTATGCTTGTGTGTGCGCGTGTGTGTGTGTGTGTGTCTGTGTGTGTGTGTGCGCACATGCGCGAGAGCGTGCAGACGATTGGATGTGACAACTCGGTCACTTTAAGTGTGTGTGATGCAGCTTGATTAGAGCGTAGCTTCTTCCTCATCTTCTAGGTACACAGCAATGCAATTTGCATTCTTAAGTTGAGTTAGGCTTTATATTATGGTTTTGGATGTTTCTTGTCTGCGTATGTTTGTTTCAGGTGCCTTTTGCTGCCTATTTTGTTTGATGAAAATGTAAACGTTGCATTACTCCTAAACAAGTGGAGCTTGTTTAAAATGAGCACTGGGGAAAAAAATGTAAAGGATGTCTGAGACATCTGTGAATAAATACCTTAACTGGCAACAGCCTGACTTCATCCTCAGAGGTTGTAGTATAGCGTGGGGCAGATGGCTGGAGTGCACACTCTGAAGTGCTCGCTCTGTGAATCTCTTAATGGTTCAGCCTGTGGAGAGATAAGCAATCTGCCTTCTGTGCTCAGCTTCTGTTCATTTTGGACCATTGCTTTATTTTTCTATTGATACTAATTTATGTATGTTTTCTTTTTTTTGTAGCATGACTGAGATGCTATTTCTCTCATTTGCTAATAATAATAATAATAATACAAAAGTGCTTATTGGTTGACAATGTTGTTCTTATCTCTTGCCACTGATGTTGGAAAGAAGAGGGTGTGTTGCACAACCACTTGGACTTAGTGAGAATCAGTGAAAGATTGTCTTCATTTGAGCACGAAACCTTTTTCCAAACAATAAAGCAGCCTTCCAGTTACCACTGAGCGCTTGTGTGTTTTATTTCACATGTGAATGGGAGAGAACATCTGGATGTACTTGAAATTTGCATATTTGTATGTGGGATGGGGTGCATGTTTATTAGAAATTATTACTGAAGAAGTAAAAAATCGTTACACAGAATTTCTGTGAAAGAGGTCCAGGCTCAGGCAAAGCATTTTAAGAGCTCACAGCAGTGGCCGTCATTATTCATCATTATTTAGCTACAATTAGAACTAGTTTTAATGTGTAATGACTATTCCGACTTAAGTGGTGAACTCTGCACTCCGGGAAACTCCGGGAAGTGCTGCAAGAAATATATTGAAGATTGAAATACTTTTATTAAATAACATTAAAACCACTAACAAAATGAGAACTTGCTCATGCTGAGCTCTGTTTATTGCTGACGGTGTCTGCAATGGACCTGTGAGCATCAGAACTGAACTATGGAGTAGTGAATGAAAGTGGCCTGGTCTGATGAATCACATTTGTTTACATCATGAGGATGGCTGGGTGCATTTATTACCTGAGAAAGAGGGCACCAGGCTGCACTGTATTAAAAAGGCAGAGGCAGTTTGATACTCTGGGCAACATTCTGCTGGGAAACCTTCGGTCTTGGCATTTATGTAGATGTTATTTTGACATCTTATTGACATATTGTCACAGGCCTAGTACACCCCTTCATGACAATGGGGTTTGTGTATGGCAGAGGCTTGTGTCCTGCCACACTGCAAATATGGTTCAGTATTTTTTGAGGAGCATGAGAGAGAGTACAAGGACTTCAGGGTCGGCAAATTTCCCAGAACTCAAACCGGTCAAATATTTGTGGAATATGCTGGACAAACCAGGAGGCATTACCTCCCAATGTAAAGGTCTTAAAGGATCTGCTGCTGACTTCCATGCTCGGACAGATCTGAGCTGTTTTCTAAGTAATAGAAAAACTAATATCAAAGATATAGTATGTTTTTACTGTTGTGATGAATCAACTGAATAATATCCTGCATGCCCATCATCTATGCAACTACATTTGAAGAGGCTCAAATACAAATGGAAATTTGGTTTAATGACTCACTGCATTGACGTCTGCATTAGTAATCTCCCTCACTCACGTCTGACAGTGTCTAAGGGTCATTCTGCAGCAAGAAACCAAAGTTATGACTTCCCAAGCAGACGTTATGGTGATCTACGCTTCTCCCTAAGACAAAGTGCTATTTAAGAGTCTCCATCTGCATCAGTGTCTACTTGTCTTTTGTAAACTAAAACAAAGACTATAATAAAAATATGTAATGAACATATGTCATTTGTTCCATGTCTGTTATCAGATTCCACACACAAATCACCTGAAGTGTGGAACACAATGACCAGGGAATCATTTAGTCCAATAACTAATCTTTCAAGCTAATGTAGCTCAGCAAAAAAATAAGTAACACCAAACTGCTGCCCTCCAAACAGGAGACTACACTTAAATGTGAAATGCCCCTTACCTTCGGTATTGTTGCATGAAAATACAGCACATGTCAGACTTTCTGATCAATCTATATTTTTAGCAATATGTTCACACTAGGGCTGGAAAAGTTAACACGTTATTATCGCATTAACGCATTATTTACTTAACGCCGACAATTATTTTATCGCACGTTAACGCAGGTTTTTTAAATCCTTTTCACCGCAGTAACGCGCGCAGGGGCGGACTGGGACTGTCTTTACCAGGTTGAACACCAGCGCTGAGCTATTTAATATGGACAAAAGTAATGGGACGTCTGCCCCCCGCAAAAACCAGCCGACACGT
>JBBPDC010000109.1:11808479-11830086 GCA_037974485.1 Hemigrammopetersius urotaenia | reverse complement strand
GGTTTCTCCTGCCTTTATGTGCCAGCTTGGACTGCCTCTGTTTTCGTTTACGTTTTGAGCCAGCGCGAGTCCTGCTGGTTTGTTTTGTTTATTCCTGTTTCCCCCTGAGTCGGGGCTCCCCTGTTTCTCACGTGTGATTAAAACCCTATTCTGCTCAGTCCGGCGTCCTCCCCTTTCCTCATCCACACACCGGCCTGACAAAAACGGATATTTTGAAATCTGCAAAATGATTTTGTAATATTCATTGTTGTCCTGTTCATTGTTAAATAGGCAGTTAGATGTTAGTAGGAGGAGTGCGGCATTCCTAAAACGCATCAGCTTGCTTTTAACATTACATTCTCTTAATTGAAAGTCATTTTAGTAGGAGAGTCTACGCACTGGGGTGAATAAATCCTAGATATGCCCAGACACCATTGGGTATGATAACATCTAAGCCTTGGGATGGTTGACTGATGGCATTACTCAAAAGTGTTTTTTTATTCTAAAGTCATTACTCAATCTGTACTTCTGTAAACTTTAATGTGTCAGTTACTTTTTATATGCACTCTGCCATGGCTGAAGCAAACATACAATATGCACTCATTGCCCTGAGTGTATGTAAGTTACACAAAGGCTGTCAGAATCCAACATGCTGAACATTCTAAGAGATTATGTCACATTTGTCAATGTTCCAGAACCTGACCAACTGAAGGCTTTTTTAACCAGTTGAACACATCAATCGGCACATCTGTTGTGTTTTACTGAACAAGCATATAGTTTAAGCCTTGTCAGGTATCCTTTATGAATGTGTATGAGTATACATGTGTTTGTCCTCCCTCTAAGCCACTACACGTTGCGTGGGTGTGTTGGGGTGCATGAACTTTATTACTAAAAACCTGAAATGGAAAAGTTACTCCAGTATAAACGATCAATATTGATTTAGAAATGTTAAGAAACAATACTGTAGTGCTCACTTGAAGATCTTTCAGTGACTAAATGTATGCTGTTTTCTATATCCCACAACCCACACTGTATAATTGCTTCAAAATGTGTGTCCTCAGTGGTGGTCCTATCAGAAAGAGATTTCTAACAAACATCTGGGCATGGAGGAGTGGTGAACAGTCATTTAAAACTCTTATGGAAAAAGGCTCAGAGATGGAAAGTCTACTAAACTCTCCAAAACAAAAGAACATTTGTTCTGTGAACATCTCTGCTAACCCTCCACAGGAAACAAAAATGCTGCACACGGGACTGTACTGTGCTTCCTTACATATATCCACCTCCAGCAGCTCTGCTTTGGGATGAGCTGACTGCCCTTCACCTTTTTCGACCTCAGCATGTCATATATCATATCTGTCAACTGACATTAGGGATGGGAAATTTGATTTATTTTTGCCTGACCAGTTCTTTCATATTTAAAAATTTGATGAAAAGAATGTCCTATTCAGCCCATTTTCATGTCAGGCTGTAGCTTTCAACAGATGGTCTATGAATGTAGACAAATCAAATCAAACCCAGTGTAAGTCAAAGTAAATGTGCATAAATTCACTAAGAAACAGACTTTATGACACAAAAGTAAATCATAACAGACTGCAACAGATTTATCATCTGAATGGTTTGTCTCATTTGACAGGTTTATACTTTACAATCTCTGTAGCTGAAGTAGGCTGACTTGGAACTAACATTCCAACATGCTAACTGACAGGTAATGTTCACAGGCAGCATTTAAGTTCAAATATTTGATTTAGGAGACACTGGAAACTCCAGAATAAGAAGTTAAAAAGTTACCCGAAGGCCTGTTTGAAGCTTCAAACAACTGTGCTCATACCAGAGCTGTAAAGCTTATGCTAACTTGCAACAGTGCTAATGTAACATGACTGAAAGAAAAAAAAAGTCAATGACATGACTGGAGTCTCCTACACTATGTTTCATGTTTGAATGTCTTCATAAAGTTGCAGCACTCTATGAAATTTGTTCTTTTGGATGCATTTTTGGCTCATTTTCGGTCACAGAAAATGGACCTATTTCACAGGGAGAGTTACATAAAAAACAAACGTATAAGAACCAAAGAAGTTTGGCTCAGTCTGGAACAGCCACAGTGACTCCTAACTAAGTTTTGAATTTTTGGTTTCAGTGAGTCAGACTTGGCAGTGAGTATTTAACAGGGAGCCCCTGGCAGTTCCACGCACACTGCACAAACACACATGAGGAGGCGGCAGACTACAGAGAGAAAAGCTACAAAAAGTCAAAGGATTCTGTTCTAATATGTAATTTTTGTGCTCTGTTTTTCTGAAATGTGTAATACTTTTATTTGAATGTGATTATTACTATTCAGTACAACGTAATGATGGTGCAGAAAATCCAGCCAAACTTGGTTCAACCGATTCATTGAGAAGAGTCGATTCAAAAGAATGGTTTAGTCACAAACTGGAAATCTCTCACAGTCACTCCACCCTGCAGAGACCCAATACCAGAATAGCACAACACCAAAAAAAAGAGAGGGGGGGGGGGGGAGACATAGAGGGAGAGAGAGAGAGACAGAGAGGGAGAGAGAGACAGAGAGAGAGAACCTGGTGTGTTTGCTGAAATGTGGCCTGGGCATGCAGCAGACAGTGGCCACAGTTGGCTTGCTGATTGGAGAAATCTTTTGAGCCTGAGTCATTCTGGATCCGCCGATATTAATTCCAGGGAGAGTGAAAACAGTGTCTGGATCAAAGCTCACTGTGTTAGCGTGTACAGGAAGTCACACACTCCCATACTGAATGGTTGCTAAGCACAGGCGGGCAAAACAGTAACAACAGCAAAAGTTTGGTCAGGGGCATGATTACAGTCTCTCTCTCTATTCCTCTGATTGTGTCACCTGAAATAGTTCTAACTCTAGGTAATGTTTCAAGAGAGGTTTCTCAGATTTCAAGTGCTGAATAATACTACTCATGCTTCTTCATGTTCCTGCGCTGTCTGGCTCTTCTGCCACACCTCTTGTCTAACATGTATTTTTTAAAAGAGTTCACTTTAAAGGGTCATGCTGCTACAAGATTGTGGGTTATGACATGATATTCTTTGTGTTGTACAGTTGGTAATATCTGCCAGTAGTAATGATTTCAAAATGGATGTGGGTGGCCTCAAGCAACAGGCAGTAAATGTTAAATATATTATGCCATCCTAATGCTGTCTAATCTGTCTTTAATATCCTGCCTGAAGCAGCAATAAAATCTAGGCAGCTATAAATCTACCTTTTTCTTGTTCTCTTAAAATTCTCAAAAATGCTATCTTGCAGCATGAATGAATCACATAAGTTGCGAAAAGAGATGTGTATTAGATTAAAAGAGAAAAGCACATTTACACACACTCAACTTCTGAACCTGGGAGATGAGAGATCGTTGCTGCTATATGATTCATTCATCTTATTTATTGCATCCCACTTCTGTTTATTACTGCATCACCTAGCAATTGTACTATTTGGAATCCTGAATAAATGATGCATTATGATCACCAGTGCAAGCTGTGAAACTCCCCACCCTTTTAAGCAACAGTTTACATTTGGTCTGACGTTTATCAAATCTGATGTCTATGTGTTTGATTGTACCCTCTGTGCTGTGTTCACAGTAGGTTTAAACCAGTGGGATAGTGAGGTGTATCTGCTGTTTCAATAAACTCTTTCAATAAAATCTTTTGTTCTCCAGATTTTAAACAGGTTTATGGTTTCAGAAAAGGAATCCTTGTAAAGGCTTAAAGACCTGTTCAGATTATTCTTCACCATGATGGCATTTTTTGGTTGGTTGATAGTATTTGCTTTGCTGGTTCATGCATTCTTCTGCAGAGGTTTTCACTGACAGAGAGCGATGAGGTATTTTCGGCCTGTTCTGGCAAACAGATGGCTTTCAGCAAACTGGTAACACCCATACACACATAAAGCATTTATTGTATGCTGCAGGTAAAGTGGTCTGAAGAGAGAAAGCAGGCATGCAGGCATGCAGGCTCAGCAAAAGCACTAAAATAAACCTTTACAACAGGTTTTGAGTTTTGTTTCTTAAATCTAAATGTTCGAGTTTTTGAGTAAGGGGTGGGTTTCATTTTGCAGGAACCCACAATGCAATTGGATCAGAGTGCTCAAAGTCACTGCCTGTAAATGTATTAACAAAATCTTATTCTTTTAGGGTTTGAGACGAAAGCCACATGCTGTCACTGAAATTATGTCACAGTATGTTTTTATTTTGTGGACTCTAATACTAGCTGCATGTTTCTTTACAAAAACCCTAATTAATGTGGGTTCCAATGCGCTGGACCTATAACTCATTGTCTGCACCTGCTTAATCCACACTAGGGTCACAGGTCTATCCCGGGGTCAATGGGCGTGAGGGAGGGATCGCAGGGCCCACACACACCATTCACTCTCACATTCTGTCAATTTAAAATTCCCAGTTCACCTGATGGGCATGTCTTTGGACTGTGGGAGAAACCCGAGACCCCAGAGGAAACACACAACCCCATGATGAGAACATGCAAACTCCATACATACACACACACACACACACACACAGGGCCCGGATACACACCCCCAACTCTGGAGTTGTGAGGCAACAGTGCTAACCACTATGCCACTGTGGGGCTCAAACCAATACCTGCATATGATTTTAAAAGCTGATTTAGTTCCACCTTTTGCTACACAGGAAGTGTTTAATGAGCAGTAACTTTACTTTACTATACTATACTTTACTTTTATGAATGGCATTACAAATCTACTCTGCAGGGCCTTTGGATTGTGTCCTTATGGAAATGTTTTACAAATTTAAACTAAATCTGAATTGTTAAGACAAGACCAATCTTAATTTGTTTGGTGCTGAAGGCAACTCCTCAGTGATGTGGTCTGGTGTGTATGTAGACATGCAAGTGCAAGCTTTAGGTAGTTTAACTAGTAAGGCACGCTCTACCTTTAAGAGGCCACCTTCATCCTCGGGCTATCCACACCTGGCAAGCGCTTCACTAGACAAGATAGGAGGAGTCAAACTTACTCCTACAAGGGAATGCACTCGCACAAATGCCCACACAAGCGCACACGTTTACACCCAAAGCTTATAATTTAAAGCACTACTTTCATTTGTACAACAATCACATTCCATGTGTGTAAAAGGTGGCTTTAATTGTCAAGCTAGACACCAGAGGAATACAAAAATTAAGTAAATGTAATTTTGAATCCATATGCTGTGAAACAAGGTACAAAACGCTGCTCTGCTTTATTTTGGACTGTACCCATTTTCTACAAAACCAATCATAATAAAGGTCTTTATCAAACAGAAAGTAAATTAGGACCTAGCATGGGAACTACACCTTTTATGGCTGTTATTATCTTCCATGGAAAATTTACTCTACTATTTTCTGAGGAACTGTTATCATTTTCACTTCTGTTCACCTGTGATAAAATCTGTGCGATAAAATTGGCATGAATTTAGCTCCCTCCCTGACTAGACAAACTTACCAGCTTTATCAGGTGAAAGGAAGCCTGAGACATGGAACTTAAGTGTCTAATTCAGTCCAGTGCAACCGTACAATCAAATTCTTTAATTTACTTGCAAACAATAAGCTTTTCCCTTCATGTCTAACAGTGGCCTATACATTAATGTATAGCACAGCTTAATATCCACATTTTTGAGTTGTGTTATTGGGTCTGTGCCAATTTCAGCATGAACTAAAACAACAACCAGCGTCCCTCCACCCTGATCTGTCAATCAGCATGTCTGCTAAAGCAAGCATGCTCCAGGACAATCAAGGATTCAGTGGCATTTCAGAGTTATGTAAGGCACACAAACCAACACCAGCTCCACCAAACTCAGGTATGGCATTTAAAGTTTAAGGCCAACCGCCTGACACCTACGCACTGTGCACTGCACACAACCTGCAAAGGTATTCAGACACAGATCCCTGACCAAGATGTTACTACTGAATAAAACATTGTTGATTTTATGCATACTGGTGCAATGCACATCAAAAGCTGTTTGCAATACTTTCCACTTAATTTGGATATATACTTTGCATGTCTCCCTTGGTTAAAAAAAGCAGGATTTACCTTAATAATTTTGACACTTGCCTTTTCTCTACTGTTGTTTAAACAACTTAGAGGTTTGAGTGTTGACATCCCAACACTGTTATTAAATGTGTGGGGCTTGACATTATTCTGAAGGTAGCACTGTCACACATACTTTTATACACATTCAAAATGCTGTTTTACTGCTTAGTCTTTAATAAATTGCATATCCACCTGCTCATCCAACATGTCTTCCGAAATCAAGGTTTGCCCCTAGTCTTTAGTAAGATGTTAGAACTTTGCAATGAGTATTTGACTGCCTTCAGCCACAAGATCATGGTACTGATGTTCAATGATTCATTTTAGATTACAAACACCACTCCAACTCATTCCACGTGTATTGGATAGAGCTCCTTCACCCTGAAGAATACAATTCAAATGCTCCACAGGGCAGTGCTTGGGTTTTTAAAAAAAAAAAAAACTCCAGCTAAAATTTAATTGGTTGTGGTGACCACAAGCTTATGGGGAACCATAGGTGCCTGATCTTATAAAAATGGCCAACCTAGCGACATTTGAATTAATCAACTGCACACGAGTCCTTTACATATAAGATTGAACACCACAGCCTTAGTCTGCCCCTTAGTCCAGTTCCACTGACAGCATGTTTACATAAACATTATACAAGCTATAAGTGTGAACTGTATCAGCAAAAAGACAAGTTACTGAATTACCTCATTAAAAATGAGTATCTGGTTACTTTTGGAAATGTAATGTATATTTCATTATTTGAAAGCTGACAAAAAACATGTTCATATGTCATAAAGGAATGTTTTCAATCCTTCTTCTGGCAACCCATTGCACTGCACAGTTTTGAGGCTTGCTTGACTTGACACACCTGATCCAGTTCAAGAAGCATTCAGTTGCTGAGCTGGATCAGGTGTGTTCAGTCAAGCAGTACCTGCAGTGCTGTGGGTGAGCAGTTGAAGGGTTAAGAAATATTATTAAAACATCCTGTCAGAGCAAAACCTTTCATTTCCACTTTTTAATTTTTCATGTTTTTCATAAATAATGATAATGAGTAGTCCAACAGAAAAGCTAATAACTGCTAAAGTAAAAATCTTCATTTTTTTCTTCTTACATTAACTTACACTGAAATTTAGGAACAGTCTTTTGCCTTCTGTTGTAAAGTCAATTTTTGTTTGTTTTTTCATCCACTGAGTTTGCATTCTTTTAGGGTTTGAGACTAAAAATAATACTCTGAATTATTTGGGGTGGAGGTAGCTCAGTGGGTAGGATACTTGCCTCCAGACCAAGAGGTCATGGGTTCAAATCCTACCTTCAGCACCACCACTGGGTTCCTGAGCCCCAAGTTGCTCCAGGGAGACTGTCCCCTGTAGTTAGAATGAAAGTCGCTTTGGATAAAGGGGTCTGATAAATGCCTTAAATGTAAATGAATTAGATCAGAAATATGTTGCAGGTGTGTCTGTGATGATGATCAGTTGATAAACTGAACTTGCAGAACAAGAGAGGAGAGTACAGTTCTTCACATTTTTCTTGAGGGAAAGGGCATCAGGTTTTGTTTAAATCAGTCATTTGAAATCTTTAATAAAAGGCTCTGAGGAATGCCCTCTTTATGGGTGTGGGGTGACAGAGACGGGACAGATCTGTGAAGAATCCCTGACAGCTGGCTGGACTACATTTTTCACTTGCGGAACATGCCTGTGTAATCATACATTTAGAAACGAACACTGTCAATTTGCATGTTACACAGAATTTTTATAAAAGGAGGAGTGAGTGAAAGGGCATTTCAAGGCTTTTAATATCAGTAAACAATGTTCAGTTCACATTCGCCGAATTCTATTATTGTCTTTGTTGCAGATTCTAATGGCTATTTCATCCGCATTTCAAGAAATAAGCAGCAGATGCAGTTTAGAAATAATGTTTTTGCCATTTTTAAAGCAATCTTAAAGTAAGTAATCTTTACAAACTGCCATGTCAGACATGCAAAAGCATTTGATTTTTAGTTTTGTATACTGACTTACACAATCATGTTCACACTTTAGTCACCTTATACATAAGGGCACACACACCCATTCTCATAGTGTTGGCAGATCTAGGCCACTGTGTTGGGGTTTTTTTGTGGCGGTGTCAGATCTTTGATCTTTTTGCACAAAGTTACAAAGAAAAGTAAGGTTTACATCGTGGTGCATTTGTTGTGATTTCACATGAACCAAGTGCTTGTTTACTTCACATGTGTAAATTTGGCAGTAGGCCTGCACATGTTCACCTTCGTGAAAGGCAAGCCTGATGATCTCACTGTAGGTGGGCCATAACTAACTCCCTCCACAATGACCGGGGGAACCAGCCCAGGCACGCAGCTCCTCTCTTTCTGTGCTTCTGTCTCTTTCTTTATTTTGAGAGGGCTCAGCCTGCAAGAGGAAACTTGGCATAAACACATTAGTCATTACACAAACCTGACTGGGACTTTCAAAAGGCTGTGATTCACTCTTTCTGATTTCACACTTTTCACACCTGTTTTACAGTCTGCATCACAGGATCACACCAATGTGTCTGCTATTTCACACCTTTTCCTGTAGCTGTAGTGGGAACATGCACCTTACACCTGGTAATCATACCTGTTTCACATCACTGCATCTATGACTTAATCACTGACGTTAGGTCTCGCTGTCTCTTTGGGGCTTTTACTCGCTGGGTCTGCACAGTTGAAAGTGTTGCACTGCACCAGTCTCACATTATATATATAACAAAAATGTATTGCGTAAAACTGACAAGATTTGTGATCATTGTTCCTACATGAACAAAACGAATGAAAGGTCAAAACCAAGTAAACTTAAAGACAACATTGTGTTGTTGTTATATATTGTGTTCAAATGGTGGACATGTTTGAATAAGGTCAATTTAATGCATCACCTTTATCAGTGTGAGAAAGGTGTGATGTGTGAGTTTAGATAGTCAGGTGGGCCTTTTTAGAAGTTTTAGAAAAAGAATGAATGAATATATTGTGTGATCTGTGACTCACATCACCGCTCTACAGGCTGAAAAAGTAACCTTACTTTCTCTGCTGAAGCTTAAACAAAGCAACTTCAGGAATGACAGGTAGTATTCACCACACCCAACTTTCACACACACACACACACACACACACACACACACTGCATTACAAAGAGTTTAATGTATGCGAACAATTTAATAACAAAAGTGAGTGAGAGACATCATGCAAAAAAGTATGCATTTGTGTGCGAGACAAATGGCGGTTGCAGAAATGGTTGCTGATGCCCAAGATAACCTTCATTTGAATTTGGTTGTAATTACTGTTTGAGAGAGACAGGGGGGGGGGGCAGAGAAAGAGACCGTAGCTATGCATTCTACCTGCCTAAACTTCACAATTACAGTAATTACCATTATAAAATCAGAGTTCACCCTGTTCCCCTTGTACTGAACACACAGTAGCATTCCATCTGCTTGCAATCTCCTTCCCATGCAATCCCCAGCAGTGCACTGGATCGGCCTACACTTTTGGGTTGAAGTCTACAGTTGCACACAGTGGCACAGGCTTGTGGAAAAAAGTCTCACTTGTGCAGTCATTCATAATTGTAAGAAGAGTGGAGCGCCCCACCCTGCTAAAGAGAGCAGGGGTGAACTCATTCTATCCCTCTGCTCTGCCTCTCACTCGACCAACCAGACAGAGAGAGGCAGACCCACCCGCTGGAATTCCACATTTTAATGAAAAAAGGCACAAGACAAATTTCTCTCACTTTGCTTCTCAGTGCTTATGGCAATGCCCGAGGCAGGGTGTAACTTTTCTTATCTTTCCACTCTCACTCTATACCTGTTTGACAGGTAGGGTGTGTATGTGTGTGTGTATGTGTGTGCCTATGAGTGGGTGAGTGTGTATGAGAACGACTGGCCCCACCCCTAAGCTGCACGATGCAATAAAAGGATGTGGCCAGCACTGGAGAAGCACACAGAGGGACTTTGACTCTCCTTTGTGAGCGCCACCTCCTCCACTCCACTCCTCTCCACACTCTCTCGCTTCTTCTTCTCTGCACAAAGACAGCCAGGAAAACCCAACAGACACCATGGCAAGCATCAAGTCTACCAGCTACAGCATTGGAACTGGTCCCGTCGTGAGGAAGACCTATTCCAGCCAGTCAGCCTACTCTGTGCCTGCAGGCTCCAGCCGGGTCAGCACCAGCATTCGCCGTTCCGGTGTAGGTGCTGGCATTGGTGGTGGCGCTGGCTTTGGTGGAGCTTCCAGCTATGGCTTTAGCTCCAGCAGCAGTGGAGGCTTTGGAGGTGTGGGTGGAGGCATCGGCTCAGGTTTTGGTGGAGGTTTTGGTGGAGGTTTTGGTGGAGGCTTCGTCCCACCACCTATTACTGCTGTGACAGTCAACCAGAGCCTCCTGGCCCCCCTCAACCTGGAGATCGACCCCACCATCCAGGCTGTGCGCACCCAGGAGAAAGAGCAGATCAAAACCCTCAACAACCGCTTCGCCTCCTTCATTGATAAGGTATGACAGTAACCTCCCCTTTTAATCTCCTAAACCTTGTGGGGTGCACATTTCAATTCCTGGTGCTTATAACACTGTAACTCACACATTGGTTTCACAGTAGTTACTATTGTATAACAAGGGTAAAAGATCTGAACCAGCACTTAAGGGGTTAAACATTCAAGCCTAAGCTTTAAGAATAGGTAATGGTGAATAAATTAAGCTCACCAGATATTTAACTTCCAGACGCACTAACATGCAGCATCTGATATTTTAATGTATCTGCAATCTCTAAATGACCTTTAACCCTGAATGACTTTAGTTATCACCTCAGGCTGAACTACCAGCTTCAGCCACACAGTGTTTTCAGAAAATGCAGTCTCTCCTTAACTAAAAAGCTAGACCTCAATTACGAGCAGAATTCGAGTCGACAGTATTTGCAGAAACACATCCATTTAACTAATCTTTGAGTGCTCAGCCAAAATCAGCATGAAGTTTATGCATGGGAAGCAGGTAGTCATTTAATCTTGTGGTATAGACTAGAAGGCTGTAAGGTCTGTTTTTCAAAGTTGCCATAGTTACTGCTCCGCTGACATTACACTCTGACGTGTCACCAGAGAGGCCTTGGCAATATCTCTTCAATGAAAGGGCAGTAAAAACCAAGCAGCCAGTCAAAGCACATATTGTTGCAAGGCCATTTAACTTGTTTTGATTGTAACATTCAAACAAACTAATTACCATACTAAGTGTTTGAGAAAGAAACACAGCTCATCTGCTCTGCTTTCGGTTCTTTCTGAGAGCAGTGAGAGGCTGTTTCTGTGAGCTTGCTAAACCCTCACACAGTCTGTTCAAATATGGGTGGAGAGCAGGTCATAATCTAGCATGAGTCACACACACACACACACACACACACACACACACACATATTCAAACACTCTAGGAGAAAGAGATGGGAGTTAAGTTCAAAGTTTAGTCCATTTTACAGAAGCACTGAAGGCCGTGCTTCATGCAGCGGTATTTAGCTACATTTTTAAAAACAACTTCTAACTTGTCAAGCCTTGAAAGCCTTTTCCTCCCATGACCTGACCTCGAGGCAGTTGTTTAGTGATACCATATTTGGCAAAAAGCAAACACTCCAAGCAAGTGTGGACAGAAACACGCCCCAAATGGCTGGCTACCATGTAGTCAACACACACACACCTGTATTTTATAGTGCCTGTGGGAAACAGTGTGAGGTATCTGGGCTACAGACATTACACTAGACACACCCACTCACACACTGACACACACACACACACACACACACACACATAGAATAGTTCACTCAACAAAAATAGTTCCATGTCTGCAGAAAATTGGTAAAAACACTAACCTTAGGCAAAATGATCCAACAGTCTTGCATTAAACAGACCTCTGAGAAAACTTAGCACTGCTTGAGGTCAGAAAGGATTGTACTGCCGAAAATGTCAAGGCTAAGCTCTGATGTTCTCAAGATGAGCTCATATCTCAGATAGTTAGAAGGACAGCAGACAGGGCGTATGCTGCCCAGCGCTACAGTTGATCTGTCATCATCCTTTCACAAAGCCTTTATTAGGGTGTGGCAGGTAAACTTGCCTCTCTGATGTTATCTGTTCACTGCTTCATATGTGGAGCAATGCAGGTCTAGGCGAGGCCTCAAGCAAGATGAGTTTTTTTTCTTCTTTCCCTTCAGGAGTTCATGGTTCATGTCTCACGGACACACCCTGTTAGTCCACTCTCTCTCATTCACTTGTTGCCCCTCCTTCCTCCTCCCCACCCTGCAGAAAAATGCCCAGCAGGATGACTCATGGCCATTTATGTTTCCTCAGACAATATAATCCAGGAGAAAGAGCATAAAAGAGGCAGAAGCACAAAAGAGCCATACAATCTGTCTTTTTGAATCCATTTATCCAGTTTATCAAGTACACTTGCAGATTGTTATGACCACATTCCTTCCACACTTTTTATGAAAACGATTTATTACTTGATCCATTTCTCAAGGAAAAACCTAAAAGACTAACAACTGTCATTCAGTAATGTCTAAATCAAGACAAATACAGTCTAATGCAACAATTAAGAATTGTTTTGCTCCCATCAGGTGCGTTTTCTGGAGCAGCAGAACAAAATGCTGGAGACCAAATGGAGTCTCCTGCAGGAGCAGACCACCACCCGCTCTAACATCGATGCCATGTTCGAGGCGTACATCGCTAACCTGCGCAGACAGCTGGACGGCCTGGGCAATGAGAAGATTAAGCTGGAGGGAGAGCTGAAGAACATGCAGGGTCTGGTTGAGGACTTCAAGAAGAAGTGAGCATGCCTAGCTAACTCTATATAAATGGACTCATATCAATGAAATGTCGAACGTCACAATCTGAGTAAATGTTAGAAATACTAACATTCATGTGCTACAGCAATAGCATTTATCTACAATTTTCTTATATCTTTGCAGGTATGAGGATGAGATCAACAAGCGTGCTGCTGCTGAGAATGAATTTGTCCTGCTCAAGAAGGTACAGTCTGACACAACTGTGACAGTATATTATGACATAACACAATATAATACAAAACTGATTGAAAGACAGCATAACAAAGACCTAAACCCAACTTTTATTTTTAGGATGTTGATGCTGCCTACATGAACAAGATTGAGCTTGAAGCTAAGGTCGATGCCCTTCAGGATGAGATCAACTTCCTCAGGGCAGTCTATGAGGCTGTAAGTGAATATTTCATGTGGATTAAACAAAACATTTGTAGCATTTTTCCCTGAAGAGAAATGTGACCCAAACCACTTTTTTCTGTTGCATGAAGGAACTGCGTGAGCTGCAGTCTCAGATCAAGGACACATCAGTAGTTGTGGAGATGGACAACAGCAGGAACCTGGACATGGACTCCATTGTGGCTGAAGTGCGCGCTCAGTATGAGGACATCGCCAACCGCAGCCGTGCTGAGGCAGAGACCTGGTACAAACAGAAGGTAGGAAAAGTACTAGCTTATGTTGCAGCATTTGTCTTTGAATTTCATCCAATTATAATTTACTAGAGTTTATTTTCTCATTGTCTGCTTTAGTTTGAGGAGATGCAGTCCTCAGCTGGCCAGTATGGTGAGGATCTGCGCACAACCAAATCTGAGATTGCTGAGCTGAACAGAATGATCGCCCGTCTGCAGAACGAGATCGAGGCCGTCAAGGGACAGGTAGCTATGGATGACCAGTGGTTATTTTGAGGACCTATTACTGTTGGCAGAGATACTAATGGTTTCTCTCCTTTTCACTTCCTTCAGCGTGGCAACCTTGAGGCTCAGATTGCCGAGGCGGAGGAGCGTGGTGAGTTGGCAGTGAAGGATGCCAGGCTACGCATTAAGGACTTGGAGGACGCCCTCCAGAGGGCAAAGCAGGACATGGCCCGCCAGGTGCGCGAGTACCAGGAGCTCATGAACGTCAAATTGGCCCTGGACATTGAGATCGCCACCTACAGGAAACTACTGGAAGGAGAGGAGAGCAGGTAAGGAGTTTTTGACATTTATTTGGTTTTGCTCTGTTGATTTTTGACAGAAAATGTTCAGATACTTTGGAAACTTATTTAACTTAATCAATATATGTTTCTCCCTAGAATCTCTGCTGGAGGAGCCGCTGCTACCATTCACGTGCAGCAGAGTTCTGGAGGTGGAAGTGAGTCCCTTTACCTTATTACAGCTGTGTACAATCCACAGTTTTGCTGCTCCATACTCAGATTCTGATCTGAACGTTGATCTGACATTTCCCCTCTCTCTCTTTCTCATGCAGGTTTCTCCTCTGCCAGTTCTGGATTTGGCTATGGAGGTGGAATCGGTGGCGGAATCGGTGGCGGAATCGGTGGCAGCATTGGTGGAGGCTCAAGCATCAAAAAATCCTCCATGACAACTGTCAGCACCAGCAGACGCTTCTAAGCAGACATATCCCAATCCCCCCTCCTTCCAACCCGCACCTTCAACATCTCCTTTTAGTCTCAAACCCTCTATGGTGCTATTAGTACGTACTAGCAGCCCCTTTTAGATTTATCCAACCAGGAGAGACTCTACTGTTTCTGAATACAGGCTTGTGTCTGATTTTCCTAGATAAAACGATTATGAGGAACTTTATTGGTTAGATGTCATTTGTCTGTGATGACTCCCAGCTAGCCAGGGAGCATCACAGATGCTTCCCTCTTATTTCTCATTCAACTGCAAACCAAAACTAAGACTAAACCAGGAAGAATGTATAGGGATTGTTTGGTCTCAACTTCGGACTTGCTTTATTTTCTGCACTGACATGTTTGGGGCAAGGAAGACTAGATGGAAATAAAAGTTGTAAAGACAGAAGCTTAACACTAAAACCACTGAAGGACAGCACGTTCCATTATCATGACCAGAAGCAGTGCCTTAGCTACACTAGATCAGGGATTTTTTAATGTAGTTTGAAAAGGGCTCATCTGGTTAGAGGTTTTCTGCAACTACACATCTGCTTCTGGGACTACACAACTGTAACAAATATTGGTTAACTTGGTCCAGTAACCTTACACTGTGAGCAGATTTATTTAGGCAAAAACCCTATATCTTTTGGGCTTCTGAAGATGACGCTCTCTAGATTATGCATAGTGGCGCCTGCTGATTTGGCAGCTGTATTATGTTTGTGCTCCATCCCTCCCCTATGTTCGAATTGCCACCAGAGCAGAATTAAGGGGCTCAATCCCTTTTTTCTCAGGCTGTGCCATACTTGATTCTCTACTTCATGAAAAAAAAATGCAAACAAAAGTTATGTGAGGACCAGATTATTTCTTTATAATTGCCATGTAACATCTTCAAACCTGAATGAAATAAATCTGAGATCTGTAATTCTCGTGTAATGTCTTTAATTGCTGTTGTTGCCATAAATAGTGAGAACATATAGATACATAAAACTCAAAATTTTAAACATAGTTTTTTAAAACAAAAAATGACATGCACAAGTATGGGGTTTGTTTTCCATGCTTGTCAAGATGGGGACAGTCATTGTACTTTTTTACACAGTTAAAAAAATGAATACAATTATGATCTTACTTACTCCTTAATGAGTACAATCCCAAATATGTATTTAGAACATTTATTAGAACACAGCACAGAGTTTGAATTATCACACAGCACTTGCAATAAATCTGTAGTATGTTAGCACGGAATTCTTTAAGACAGTGAGAAAACAGGGCATTCACTTTTCATACAGGGCATTCACTTCTCAAAGTGATTGATACCATGGGAAATCATATTTCTGTACAACCTTGGAAGGTCATTGCTGAAGCTCTCTCAATAATAGCCCCACAATAATAGCTAAACTTAAGCTATTTACTTTGCCTGATGTTTAAAACATGTTCGAAGAGAAAAGGTCTCCAAAGTCATAGCATCATTTTGTATTTAACACTATGCCCATATAAGGATAACTCTGGGTCACATGTATAGAAGTGCATGTATAATGCAAAGCATGCCTTGATGCGAACCATAGTGCGAAGCCCCACCCACTTGCTTGAAGCATACATGCAGTAATATTTACATTTTACCTACCTGATGAAGAGTTCTAAGAATCCAGTGAAATATGAGTGACAAATGTAACTAGGGCAAAATGTATTTTGATTTTAAAAATCATTATGCATCTTGGAGTAAACAAAATTTACTCCAAGATGCATAGTGATTTTTAAAATCACATTTTAATTTTCTCACAGATAAAACTAGCTTGGATGCAAACTTTAAAATATGTGTATACCACAAAGGCTAGGCTGAACCCTAAAGCCAGTTATTTATCCAAATCTAGGCATTTGGGAATCAAGGGTCAAACCCAATGTTTTGTCCACAGTTGTGTGCACATGGAGTGTGAAATGTTCTGCTCTTTCTAGATAGCCTACCCAAAAACATTTCAAGACACATACATAAACGCAAAAAAACTGCTGAAACATATGTCCTGAAGCACATTAGTTTAAATATAAATAACAGCGCACTGTGTTTTTAATACTGAATCAATATTGTCTTGGTTTCTAGAACTGAGATTGTTTTTCCACCTCTCTGTCCCCGAGTGCAGGACAAAGGGTTAGAAAATGGATGGATGGAAGTTTTGGAATTGAGTAGTTGTACCAACTACAGAATGATGCATGACATCAGAAGTCCATTAGTTAAGCTTTGCTCTTTATTTGTAGTAGGTATCACTGGTTCCTCTGGTGGCAGGGTTGCAGCATCACCAGGCTGCGCTTACTCCAGGGCTGGGCTTCCTGTCACTAAACAGGCTGACTTTTACTCCTTGCTTATGCGAAACACACAAATGTACATCAGAATTGCTGCTCCTGCCACAGCGGTGATGACAGCAGCCACTATTGCTCCAACAGGAGGAGGAATGTAGACTACAGAAAGAAAAAGAAATAGGGAAAGATGAGTCAGGAGGTGAAGGGAGTTAGAACACTTGAACCGAGTCTCCATTCTGTCTGGCTGTTCTAATATCCTATATGATATGTGTGAATTTAAATCACAGGTGCTCATTTCTGTTTTTTTATTCCAGTGTTATCTCTCGTCTGACATGTGATTTAGCTCATTATAATTTTTATCAGATAATTTGAGGGTGTTAATTATGACAATTAGTAGTGTCCCTTTGCATGCATTGTAGTTCTTTATTATAGAATTCTATGGCTGATGGTTGATAAAAATGTTTTATGCAGGCCACCTAGTGGTGGCAGAAATGTAAATCAAAATACTAATTTATGTGAACTTTTCTGCAAACTTTATGGCATTTCAAGCGTCCATCAGTTTTGTTTATTACACCGTGGGAGATGTGAGAAGATGTCACCACACACAGACTGTTGCTGAGATGTTGGGAAGAACCAAATTGTGCATGCACTGAGATATCCATTTTTTTAAATCCTGCACACAGGCCTAGCAGAGGAGTGGTGAAATACAGATGAAGCCTTTTACTCCATTTGTTTGTTTGTTTAGCATCATAGGTTGCAATTAATCAGCTTGCAAAAAAAAGATAGAAATTGATTAAGAGATGAAGAGACACCCTGCATAAATAGGTTAAAACCTAAATCTGCTTAACATGTCAAAAAAATATTAAGCGGGTTATGTCCTATTTCTAAACATCTGGTCATTTTAATGTTCTGTGAGGCTCAGACTGCATCAGCTCAACTTTATTGCCTAGGACAACTGAGCTGCAGACTCAGTCCTTCTTCTGTATGCATTGTCAGTGGATTAAATAAGTCTCTTTCACTGTATCAGCCAAATGGATTAGACTAGACAGATTTGAATTCAACTTTTAATTTAGTAGTCCAAAAGTGTCTAGAGTGGGGCAAGGAGGCAAAACACCTTCACAGGCCCACAGGACAGAGCACTCTTTAAGGTGTACTCATTTCCGACACTCAACTGCACACACACAGGTCACCCTATGCAATGCTATCTAAAGGGCTATAAAGCTCTCCAGTTTTGGGCTGTAGAGTGATCTAACACTGTTCAGTAACCTTATGGTGAGTTAAAATGACTTTGTGATCCAGAACTAATTATCCAACTCTTTTCACCAATGCTTCTTTGGCTGACAGCACTCAAACCCTCACAGCCTTCCCAGTAGAGGCTGCTGCTGCTGCAAGGGGGGGGGGGGGACTGCTTTAGTTTCAAAGGGAATGCTGAATGAACAAGTGTTTACAAATCTTTAGACATTTAGTGTATCTACTGGCAGTTAGAAATGGATTCACAGGCCATAGTTAAATCTGCTGGCTACCTTTAATATTTGTATCTGTGAGGCTGGTTGTAGAAGTGATTGTGATGAAAGCATCTCACAACCAATAAGATGGCACTACAGAGTTACAATACGAGGGTCTTGACTTACGACATTTCGAGATTACGATGCACACGTACGTGAACTAGTTTAGTGGTGGACGAATAATCAGAATAAGCAGTAACACACCGTATGAGTGAGGGAGTAAAGCTTATCTAAGCGGAAGTGTTCCGCTTGTTTTGATTTATTTGGCGACTTTTTTGACTATTATCATTACTTCTGAACAAATGTTTTTACACTTATTTTTTTGTAATTTTTTTCTTAGTCGTGTTTATAGATTTTACACCTGTGTTAGGGTAAGTTATTAACTTAGTAAGTTATTAAGTTGTTAACTAAAGGTTAGGGTGTGTTTCAACTCACACCAAAAATTGCGTTACAACACTGTCATACAGGACCCCCTGTATATTAAATTAAACCAGTTATCAGGTGTCCTTGCTCAACTCAAGGCCTATGGTATGAAAGTGTGGGAAGAAACATACTGCGGATGTGTACTGAGTTGCTCCTGCCTGTCATCTTCAGTCGGCCTGAGCTTGGATAGGCAAGGCAAGCATACTCTCCTTCCTTCACAGGTAATGACAGATCATAGACCAAGCTCCTGTCTGGTCTGTCGTGAGCATATGTAATTTCCTGTCCTTCATAGGTTATCGAGAGGTATATCTGAAAAGAGAAAATTAAGTTTTAGCAGTCATGATGTTTTGTAGCACCTCCATGCTAGCATGCTTCTGTTTGCACTTATGAAGCTGTTATCTTCAGGATTCGACTCTTCTGCAGTATTGTCTGGTTTAGTAGCTGTAGTACCCAGTCTACTCTCTGTGTGTTCTTGTGTTTTTTAAATGATCCTACAGAAGTGTTTTTTAAAATCCTGCGTCTGAGTGAAGAATTTTGCTATCAGTTACTAAAAGTATCTAATACTGAAAGAAAACTTTTACAAGAGCTGACATTGGAGCAATCCAAGCACTCACACCTGAATAGTCTGGCCAATCCTGGAGTAGTGGCTTGCATAAAACATATTTAGTTAATTTTGGCCTTATATTTTCCCTTTACCTTTAATGTGTGAAATCTTATGAAGGAAATGCTAAAAAGTAAAAAAAGATGTTTAGAACTTTATAAGCACAGTTTTACTCAACCTTAGGTTAACTATGACCTACATTCAAACCATGATACTGTAAACCAACACTGATTCCAGTAACAGTAACTCAGAACTACTGGTGTTCATATAGTTACTGTTAAGTAGCTGAATTCCACATGGTTATAATACTGTGGTGAGCAGTAAAGGAAGGCGACAAATGGCTTGGATCTTGCATCTCTGCAGCTTTTATTTTTCTTCACACAACAGCTGGGTACACTGCTCCACCTACTAGTCATGCATGGAATTACCCATCAGAGAGGGAAGAACTCTTGAAATGAGCTGTGCCTGCTGGTCACCCCACCCCCTCACACCGCACTCACAATCAGGGTGAGCACCAAGGCACAGCTCCCACACACACACACACACATGCACACAAACGCACACAACATCCCCAAATACTCCCCACACACAGTACAAATCCCATTTACCCACTAAAACAGCCCACAAACACCTTACACGGCCAACTGGCCTCTAACAGCGCCGCAAAGGCTCATGGGAGCCAGTCCTGCCCGCCAGCTCGCCACAATAGCTAGAAATCGTAAGCTGAGTTGTGGGTTAAACTCCTAGCAGCAGGACACTTTTGCTTAATTAGTTACTGTTGACCAATATGAACATTACTCTAGTCTTGATAATAGACTGCATTTTACAGTGTCCAAGTCTAATGCTCAGTAAAATATGTAGATACATGAAATGTTATCTAACCTTACCAGCTGGATGTAGCAGTGCATGATGACTGCTGTGGAGTTTAGGTTACTGTGACGAGCAGCAGAGGAAGACACCAGATGACTTGGATCTTGCATTTCTTCAGCCTTTATTTCTCTTTACTCACACAGCATACAGCAGCCATACACCCTCACTCTCTGCTGTCTACACCCCAACTAACTGAAACCCACTAAACTCCTCCTTCATACACCCCGTTTCCCGCCAGAATGTCCAATTACTGCCAGGTGCAGCTCATCACCCCCCACAACGTTTTCCCGCCACCTGGCAGTGTCCCCCAAACGACCCCAAAACAGACCCAACAGGCTCAACAGGGCTCAACAGAGCCAGTCCTGCCCGCCAGCTCGCCACATAACTATGGAGGATGGATTATAGCTAGATTACAACAGTTGTGTTGTAAACATACCCCCTATCAAATTACCCCTAAAACTCCACCCAGGCTATAGGATATGTCGTTCTCTGCCCCTAGTGGAAAATAGGCCTACACCATTGTTTCTAATTAGCTGTTGCACCCTTGTCTGTCATTGTCATCATCAAGTACTATTCTGTAATCACATTTCACTCATCTTACCCTGTCATCTTGTGTCAGTGAAGGTGACTCCAAAGTGCAGTTGAGTTTCACCGACTCTTTAGGCTTGACGTACACCCAGGGGCCAGAACCATGGCCTTTCACAGAGAGTTTAGGGGGAGGCAGGGCATCTGCCAGAGAGAGTGAGCAAATGCAGGAATGAGAAATAAGAAAAACATTTGTTTAAATTAAATATGTGTTATTCTCTTTTTTTCCTCACCTGAGCAGATAACATAGAGTGCTTTATCACAACCGCTTTGGTTAACAATAGGGCACTCTGCTAACCTTTTCTCTTTCCCAGTGCATGTTGGCGTGCCCACAGCTTTCGAACCAGCATCTCTATATTTTCCCCATTGCAGCGCATACCCACAATTCACTTCCCTGCATGTGACATTAGCCACAGCTTCTTCATTGGCATCATTTAGGAAACACATGGGTGTCCAAACCTCCCTCACTCTAATTGACAGATATCCCGAACAGGCAGCTGAACCACGGGTGTCTGAATAAAGACGCGCTGGCAGCTCATCTGGAGCAACAATGAAACACAAGACAAGCACACATATAACATATAACAATGCAGCCCTCACATATAATTATGTAGTAGGTAAAGTGGCCGATGTACGATGTGCCGGACAGTGATTTCTAGTTTTTGCAGTGTTCAGGAGTACTTTGGTGTAACTGAACTCAGAGCAGGAGCTAATGCCCAGGCTTCATTCATTCCACCAAAAAGACCAATAAAGCAAATGTTACATTTTGCATCCAAGGATGAAAAAACGGCATGTACTAGCATGTACAGGTGCTGGTCATATAATTAGAATATCTTCAAAAAGTTGATTTATTTCACTAATTCCATTCAAGAAGTGAA
>JBBPDC010000109.1:11797499-11808379 GCA_037974485.1 Hemigrammopetersius urotaenia | reverse complement strand
CACACACACACACACACACACACACACACACACACACACACACACACACACACACACACACATTCACTCACTCACTCTCTCTCTTTACATGCAGTACAGTTATACAGTTTTTTATGTCTTTTGCTTTTCCATTATAGAAACATCATGGTATATGTAAATTCTTACATATGGACCCTTACCAGCTGCATTATGGAGAGTCATTCTGCCTCGGAAAATGGCTGAAAGTGACGGCTGGTGTAAATGTGCTAAGTCCGCCGGGGAGCACAGATTGGTAAAGAACAGGAACAGGAAGAAACCTTCCTGTGATGAAAGAACTTGACACAATGCAGTATAATTTCACTTTCCCGTTATACGAAACTTCCATTTTTGGCATGGTCATTTTCCTTGTTAGAAGAAAGCAGAATAAAAAGCAGTTACCTGATTAGAATGAAAAGTCGACAACTCATTAAAATAAACATGCCAGTCTGGCATTCATAGCTATGATAGTTTGGCCTCATAAAGGTGTTGAATCCTGTTTTTGTTGCTTATGTACAGTGGCCTCCAAAATTAATGGCATAAAGATAGGTAAAAATGGTTGGAAAAAAAATCCACCTTTTGTTGAAGTAGCTTCATCTCACACTGACAAAATCCAAACCTATAATTTGAATTAATATGTTCAGAACAAATCCCATTTTCAACAAAAACACATGAAATTATTTTTGGAACCCCTGCATTTAATATTTTTACTACAGAAAAACAGCACTGAAGGAGGTTGAAAAAGACATAGCAGGGCATCTGAAATCTTTCAGGCCTGCACCATCACAGACCCTCCACTTTATTGCAACATTGGGACAAGGATCATTCTGTTTTTGGTTCATCAGACCATGTAATGTGGCTCCAGTAAATGTTGTTGTAGCAATTTGCAATTTGTTTCTTAAATTCTTCTATGTAGGAATAGCATTATTCCCATGGATATTTTCTGTCAATTTATTTTGTAAAACTTGCACGAGCTACTAAAAAGACCTTTAAACTCAAGTGAAAAAATGTGGAGTTACAAAGAGAATCCATCCATCCATTATCTGTAACCCATGGGATCCTGGAGCC
This sequence comes from Hemigrammopetersius urotaenia, assembly GCA_037974485.1. NCBI lineage: Eukaryota > Metazoa > Chordata > Actinopteri > Characiformes > Alestidae > Hemigrammopetersius > Hemigrammopetersius urotaenia. The sequence continues at coordinate 11,807,296 of JBBPDC010000109.1, read as the reverse complement.
TGTCTCAGCAATCATGAGGCGACAGGCGGCAAAACACCCTAAGCGAGCCATCAGTCCATCACAGAGCAGACACACAAAGGCACATTAATGCACTCCTCACACCCTAGCTTCTCCAATTTATTCAATGTGCATGTGCTTGGACTGTGGAAGGAAACTTGTGTACCCGCCAGAAACCTATACGGAAACAGGGCGAACATGCACACTCCCTTTGGATGGGACCTGAACACAGGACCTTCTTGCACCACTGCACCACTGTACCAAGAGAATTTATTTCAGAACTCACATTCCTTCAAGAAAATCGTTAAATATGAATTTGTAAATGCTTTCAATACATTGCTGAAGCACAAGAGACTTTAAACTTGGGCTGAGCCTCTATTTGGCTTCTGCTTGAGCCAGAAGGCAAACCCCACTTTATTGAACAGAGAGTACTGAAGAACAGGGAGGTGTGTGTCATGTGAAAGGTTAGAAATTGATATGTTGGAAAATATATAAAATGTTATATTTTGGGAAATATATAGAATGTTAGATTTTGGGAAATATATAAAATGTTAGATTTTGGGAAATATATAAAATGTTAGATTTTGGGAAATATATAGAATGTTAGATTTTGGGAAATATATAGAATGTTAGATTTTGGGAAATATATAGAATGTTAGGTTGGAAATAGGAGGGGCTTAAAGCCTGCCCCTCCTCTCAAACTTCAGTTATTTTGTAACTCCATTTACAGATTAAGAAATGTATAGATACTCGAGTGTTAGAATATGGATGCTCAGTTACTATGCTTATCATATTCACCAGCTGAGTCTGGGATCAGAGTTCATTCCATGGGATTCATAACCACACCCTTCAAGAACATGAGGCCCAGGTATGTTTTGCAAACAGATGTAATTGCTGTGGGTGAACAACTGTCTTCGGAACACACAGAAAGTTGAGTTAAAATGTGTGTTTTTATATAGAAACCATAAAAATTCTCAGCTGTGGCAACTACAGCATATGTAATCTGTTACTTTCCACCAACAAGCAACCTGAATGATCTGCTTCTGCAATGTGGTTTGAGTTCCCTGTTTACTTAGTTGTGTAACAGGTCTGAAGGCAGAGGCCACTTCCTCAGGCCTCCACTCAGACTCCTGAAATTGCCTTGTTTGTGTGTTTGTCCACAGTGATCCTGTTTCTTATCTCAGCTGACCTCACTGTTCAACTTAAGATGGCATTGTGTAAGTCTGCAAGACCAGATTACTGGTCTAATTAGGCTTCACGTTTGTCCCCAGAAATATATAGACATGGTCTGCAGTGTCATCACAGGTCAGTGGATTAAAGTGGAAACACCGACTAAAACCACTGCTTAAGAGTAAGAAAAGAATGATACTGCTGCTAGAGTCAAGGTTTCAGTCTTTGCTGTGCTAGATAGTATTTACAATTTGGGATCGCTGAGAATTCATTTGCTCGTATCCATTATGGGATGAGCTATAACAATAATTTATTACATGTTTTAAAATATACAACGTACAACAGATACATGTATTGCTCTGTTCCATTTCTAAAAGTGTAACTGAAGTGCAATTTATTTAACAATGACACATTGTCAGATAAAATACACTATGTATCTTATAGTTATCCTCAGTATGGCTCAATATATTGTATTTAAGTCTTAATTGCAACAATGTATACGGCATTTAAAACACCCCATCCATGACCTAGTCATGGTTCCCTGCTCCCTGGATCGTCCCTTTTTTGGGATTAAAAAACTGTTGAGCAGGGAAATCACCAAACTGTGCTGGACACTGATCGTTCAAAGCATCATTCAATGCACCTTTGTAGGCAAAATTACAGAAGGAGCGCAGAACCTCAACCATACTATGGTTCCATTGTCCACGTTGAGCTATGTCTTTCAGCTCCACTGTTGGCATATTCATCTGCACCACAAAATACTCTGAAAGGAATCACACCAGGGAATTTCATCCAAGCCACACCCTATTGTCTTTTTTCCTTGCTTTTTTTATCCTTTTCTGTTTTTTCTTTCTCTCCTTTCTTCTTTTCTTTCTTTTTCTTATCTTTGGTCTCTTTGTATTTCCACTTGGGTGGTTCCAGGTAGCCTTTGTGGATCTTAGCCTTCTTCACTTTCTTGGGTGTGGGCTCTGCTGATTTGGTCACTCTGATCTGAGGGACACATCCCGAGGGGAAGATGCTGTTCCGCCGTGAAGCCACGCTGCGGGGGATAAAGGTTTTGAAGCTGGTCTGAGCTGTGGACAGCACGCTGCCTCTTCGCTGTGTATCTGCACAGCAGGCCACAGGTACACACTCGGCTGAATGGATCGAGAGAGCCGTGGAGCAGATGGAGTTGTTGCGATGGCAAACTGAAATATCCTGCAGCTCCTGGCCTGAGTGCTTCAGCATCAGCTCTGAGACAGCCATCCGGCGCTTCCCAGCCTCCGGGGGGCTGCTGGGGCAGAGCGGGCGAGTAGCAGTCGCGATGAGCGGGCTGCGCAAGCCAGTGGTCATTCGTACCATGTGGTCCATGACCCCATTGTCCTGTGGATCTCGCGGGAAGCTGAATCCAAATGTGCTTTTTAGACGGTGGGCCACTTTCTGTCTTGTGTTCCTATTGGCCATTGCCTTGGCAACTCTCTCCTTGAGGTCCGGCCACTCTGGCAGGTATTTGGGGGAGAATTGTTCGGCTATGGGGTGAAGTGCGAGGCGCCGCATGCGATGCAATGTGTCAAAGCGACCCGTTTTTAAAGCCCAATCCCGTGCACATTTGCCACGGTATGAATCTACCACATTTATGTCCACACCTAAAAAATGCACACACACATCCAATCACACACACATATACACACAAACACACACACACACACACACACACAGGTAAATTTTACAAATTGTCACAATCATAGAAAAACCTTTCCTAAGCATGAAAAGCATGAATACATTTGTGTGCTGGTTTATTATTATGGTGTTTCACATGACTGACATAAGTATAAGACTGGCAGTTCTGTCTGTTTAGAATAATGTGACTGTTGTGTAGATTTTGTATACTGCATATTGCTGACAGTGTTGTGTTCTATGTTTTTATGTGTCTATAGCCTTAACTGTGATTGTTAATATTATACAAAAAACAGAACATACAATGCTACAGATGATATACTGAGTAAGAGCTGTCCTGAAGCTGTCCATAAATATCTTAAAGCTAATCCAGCCTCGCCTGTTTAGGCTGTCTAAACACTCACTGTTAGGGGTGCTTAATTCTTTAATCTACTGACTGTCTTTCTCTGAGGTAAACTGTTCTGATGTCTGCTATGGCTTTGCTGGTTAGAGCATGCAGGGTCACCAGGTTGTTTTTATATATACAGTGCCATAAAAAAGTATGTCCCCACCTGCTGATTTCTGCATATTTGTCACACTTGTTTTAAATTCTCAGACAAAATTGAATATGACAAAGACAAGCTGAGAACACACAAATACAGTTTTTAAATGATCAATTAATGTATTAAAATAAGACGTTTATCTAACACCATCCGGTGCTGTGTAAAATGTGTTTTCCCCCTCTTGTTATTCAATTGACCAATTAATCACTTTTAGTTGATAATTGGGATCAATTAGGCTAGACACATCCAGCCTATTACTACCAACACCATTGAATCTATTCCAAAAATTCTGGAATAGATAATAATAAATGTTATTAAACTATGTCAGTCTGGAAATTTTTATAAAGTCATTTCTAAGGCTCTGGGGCTCCAGTGAACCACAGTAAGATTGACTGCAAATGACTTATTCAGGAAGTTACAAAACAACCCAGACAAACTTCTGAAGGTCATTGCCTGCAATTTTATGATTTCACCATTAAAAAGACAAAATGAACAATGTTTGCCTCACATTTGCTGAGAAACTCCCTGATAACCTTCAAGGCTTTTGGGATATGTTCTATACACTGATGAGTACTGTTCCAACTGGTGCAAAGCTACAACAACATTCCATGATAAGAACATCATATCAGCAGTCACAAATGTTGTCATGTTTAGCTGCATCTGGGAGTGGGTGACTTTGAATGCTGCTAAAGTTTTGGAGTGGCCTATTTAAAGTCCTGATTTGAGCTCCTACGAGAAGCTGTGACAGGATCTTAGATGAGCAGTTCAAGCTTGAACCCCCTCCAATGTGGCTGAACAAAATGCAGTTCTGCAAGGAGTGGGCCAATTATTTAAATGCCATTTAAAAGCTGTTTTTTTTATACCCCCTTGTTTGAGGATCTACAACAATTTAGTGTGTCAATTATGAAAAATACAGAAAACTGTATCTGCTGCCTGTTTTTTATAGCATCAAGATGCAAGGTACACAGTTTGGTTTTGTGTGTGTGCATGTGTGTGAGAGTGTGTGTGCGTGCGTGTGTGTGTGTGTATGCGCGTGCTAGTGTACTCACCATGCATTATCAGTGCTGCCACTACGTCGCTCCTGCCCTGCATTGCAGCTTTGATGAGGGCAGTGAATCCTCTGCTGTCTCGGATCTCTGTATCCACTCCAGGGAAGTAGTTCATGAGGTAATTACAAATAGAAACATGGCCTGTGCATAGAATATCAGGATAACAGTGGTTTAGCTGAATGGAAAATACTTTTTTAAAGCAGAATTTGTTTAAAATAATAAAAAAAATTGTAGTATTAGCTCAATTCATTATCTTCAATATGTTAAAAAATATATATATATTCACATTAGAGTCCAAATCAAATTCATAGATTTAATCCAGCCACAGCACCTGTGCAGTATTTGCATTCTGTGTGACTAACCTGCTTGTGCAGCAATCATCAGTGCAGTGTTGCCTTCGTTGTCCTGGTGGTTAATATCCAGGTGATGACAGTCATGCAGTCCATACACAATCTGCAGGTAGCCTTTATACGAGGCCACCATCATGCCATTCTAACGATGAGAAATGCACAAAAAAAGAAATGCATCAAAATTTATAAAATTATACTTGCAGTAAGCAAGTAAATACTAATGTATTGCACATTAATGCTTTATGTGAACAAAATACTAACAAAGAATGTTTAACACTGGGATCTACAGAGATCTACAATTAAATTGAAGTCAGTTAGAATAAAGAATTCTTGTTCTGTATTCTGATGTATTCTGAATTACGGTTAATATAACCAGAGACAAGGTCTTTCATACATTATTTAGGTTTACTTAGAAGAGTACAAACAGGAGCAGGTAAGGGATCATAGCTTCAACTTTGTTTGTATTAAATGTTGTGAAAATACAAATAAGTTTCCTTCCAGTCATTCCTTCCATAAACATAAAGCAAGCATCTGGCTTTAATTGACCTTTGTGATTTGACTGGCTGCCTCACGTTACTCATAAATGTGTATAATTTACAGGAGGCCAATTATTAGATTACTTACTTTTTATTACTAAATGACTTAATAAGAAAGATGGTATTAAAATAAGATCCATGATTAAGGTATTAACATACCTAATAATATTGATAAATACAAATTCGCTAAGGTTTTTAAACATCTGTTAACTGGCTCCCCTGTCTAAAGCTGTGGTATGTGGATGGGACCTCACATTCTATTTACGTCCTAACCAGATGGACAATAATGCAAATAATGGTGCTTTTAGGTGTGTGTGTGTATGTATGTGTGTGTGTGTGTGTGTGTGTGTGTGTGTTTAGGGGGAGGGTGACAACCAAATCTGATCTTAGCATTTGGCATTCGAGGTGCTGGAAGCTGTGGTCTGTGCTCTCTCACCCAGCCATTTATGTCGACCTCCATGACTTCATCACGTGTCACTCCCTGCTCTATGATTCTCTTCAGTGCTGGTACATTGTTTTGAGAACAAGCTTCATAAAGTGTGTTGGCGATCTGGATGCTGTTTTCCTCTTTATCATAATCAGGGAGCACAGAATCATCTGATAGGAGACTTCCACTTTCTGAATCACTGTGAAACTCACAGATCTCATCTTCATCTGGGCCTGCCCCCAGGTAAGTGTCTTCAGAGTCCTGTGTGGCCGCCATAACCCCAAAAGTGGCAAGCAAATCCTACATTCCAGCCATGTCCTGAACAGGTCCAACAAACCTAGAGACAGATTAGAAAACAATTATGATTCTTATCTGTTGGTTTTATAGATAATGTTAGGCAGAGATGTCTCTCGAAATTGAGATCACAGCACTGCTGTTTGTCTGCTATTTTTATCTTATTTTGAATTTATTCCCAGTATTTCATCATTCCCAGTTAGTATGCTACCATCTATCACTCTGTTCATCATCTTAAAACTATATAATGACTTTGTACACTAGCTGAAAACTATAATTGTGCAGCACTGGTATCATATAATAGCTGTGTACATGCTCATTTTATAAAGCTTTAAAATGCTTTTAAATTAATTAAATCAGCAATTCTAACTTTTGCAGTGTATGATTATGTCTCCAAAGGAATGAATGTGACTCAAATTGCTTCACTGCTACATTCACTTCTTTATAGGCTACACAGGTTCTAAACCACATTCCATAATAGAAGAAGAAAAATCAGACTGGACATATAAAGTACTGGACATATAAAGATCAGAAGCCACAGACCAGTATATATTTAAATGAGCATGACCACTGACTTATGAAGTATGCCAGATGAATAAAAATTATTAGACAAACTTACCCTTTGTCCATTTGGGAAGTGCTATTCAAATGACCCAGCTACTCTTTTCAAATGTGTGAGGGTTTCACACAGGAAGTTTCATCCTTGCCCAGTAGCTTGTTCTTTAATTGACAGCGCTAAATCTAGCCTGCTTAGGCTAAGAATACACACAAACACACACACACACACACACACACACACACACATACATGTTTAGGCTAACTGCACCTACTGCATATGTTATCCAGTCAGAAGGAACCAATAAAAGAACATGATATATATATGTTTGGCAAATGATTTGAAAGTTTCATTTTTGTGAGAATTAAAAACAAATTCTAAACAAGACATTCAAAAAGTGACTAACTTTGAATCAGAGAAAGACAGTCATAAACAATCATGTGGAGTTTTCTTGACTTATATTTCTACTACATGAAGCTACCAGTCCTGGGGCACTCTACTGTTATTTTAACATTAATATGGTAGTAACTTCCAGGTCAGGTGCATTAAGAATCAGTAATACTCACCTTAGTCCATACTGGCCCATGGGAGGAAAACACAGTCCACTTGTACAATTTTTCTATCACACATTAGGAATTCCTCTTGAAACACAGAGTGATCCTATCGTATTATCAGTGGTTTCCGCAGCCTCTTGATTCCCCATTGGTGAGTTTGATGCCTCATTGGTGAGTTGTGTAAACACACGTGTAATGCCCCATAGTGCCTTGAGCCAAAAGACTGTCTTCAGAGATGACCCAACTTGGAATCCAGGTGCTTTCACACAAACAGACCTACATACCAACAGCCACACACAGACTCAGAGACACACACACACACACACACACACACTCCTTAACACCTGCTGTCTCTTATCCTTATTAGCAGGACTGTGTAGAGTGAAGGCAGGCAGGTTTATATACTGAGTGAGGACACTTACCAAAAATACACACAGCACTTCTGTAATATCCGGCACATCACACAATACAAGTAAAAACATTACCTCAATTTATTTCCACATGAATAAATATACAGCAATATAATTAAGCAAGTGAACAAAAAATGCAATAGCTGTGATGTAACATTTTATTTAAGCACAAATGATGCTTGGTGAAGGTAGCTCAGTGGGTAGGATACTTGCCTCTGGACCAAGAGGTCAGGGGTTCAAATCCTACCTTCAGCACACCACCACTGGGTTCCTGAGCAAGACCCTTAAACCTGAGTTGCTCCAGGGAGACTGTCCCCTGTAGTCAGGGAATGGAAGTCGCTTTGGATAAAAGCGTCTGATAAATGTTGCAAATTATTCAGTGCCCAGCTGTTTTCATAGTGCAAGCTCCTTATTCCAGCTGCACTTAAAAACCCAGCTTCAATATGTTGTTTTTTTTTGTTTTATTTAAAAGGAAATCAGATAAATCACAAATATGTGCTGCCAATATTTAGTGCTGAAAACTTCACTTTGTAATGACAAGGAAGAGATTTACAAAAGATACAGGCTGTCTACGTATGTAAAGTTATTATACAGTCATTTATTATCAAATGTATCCATTGTGTTTTTGTTATTGTTTTCCTAGTAGCCCAATCCCTTTAAATTCTACATTTGGGTTGTAAAAACTCATCCCCCAATTGCAGGAGTGGACTGTAATCCTGCGGCCCAATGTACAAGAAGGTTTAGTGATTTTCCTGCTCTTGTAGACTGAAACATGTGTGTTCAAACTGTCTTGGACTTCAGCACTCCAGGACTGAAGTTTGCAACCCCTGATTATAACTATGTACACTACTCTGTACACTACTGACTTATGGTTATATTAAAGGCTGAAGTATTTCAGAATCCTTCCTGTAAATCACACCTGTAGACAACTTCAAATGAGGACTTTTATAATCAGAATTGGGTTTGGGTGGATTCTGGTGCGTAAATTACTAGAAACCCCACCTATATTAATATGATGTCATATTAGAGTTTGTCCACTCTGCAGCAAACTTGGCCACACTACAGAGACATATTTCCAGTTGTGCAACAACAGACCTCAGTCTATTTACGTGGTCAGAGACCTATACACTAGAAATTTCAAAACTGCATTTGATATCAGTGGTAGAATATGACAAAATTGGTATTTTTGATTAAGGAATACAGCACTGGAATTTAAATGTAAACTATGGAACCCAGGGGGGACCCGGAAAGTGTTAGGCAGCTGGACCCGGTAGGTGAACAGAGCCGCCGACACTGACGGACCAACTTTTAGGCCGATGGTACATCAACCTCTGGTTCTTGATGGTCGAACGTTGCAGGCTGGAAACCATAGCATACCTCAAAAGGACTAAGACCACTGGCGGAGGAGACTTAGTGGTTATGAGATAACTCAGCCCAAGTAGAGGATTGGAGGATTTGGCCCTGGTGGACACCGCATACACCTGGACAGAGGTCTTAGTTTCTTCAGCCATGGTAGGCCACCAAAAGGCCCTCTTGATGAAGGAGATAGTTTGCCTCACTCCAGGATGTCCTGAGAGGGCCAAATCATGCCCCACTGAAAAACGTCTGGCTGAAGAGGAGGAGGAACAAAGAGGTGGGGTGTCTGCCGGAGGAGGCTTCAAGGAGTGGGCCTGTTGAATTTGATCTCCCAGCTCCCACCTCAGAAGAGAAACAATGACGTGTAGTGAGAACACACACAGGATTCATCCAGGTTGATTCAGCCTCTTATTGATGAGACTGTTTGTCTGGGTATTCTTCAACCCCAAATGGTAGGACAGATGGAAGTGTCCAAAGTACTGCGCCCACCACGCCTGTCTTGGGTTTAACAGATTTTGAATAGTGAGCAGGTTTTGCTGTTCTGTCCCTGAAGCCTGCGACGCAATTCTTCCAAAACCTACTTCACCTACCCCAATGATTAAAGGTTTCAGGATGCAAGAGGATGGGAGCTGAGGAGAAAGGATGCAATTTGCTGAATGCCTCTTCTGCTTGAGGGTTCAGAACTGTGAACTTTGAACGGTGACATTCACACATAACTGACACTTTTGCAGATTCTGCACATTCTGCACATGTATGCACATTTTGCACATACAGAATGATGTACTTCAACTGTGACTGTGATCTTGCACATATCTATATCTGAACATTGTCTTGCCATAACTGCACATTTTTGCCTGTATATTATATATTCTATTTCTATATATTCTATTGCTATTTTTC
>JBBPDC010000109.1:11778306-11790338 GCA_037974485.1 Hemigrammopetersius urotaenia | reverse complement strand
ATACCCCTGCATGGATCCCTGGCTTCCCGTGTGCTCCATGCCCCGAGGCAGCTCACGACTGAGGGGGACTAGCCCCCGCAGACGTGACACTTGGCAAATCATTTTTTAGACAAAACTAATTTTAAATCAAAGAAAATGTGTTGGTGGACATGAAACTGAGTATTATAAAATGTAACAAAAATGAGTGAAAGGCTGTTTTATGTTACCAAAGCCTTTGAATCCCAGACTCACCCAGGTGGGCGACGCGGGCTAGTCGTGGGTCAAAGCCCACCTGCTGCACCTTGTCTGTCCGGGCCAGAAAGAAGTTAATGACGCCATCAGTGATCACACAGTTGGGGAAGCCTTGGATGACATGATGGAACCCTCGTCTCATGTGCAGGCAGTCCCCGTCTTCTTCTCCTGCTTCTATGGAGATGGTCTGTCTGTAGGTCGCAGTGTAGCCTGTAGCTTCACGCACTGCACCTCCAACCTGCACACAAACACACCCGTGCAGATCAGTCAGACACACCAACAGGGGTGTACAAATTCTTCAGTGCATTAATGTCTTGGAAATGAGTCGACTGCATCAATTTTAAGCTGAAATCAATTACAGTGAAGTTTAATGATATTCAACAAAGTCTAATTTTATGTTTTTATAGCTTTCAAATTTCAAATAAAATAAATACTAGATGGTGTTCAAATCTATATTTAGTATTTGACCTTTTCCCCCAGGCCGTAAAATCTGTACTCAAAATGCTTGACCAGCAAAAACCTGTAACTATATGTTACTATACTGCTAAAGGAAATGAATGAATAAAGAAAGACAGAAAGAACAAAATACCCACAAGAGTCCATGATTTGTTTTCCAGAGAATGCAGCTGGTCCCTTTGGACTTGGTAACCAAGTTTCCCAGAATGCATTTCACACAAAGTAGCTTTGATGCCAGCACGGTAAATATTTCATATTATACTTAATCGCAAAATGCGAGTATCAGGTGATTCAGAATTCGTATTTATTAATTTTTATTTGCATATACCAACATTTTTTTTGGTAAAATGTCTATGAAATGCTATTTGGAGAGCCCCAAAGGTTTTGGCCAAAATAAAAACACCTATATACCAGACTCTAAAGGCTTGGTGTATTGCTGTTACTCTATATATTCTATTCACATAGTCTATTCATTGTATTTTAAACATGATTCTGAATGTCACCCACCAAAATATCCAGCTAATCGATTCCTTTAGATTAGATTACAAAGACCCAACCTAACACACGTACAACAGAGTCAAAAACAGGGGAGTACAGCTTGAAAAATGGAGTCTAGAGTGAATAACAGGAAGTGTGAATCCACTCTTGTGGGGAAGGGGGGGCGGGCTTAATAAACTAGAACTGACAGTTCTGACGCCAGTGTGTTTTGGTTGCGTGTGTGTGTGTGTGTGCGTGTGTGTGTGTGTGTATGTGTGTGTGCCCTCCAGAGCAATGTCCCTATGAGCTATGGAAATACTGAAGCTTTTTTGTCTGAAAGGTCACATAACTAACCCTGTGCTGAACAATCATTACTATTTACTGGAACTGGATTAAATAGGCCAGCTGGCATGTCCTTCACTCCTCCTTACAGATTTCACATACATTTCAAGCAAAGCTGAAATTCCATAAACTGGATCAAGCAACTATGACATCAAACATGTATATTCAGTTGGGAAAATAAACATTGAGAGTCTTCAGCAAAGTCTTTTTTGAGTTAGTAAAGCTGGTCAGTTTTGTTTTCCAGTCCTATTAACAGTTTTATATTAAAAAGGGCTGTTTCTGACAGATTTACTGACACTTTTGAATTTTTGAACAGTGCATTTGATGACTCATATTAGTGTAATTAGACGGACTTTCTCAGCAATCTGTCATAGATTCAGATAGCCAGCTCTTAGTATTTTTAACATTTATTTTATTTTAACGATTTGACCATGAGGGTGGTTTACCAGTCTGTTCTGGGGCTTTAACAACTCTCAAGAACAATTTTTACAAGTCAACTAATCTGTCAGCAAAGTCAAAGTCGATTTGACTAGTCATTTGATGACATCATCACACATGCAGCGGAGGAACACAGATGTCCAACACTGAGCATAAAGTTCTCTGTAACATTAACACTCAGCATGACAATTGAACAAAACAAAACAAAGCAAAGGCTGAGGCCTTGAATTTTCTGGTAAATTTAAGTGTACAACTAATATTAGAAACAGCTTAAGCCACGGCAGGATGACTCTCTGCAGTGCTAGCGTTAGCCATGTCAGCTAGTGGATGCAGTTTTAGATGCCGTGCAGATCTCCGGTACTGTTACTGTACTTTAACACCGACTTGCAGGTTGTGCAGTTTGTGTGTCTAGAGTGAAGGATCTCTACACATGTGATGTGTCTTTTCTCTGCTGCATGTCTCTAGTCTTGTTGTGGTCTTGTGTTTAGATTGCCCCGTGCCAACGGTACTGCCCCTTTTTATCAACTAGTCAACTTTTGTGTTAATGCCCTAGTCTGTTCTATTAATATATTGATAACCAACTGATTTAGTCATTTGTACATTAGTATGTACAATAATGTTTATTCATGCCCGTGTTTATGTAGTGCATCATCAGTAGGGCATTTGTGCTGAAGGACAGAAGTTAATTTAGCTTAAAATTGTCAGACAAAAGTAGTTGTTTCATGACATATATCTTTAGTGGCTCAATTAATTCAAGGCCATCAATTGAATGTTGAAGGTTTTAATGGCTTTTAGGTTGATAAAATTATATTAATTGTATAAATATTCCAAAATAAGTCATTATCAAATCAGTAAAGTGCAAGAGTCTCACCAGGTCAAGCGTGGTTTTCTCCAGCACATCCACCAGTTTCTCCAGTTTGGTGTTGGCAGTGAAGATAAAATCATCATCTACCCACAGCACATATTTAGTGGTGACCTGCGACACAGCCAGATTACGACCTGCAAACCAACCCTGACACACACAAACACACACACACAATTACACAACGTCAGGACAGGGCATTGCCCCTAAGTTTTGAAGCAAACTCAAAATGGATCTTTGTTTTTTGTTAATTGTCATTATTAAAATTAAACGCAATTCATCATCTCGTATCCCGTCCCATATCATTCTTTCCCGTAAACTTTAAGCTAAGTGTAATATATTTCCTCTGCCTCATCCTCTGATTTCTGACTACACCACAGTGCACCAGCGGTACAGAAAAAGTCATATTAACCACTAATACCCCATCTCTCACTGAGCAAAAATACTTTAGCTAGCTCAAAAATCCTTAAACTCTGTTACACATTACGCCACAATATGGAATAATAATTATACAGAACATCTACCTTTCCAAATGGCATAATGTAATGCTCTATGTACGGGCCAGACACCATTTTTGGATTTTCGCTGTCATCTGCTATTACTATGGTAACCGTTGGGTAGTAGCGCCGTATGCTGTCGATCAGGTCTTGGAGCTTGTTATAGCGCAGGAAGGTTTTGGTGGCTATGGTGACAAGAGCACTGATGTTGTATTCTAAGAGAAAACACAAGAACAGTTACTCTTAGATGAGTGTGTTGCAATTAAAACTTTAATCAAATGTAAGGTAGAAACTGCAATGTACAGTTGATATGATATTGCAGTCTAGATGTGCAATCAGACTAACTGTTGACCGCTAGTGGACTGTAAAATTTTCAGCTGGGTTTTAACAGAGTCAGGGCTGTGACTAGGCCACACAAGGACATTCTCCCTCAGCCACTGTGGGATCAACTTTGCCGTGTGCTTTGGGTCATTGCCATGGTGGAAGGTGAATCTTCTTCCCATCGACAACTTTTGTTTGTATAGAACTTGTGATATTTTTGTGACATGCACACTGACCACTCCTTGCCATAAATTCTTGCAACTGCTTCAAAGTTGCCACAGGCATCTTGGTATCCTCTCTGACCAGTTTCCTTCTCGCTCTTGCATCCAGTTTGGAGGGACAGATCTGAGGAGGGTCCTAGTAGGGTCTGAGGAGGGGCAGCTGGTAAGCTAGTGGTTAAGGCATTCGCCCTGCGATCAGAAAGTCTGGGTTCGATTCCCAAGACCGCTAGGCACTGCTGAGGTACCCTGAGCAAGGTACCGTCCCCACACACTGCTCCCCGGGTGCCGTGTTCTTGGCTGCACCCTGCTTCGCTTGGTGAATGGGTTAAATGCAGAGGTTGAATTTTGTGCTGTGGTATGTTCACATATGACAGAATGTTCACTTTCACTAGTAGTACCAAACAATTTCCATTTCGTAACTATAGACTTTCCTGTGCTTCTAAGGACTGATAAAGCCTTTAATTTTTTTTGTGTCCATCTCCTGTAACAGTCTCGCTCTGCTGTGTCTCCTGTCTGTCACACTCTATTCTGTTTCCTGCTCCTCCTGTCACGCCCTGACTTTGTTTACATTCAACATGTATTTTCTGTTTATGTTCTGTCATGCTCTGCCCCACATGTTTTCTCTTTTTGTTTACATGTGTAGCTCTGCCCCTAGCCTGCGTCCTGCACATTGTTCACACCTGGCTGATTTGTAACCTCACCTTGTACCAGCTGTTCCCTTTGTCAGTCAACTCCAACGGGATAATAGGATTTCCTATTACCCCCTTCGCCGTGTTTATTGTATCCTGATAAAACACAGCTGGAAATGTTTATTTTGTGTGTGTGTCTTTAAAACAACAAAATATGAACATTTTGAAGGGTGATTCATTTATACCCCCACTGTTGCCAGAGGTTGCAGTACATGACCTTGTTATTGTTTTGTATCATTTTGACAAACCTTTGTCTGCATCCGAGCCGGTGTTGTAGAGCTTGGGTATCACTCTATGACGTATTTTGATGATAAAAACAGCCTGACGTCCTTCAGCCTCTAACTGCACTGAAACACAAACATGTAAACACTCGTATAAAACCTAGATTAAAGCCATTGCTTTTCAGTATTTATTGTGGGTGCATAGTTTGAAAACTTTTGCAGGCATTTCTTATGTATCATAAACTGGCTGTGATTTACCTGTACAGGAATGTATGTGTGTAAAAGATCAGATCTGAACACAAGTTGGTGTATTAAATGTAAAGGGAGCATTTAACTGACACTCTTATCCAGAGTGACTTATAATCATTAGTTACAGGGACAGCCCCCCTGCAGCAATGGGGGGATAGGTGTCTTGCTCAAGGACACAATGCCAGAAAGTGGGGCTTTGAATCTGCAACTTTGTGGTCATCAGGTTCCCAGGCAAGTGTTTTACCCACTAGGTTACTACCACCCCAAACATCTAGAAACTATTTTCAAAAACTGTATAAACATATTGTTCACAGCTTGCTCACATGGAGGCAGAATACTTCCATCAATAAACCCAAGCTCACAACACCAAGGTAAGCGAAACAGCCCCCTTTGTGCTGTTATAGCAGCCTCAGTGCAGCCTGGTCAGAGTTTTTTCTCCTCTAAAAGAGTCTACTAGCAGTTTAATGGTGTGCTTAGAGGGTTTTTAGCAAGATCTTTTTGCTAAACATTCATTTTATGAATTAAACTTAGGAACAGGACATGTTCTTTTAGTAAGGATACAAAATCAACACCTATTTTTTCTGTAGTCTCTGTATTGGCTCATTTTTCATATCCTTGCGTATATAATAATGGGCCTTAGATTGCTTTGATGCAGGTAAAACAAGACTGACACATATTCAGGCTATAATGAGCATCATAAAATTACTGTCCCATGACATGGCACCTGCGTGTGTGTGTGTGTGTGTGTGTGTGTGTGTGTGTGTGTGTGTGTGTGTGTGTGTGTGTGTGTGTGTGTGTGTGTGAGTACCTGTGTCTGCAGTGCTGGGATGGAACAGTGTGTTTGTGTAAGTGATGAACTGAAGTTGGCGGTTCAGGTTCGGTAAGAGGCAGCTGCTTAGGCTCATGTGCATCTCACCATCACCTCTGACCTTTACCCCCTCTACTTCTGCCGCCACATTAAACGTGCCCAGAGATGCAGAGAAGTTCATCTAGACAAACGAGGATAAGGACAAACATAAAAAAAAAACTATATCATATCTTCATTTGATTGATTTTTTGTTTTTTGACATAATTTAAAAATGCCAGCAATTTGCACTTTACATTGCAATAAATTTTCATGATGAACAGACCAATAGAACATAACTTACAGTGTAAACATCTCTGGGCACGTCCTTTAAGGCCAAGCCTGAAACACAGAAGAGTGGATGTTTATCAGTAATCAGCAGCTAAAGTCAAGTATTACATACGTGACCATAGGTATGTTTAGACACTGTGCTCTTCAGAAAACATAGGTTCTTGGATTTTTACGAGGGTGCAACTTCTGGATAACTTCTAAAAACCACTCTTACAGTATAATTAGCGATTCTGCCTGAAAGTAACAATCACTACATCAGTGTAATAGACATGAAAGTAGCCAACTGAAGTGAACAATGATGAATGTTCTGAAGAACATTCTATAAACTATGATGAACTGATGGAAATGTCACCTGGTATAAGGATCGTCTTGAGTGGCCGCACCTCCACACCTTGTGTTGGGTATTGCAGCGGGCTATTAGCTTCAGCTACAATCAGCGAATCAGCAGGGGTCTGTGACCTACTCACACAACAACACACACACACACACACACACACACGTACATGTTAACCTGAAGCTAATTAAGTTCAGGAAGTTCAGCTTCCTCCTTGAAGCACATGCACTCTTGGACGTCTTCTTTGTTTAGTAATTTAACTTTAAATTAAATAGTTAGTAATTTAACTATTTGCTGTGGGAGAAGCAATTAGAACATGTCATGCTGCACATAACATATCACTGTACCAATAAAAATAAATCCCAAGAAGCCGGTCACACTTTACTATGTGTAGCCCATATGGATTGTCAACTGTTTTTTTAATAATGAACACAAAACTAAGTTGATTATCAACAGCAGGTTTTGGATTAGGAGTTGAAGTCAACGGAATTTAGAGTTGGGTTCAGTTTAGGTTTAGAGTTTGATTAAACAGAACCTCATACATTTAAGCTAAGGTGAGCATCTTCAAAAGATGATATATTTTAATGCAAGTGAATGTGAAGACATTTTAATTATTGCTGTATTTCTATTGGCAATGAAATGTTCTCACAATGTAAAGGACAGCTGCCGTCTTACCCACCAGATGTGGGTAAATTAAAAATCGGGGGAAAAACACATTTCTTTGAACCACAAGGAATCGACTCATTTGAATAATGTTAGAGCACATTTTCTCTATATGCCAAAAAACCTACATTTGCACCCACACGTTTTTCAGCATAAATTCTGCTGTCCCTAAAAACCCATACCAGGGCACCTACTGCCTTGTGAGTCCCTGGTTTGCAGAGTGAGGGAGTGCGGTCAAGAAAAGTACAGCATTTGAGCCATGATCTTTAACCGTATACATTGCCGTTTTCATTGCCTTCCGAGTAGGCCTACTCATTTCTGCCAAAGAAATTGTACTTAACAGAACCATGTCTTAAACTAGGCAAGCACTGGTGTTCTACTCTTGTTTTGGTTTAAGTGTAAGTGCTGTATTATTCTCTCCACTGGACTTCTGTGATACAGACCTCTTTTGGAAGCCTTGGTACTCTTTGGCACGTCGTCTTTTCATCTCATCGAGCTCAGAGGGTTGAAACGCTGTGTGCAGGGGGTGGGCAGACACACGTGGGAACAGCAGTTGAGCAAACGGCAAGTTCACCCCTCTACTTTCACCTTCACACACACAACCATTCTGTGCCAAAAGCCTGTGAGGTGAAAGTACAATTACTCTATATACAACTCTTTATATTTACACGTAAAGTGTATGTAAATCAATACATTCAAAGCACTTCATTCAGAGCAGCACATCATATCCCTATTTTAAACATACATTGATATTTACTATAAGCTGACTTCATAATAAGAATGGTGGTAGGCTAAAAGAATGGTGGTTAGCCAAATCATTGACTTGCATTCAAGCCCCTATTGTGATCCCATACTGACCCAGCTACACTCTCCCTCACACGGTAGGGAATGGTGCTTGCACTGGGGTCTGGTTCTGGGAGTCTCTCCTCCAGCAGCCGCTCTACTCCAGGCCCTGGTCTCTGCCGGATATCCACGGTGGTGTAAGCCCGGGTGGGCCATGAGTGCAGCACTGCCAGAATCAGTACCACTGAAGCAACCAAAGCTAATAATACCGTCTTTCGCAGGGAACGCATCCTACAAACTAATGCAAACATACAGTTAGACATGAAATACTCACATGCAGGAACATGCCACACAGACACTGACCATTAATGAAATATGTCCTTCACCACATACAGGCTTTGTGTGGAAAAAAGTAAAGCAAGTCCGAGTTCCTTAGTCTAATAATGCACCAAATTTAGTTGTTAACTGATTTTCCACATCAGTCAACAACCTTCAGTAAAAAAAGAAATTGTCATTTAAAAATGTTGTGTTCTCACACAATTTCTGTAATAACATTTAGCATAAGCATTGTATGTGTACACTGTACTAATAGGTGGTTAAAGTCAAATTCACATATACAGGTACAGGCAAAATAATAATATAATACTATGACTATGATGATAAAGTGCAGAACCTTAGTTCTTCTTTATACCAGCTAATTATCTTCTGACAAATCTATGCAGGCAGCTGGTGGCCTGGTGATTACGTTTACGTTTAAGTTTATGGCATTTAGCAGACGCTCTTATCCAGAGCGACGTACGTCAGTGCTTAAAGTAGTCCACAACTGTTCTTAAAACCTGTACAGCTATACTTAAATAAATAACAGCTATTTAACCAAGTTACTGTTACTGATTAGGAAGTTACCCCAGCAACCAGAAAGTTGTGGGTTTGAATCCCAAAACTGCTAGTGTCATCACTGAGGTACACTTGAGCAAGGTACCCTCCCACACATTGCTCTCCAGGCGCCCTTCAGTGGTGCCCACCCACTGTTTTACTTGGTGAATGAGTTAAATGCAGAGAAATATATATTTGTTGTGACTAAAAGGGACCACTTTACTTTACTCCTGGAATGGGATCTGCTTCTACTGAAAGAAATGGATCATGTACAGATAATGTATATAAAGTGTTTCATAATTACTAACTAATAAACGGATTATCTGCATTGTTCACTGAGCTACTTTTTAGCTTTGAAAGCTCATATCAATGCACACTTTCAAAAAAACTCAACTCACTCTATCCAGTCAGTATGAGAGGCATGGGATGCCATTGCTGCTCCCAAAGATCCAT
The DNA here is from genome assembly GCA_037974485.1 of Hemigrammopetersius urotaenia. Classification (NCBI taxonomy): domain Eukaryota; kingdom Metazoa; phylum Chordata; class Actinopteri; order Characiformes; family Alestidae; genus Hemigrammopetersius; species Hemigrammopetersius urotaenia. Next base: position 11,781,093 of record JBBPDC010000109.1, on the reverse strand, counting down.
GGCAGTGATTGGCAGAATCCAGACATGACTGACAGAAGTGAATGGAGGTGGTGAAGGACTATGCCCATCTGTTGATAAAACATAAACACATCATTATTACATTGCAGTTGCATTTTTTTCATTTTAAGATGAGCATTTAAGGTTGGTGGGATGTGCTTAGAGCCTTTTAAATTCCGTAAATCAGAACACAGTGTTTGTTCCTAAATGCTTTAAATGCCACTTTCTTGACACATCGCATTGCTTTAAATACATGATCATTACAACTATCTTTATTAGAGAAATAGGAGGTTCAGAGGGGATAAAACTCAACAACAGCTTGTGGGAAAAAAAAACAATTTCCTTGTACTGATTATAAACACATTAAGAAAAGCAGGCAATAGATCTATAATAATCGATAAGTGGAGGGTCACATTTGTTTGGAGGCTAACACAACACACAGTTGACTGCCCTTTAAGTTCTCTGAATGCTTCAGGCAGACTGCCTTGAACTGTGAAGAAACAGTTTTTCTGTTGAACGCGAAAGTTGGCTACTTTCATGTCTATTACACTGATGTAGTGATTGTGACTTTCAGGCAGAATCACTAATTATACTGTAAGAGTGGTTTTTAGAAGTTATCCAGAAGTTGCACCCTCATAAAAATCCCAAAACCTATGTTTTCTGAAGAGCACAGTGTCTAAACATACCTATGGTCACGTATGTAATACTTGACTTTAGCTGCTGATTACTGATAAACATCCACTGTTCTGTGTTTCAGGCTTGGCCTTAAAGGACGTCTCTGCCCCTCGTTTTCATGGTCACTTCCCTTTCAGTCACATTGGCAGACTGAAAGAAAACAGTGTGAGTGCAACCAAGGCCAAGTTTAAGTGATTTTTTTCCTTGTTGTGTCTCCTCAGATCCACTGATTTGTGATTAACTCTTGCCAGTTCCTTCTGTTGTGTATTGAACCTCACATATGCTCTGAAAATACTACAACTTATCCCATTACTTATATCTCTTCTAATAACATCTACCTTCAGTCTGTTGATAATACTTTACATATTTAATTTATTCATTATGACATATTTTATGGATTTTCAACACATATTTGTCCCTTGTTTCTGATGTTTTCATGTTGCTCTATTTCATATACATTGGAAAATGTAAACTCTAATCACTTGGTTTCAAATCTAAAGGAAACTATAGACATTCTTGTAGCAGCCAAATGAGCTGGTAGAAAATTAACTACAGGTACATTATGGTGTCTTTTCTTTGTCTGCCATATTTAAAGCCATAGTAGATGAGTCTAGCTTACCTGTGGAGTTTCTCTTAATTTCTACTCCACAGGTACACTGAGGCCAAACAGGGTGTGTCTTTGGTTGCCAATGCAACTTCTAAACAAAATGATTGTTGTAAAATAAAACAAATACATCATTTTAAGCACTCTCGCTAAATGAGAAAAAAATGGAATAGAGGCTATGGCGGGGTGGTGCCCCACGCCGGGTGAGTTCCTGCCTCGCACCCTTTGACCCCAGGATAGGCTCCGACTACCTGCGACCCTAGCCCTAGTGAAGATTAAGCCGTTTGAGAAAGTGAGTAAGTGGAATAAAAGAGAGGCAGCTGATAGGTGCTGATAAGTAAAATCCACTGTCGGTGAAAAATTAACTGCTTTCCTGAATATTTGAACAGAAAAGAAATGTTACAGTGTGAAGGTTCAGCTGCTGCAGAGAGAAGGAAAACACTTTTTAATGAAAAAAAAAAGGCGATATTTTTTTTATCGCGTGATAAGAATCTTAGCGGCCCAGAACTAATATATATATATCTGTTGTTTTTAGAATCAGCTGCTTTCTGAATGTGATGCAAAGAGATTCAATGAAAGCATTTAGCAATAAGCATTTAGATATAACTGTAGCTGCAAAAGGAAGACCAGATAGGTTTAATTATTTTGTTCACATTGGTGATATACATCAGCCACATCACCACCTGTCAAATATTGTGCAGGTCTTCTTTATACCATCAAAACAGTTTGAGGCATTGCCTTGCTTTTAGGCAAAGACAGACCGATTTTGACCTTGTTTGTTACTAAAGAAAATAATTTGTCTTGCTCAGTTTGCTGGCAAAAGGGGTACCATCTATTTTACTTTATCTATTTATTTATTTTGGAGAGCTGGTGACCTGCTGCTATCTTCTGCAAATCTCCAAATATACTTTTTTGCCATCCTCCTCACTGTCTGTGGGGGTACAATAAACATGTGTTTTTTTTTCAGGGAGGTTCACTACAGCTCTGATTGTTTTAGACTACTTAAAATCTGTCTTAACTGGAGATATATGTTTTAGGTAGTTATATTTATAGCAATTAATTGATTTATGAAGGCTAGCACACTTTTTGCTCTTTTCATTAATATTCTTTAGTCTTCTCCATATTGATCTATGGCCTCATTATTATAACCCAGTGAAAAACATTACTGGCAACATGCTTCGGTTACATTTTGTTAATAGGGATGCCAATGAGTGTTACATCAATTTTGTTCATTTTCAATAGATATTTTTGTTTTCTTGGCCCAAATTTACTTTTATTTTCAGATTTTCAGTGTGGACTTTTTTATAAGGGTGCTATCTATAAGTGTTTTCAACTTCAACAAATGAAATGAACATTTAAGCATACATGTATATATATATATATATTAGGGGTGTGACGAGACGCTTTTCCCACGAGACGAGACGAGACACAAGGCTGGGTTCACGAGAACGAGACGAGACTTTGACATTTTTTTTTAAAGAATGACCTATAAACCGCGTTGTTGTGTTTTG
>JBBPDC010000109.1:11757634-11778206 GCA_037974485.1 Hemigrammopetersius urotaenia | reverse complement strand
TCTTATCTTATCTTATCTTATCTTATCTTATCTTATCTTATCTTATCTTATCTTATCTTATCTTATCTTATCTTATGTATTAATTAATAACTAATAAAACTAAAAATATTTTCAGGATTCCACCTTAAATTGTGATCAGTAATTGAGGGCTATCAATCAGATAATGCATTATTGAGATTGGTACAACTACTGTCGGGTTTCAATCAGTGTTTTATAATCCTTCTCTTAAAGTGTCATTGTCAAATGTAGTTTCAGCTATTCCCCAATATATCCTAATCAAATGTCCTCTGTGACTTTTACAGGATGTTTTGAGACAGGGAATAGTGTGCAAGTCAGTGAGACCCCAGGAGCAGGATACTGCTCCAAATATTTGAATTGTTGATAGTTCTTTAAACTAGAGCATGGTAGTCCACTGTACCGTAGTAATATAAACTATACTCAGAATCAGACTCTTCAAACCTGATGCAAATCCTGTTTTCATTTTTATAACATCTTAAAGCTGATTTCCATACTTACCTGTAAACCCAGCAATGAATCTTCTGCTCAATCCTAGTCCTGGTATCAGCATCCTTTAGAGTTTAGGTCTTTTTATTTGGAGATGGGTTGGAGCAAAACTCTGCAGTGTGGTACATCTCCAGGACCAGGTTTGGACATATACTCTATTGACAATAGTATTTGGACACACCTGTTAATTATTTAATTTTGTTGGCATTTATAATCATCAACACTAAAAGAAATAAACACTTGAAATATATCAGTCTGTGTGGAATGAATGTATACATTATACAAGTTTCACTTCTTGAATGGAATTAGTGAAATAAATCAACTTTTTGAAGATATTCTAATTATATGACCAGCACCTGTATGTCTATGGCTAGTGGTACCACTGAGGTACACTGCTCCCCAGACGCCACCTGTTGGTGTCAGCCCACTGCTTCACTTGGTGAATGGGTTAAATTCAGAGAGAGAATTTCACATTATTTACAGTGTATGTCGTGCTGCGTTCACGTGTGACTACGGGCCACTTTACTTAAAGCCCCTGTTGGTGTAATGGTCAGGCGTCCCAATACTTTTATCCATATAGTGTACATGCACCACAGCGACGCGCATAAAAGTAAAACCACGATACTGAACGACGCTAAATGAGCAATCCAATGAGAGTGCTTTTCGTGTCTACGGGTCTAACCCACTTTGGTTGTTATCCAATTGGTGCAGGCTTTGGATTTGACTGACGTTAATATTGCCCCGTCAGAAGGCGTCCTTCTTCGACGTTGTCCAATCAGAGTCTTCCTCATTTTCTACCAACGAATTACAGGTCAATTGACAGCACCAGATTAAGGTCCGGTTGGGATGTGCAAGAAATATGGCTGCTTCCTTGGTTAGGTGGTTAAGGGGGTTATATGTTTTGTTCTTGGTATGTGTTCTCTCTGCCTCTGCCTTCCTCAATTTAGAGGAGTTAAATGAAATGAAGTATGGAATCCAGATTCTACCCGATCCCGTTATTATAGGGCAGGTAAGTGTGTAAGAGTTGACGTTAGCTTGGTGTTTTGGTAAACATAGCAGCAGGCTAACGGAGAAAACCCTTTTCGCAACGATAAATTATCCTGAACTGCTGAGAGTGATTAGCCAGGCCGTATCTAACGAATTTGTAAACACGGGCTAGAAAGTTCCTTTGTCAGTTTGATAGCTGCTGTTTATCTTAGTTACCGTCTGTGTTTTTACATACTGATATAATGTAGTTACAATATGGCACGCTTTGATCTACAATTTTAGGAGTCAGTAACGCCTACCTCTTTTAAGTGTAGTTCCTCTTTTCTGTCTGCAGCTTTTATATATGCTTGTTAAAGTATTAACTGCTATATGACTTGTTTGGTTTTACCTTGCCAATAGATGATGCCAATAGATGATAATAAATGTTCTTTTTGTAGATTTCTCTTCATTTGTCTTCCCTTTCCTCTCTCTCTCCTTAAATGTCTCTTTTTCTGACAGATGGAGGACGTGATGTTAGTTTCTAATAAGTACAAACAGCTTTACGAGTGCCGCTTGCCTGCCCAGGCAGTGCGCTTTCACCAGGATCCAGTGGTGGAGGCTGACTCTCAGGGCTACCGTGGACCAGGGGTTTCTGAGCTCCTGAAGCCTATGCAGACTGCACCCTGCTTGGCCAAGGTTAACCTTTTAGTCTCAGCTTTTCTGTGTCAGTTAAATAAAACTGTCATGCAAAAATTCAAAATTGTCTGCTTCAGTAATGTAATTACTTTCTCTGCACAGACCAAAGACTGGTGGACCTATGAGTTCTGCTATGGCCAACACATTAGACAGTACCATATGGAAGGTGCAGTATATATGTAGACATTCTACAAATAGGTGTACACATGCTTTCAGTGTTGATAGAAGAGAAGTATTGGTTTGATAATTGTTCAGTTTTCAGAATATCTTTCACTCATACTTTGAAAATTAGGTTTAAATGTTCGAGACGGAACACATTTAATACTGATTGGTGTTTCTTATTCTGTGTGCAGATTCAGACATAAAAGGTGATGTACTTTTCCTGGGTTATTTTGAGTCTGAATTTGACTGGACCAATGAAACCGCTAAGGTAAGGCACAGCTTTAATTCAGACAGTATAGTTTACGGTTTGCCATAAGGTAGATTTCACTCAAAATGTTCTCTCTTTCCCTCCCTTGTTCAGGCCACTAAGCAACACAAGCTGAAGAGGTATCACAGTCAATCTTATGTCAATGGCTCCAAGTGTGACCTGAATGGCAGCCCTAGGGAGTCAGAAGTCAGGGTGAGAACAGGTCCATACATACAGAAATGCAGATTTCAACCTCACTTGCATGTGTGTTTTTTAATGTTCATTGATACTTGAATATTACAGAATGTATAAAAGTATGCATAAGTTAATATTAATGTGTAGTGGTCTTGTCAAGAATCTTGCCACTGGATTTTGCAAGCCATTATTTGTATACATCTGTATGCAGAGAGTAAGGTCAACAACTGCATGGCAGCAACAGCAAGGCCTCATGGCTGTGATGTGATAAGCTGGATTTTTGAATTTTTTCCCTGCTCTAGTTTGTGTGTGAGGAGGGTTCGAGTGATTATATTGCTCGTGTTGACGAGCCTCAGTCCTGTCGCTATGTTCTGACCGTACACACCTCGCGCACGTGCCAACACCCACTCCTGCGCCCACCTTCGTCTGCCAAGCCTCAGGGCATTGTGTGCCAGCCTGCTCTCAGTGCTCAGCAGTACATGGACTATGTCAAAGCTCAAGTCTGTAAGTGTAGTAAATGTATGCCCCAGTATAATGAGCTCAGACAATCCTCTCATGCTTATTCTTGTAATTAGTACATTATTTTTAGAAGTTGGGTCTGTGAATTTCACAATAGCACAGCACACTGATTCTCTCTCTGGATCTTGCTCTCATCTTGCTCTCTTTTTCTGCCTCTCTTTCTTTCTGGATGGATGGTTATGTCTGGTGATTGGTCTCAGCTGACACTAAACGTAAAGTAGAGCAGATCTCTGAGGAGCTAAGGACCCTGGATCAAATTCTGTCCAAAGATGAAAGCAAGGAAGTGGCAGAAATGGACAAATTGGGGAAAGAGGATGTAACACGAGGTGATGAGCCTTCTTCTGGGACTGAGGGCAAAGGTCCGTGTATCTTTATACACAGCAACTCTACATCCTTCAACCTATGTACTAGAGTGTTTTTTATTGTTGAGCTTTACATCTGTTTATTGTTATTTCCATTTGTGGTTTTGAGAGCAGATGCTGTAGTAGCAGAAAATGAGTTGGCTGGTAAGGAGCCGGAGGATAGAGATTTCTGGGAAGGAGTTACCAAACAAGAGAATACAGAGACAAAGACACCTGAGGCAGAGGTAAACTAAATATTCAAATATTTATAAAATACATCTGTGCTGGGCAAAAACAACTTGGAATGAATCAATATAAAGTTGTCAGAGAAGTAAAATCATACCCAAATTGCTGTTGGTGATTTCTTCTGTTTTTGACATAAAATAAATACACAGTCTAGTGAAATAATTAACTACTGACCCTTTTTGTAGGCTGTCATAGAGAGGTCTAAAAGCAAATTCATGAATTATGTGACAAAGCAGATGTAGGAACGATGAAATGGCAACCTCACCATCTTCAGCAGTTGTTTTTCTCAGATAAACATTTAGTGTTTTAATATTTTATTGTCCTACAGGAATCTGGTGATGCTCTGGATAACCAGTCTCAGGACAATGACAGTAAGAAAAATGAAGCGCATGATAAATTAAGAGACTAAAACTTGGCAAGCATAGACTCTTGGGTATTTTTCAATGTAGAACAATGTTCAGGTTTATTTCCGTCAGTCCTGGTGTATATGTGTATAACCATTAAGGCAGACATAGTGTAGCACCAGACATGTTTTAGTCAGTCTTCTTCCCTCATTTTACAAAATACTGTTCATGGAAAAAACAAAAAATTAAGGGAACCCAGTTAATTAAAAAATTTTAAGTGAACTTTGTGTTCTGTTTTTTTTCTCTCTTTGCAGTATTTGGAGATGAAAAATTTAATTTCAAGATAATCACTGACCCTACCGACCTGATGAAGTTTGTTCAGCACCTCAGGGAGAGCAACAGAAAAGTGAGCACTGCTGTCAATTACTGTTGACCTATTGACTGGCACATGCAATTAAATGCAATCTATGTTCTGTTTACAACAAATCATTTTATGACACACCTCCCCCACCCCTCATTCTATATGCATTTAATTAAGAAGGCTTGGGTCTACAATAAGAAAAACCTACCAAAACCTTTTTACAGAAGAGAAAAGCAGAAGAAGGGAAGCGGGAAGAAAAAAAGGAAGGAAATGATGCTGAAGAGGAAGGAGATGATGATGATGATGATGACCAACTGCTTAAGGAGTTTGAAGAAGAAATGACTGATCTCTCTGTGCCTTCTTCCAAAATAGAGGAGATTAAAGAAGAAATGCAGAAAGAGTTTGATAACATCATAGATGAGGTACTAATTTTTTTTTTTACCATTTAATGGCTCAGCAGACTCAGAATATATTTGATTAAACCTAAGAACAGCTCACACATTCAAATATAAAATTCCTTGTCTAAATGTAGCCCAAACCATATTGGTATTGCTGATAACTGAAACATACTAAAGATTATATTGGGCCAAACAGACGAAAACAAATGATAACATTGATAACAAAATTAATTTATATCGGCAGAGACGATATAAATGTATCATTTGGGGTTTTGTTGGTAGCTTGGGTTTGACAAATAAATGATTATTTGGAATATACTGTTTGCAAATGAACCTAACATGCTTGAAGGTAGTGTGTAGTACTTTAAAGTTTAAAAACCACTGACTTGACTTATGAAGTTGTTAAAACCTTGGTTTATATGTATTTTTTCAGGCTCAGCAGGAATTAGAAACTGAGGGTCTTAAAGGGGAGTTTGATCGCTCTCAGGCAACTCAGACTCTGGAAAACACTTTAGGCAAATTGCTGGATCGTCTTGAAGACAAGACTGCACAGGACACTGAATCCGATACAGAGACGCACCCAACCAAGCAAAAAAGTGCACAAGCTCCACCTGAGACGGAGGCAAGCCCTGCTCATGGCAGCCCTGATCTTGTCCCAAAAACTCCAGGTAAACAGAAAGATTGTGTTGAACTTCATTTGGGGCAGGGATGTTTAGTTCTGGTCCTGGAGGGCTGACACCCTACACAGTCTAGTGGTTTCCCTGCTAAGGCAGCCTCCCATCAGTTATCTGAGAGGAAGTGGCTGTTTGAGCAGGAACATTAGCCAAACATATTGAAGCTTATGTCTTCAGGATCAGAATTGAATACCCCTGCTGTAAGACAAATTTTTAAATAAAGATGTGAAAGTTTGTGTAACTGATGAGTAGATTAATGTATAGATAGCAAATGATCAGCATTGCAATCGTCATTCTAATTTTCATTTTATTAATCCATATAATCTGCATATGTCTATGTATATATGTGGATAAGCATACTTCATGTTCATGGTCACTGTTTCTTACCATGCTTTGGTTTCATTGACAAAATGTATCTTGCATGTATATGAAACACTTAAGCATCACAATCTCTAGATAATTCTACAGCAGCGGTGTACTCCATCCAAGAAATGGCATCGTCTTTGAGAGGCATTCAATCCTAAACTGGAAAAGAGGGAGAGTGAATTTTCTGCTTTCAATAGGGTAACCCCTCCCCCTTTTTGTCTTTTGTTACCTCAGTGCGGGAACTTGGCGATGGTGAGCAGGTAAAAATCAGGGTGACTAAATATAAAATAGGTGGAGACATGACTGCAGGAGCGGTTGCCAGGGGCGATGGTCATGAGGGAGGTGTGAAGGTGCAAGAGCTGGGCGAAAGTGACCCCCAATGGGAGCAGATTCAGGAAGTGGTCAAAGAACAGCTAGAAAGAGCTGGAATCAAGGCCGAAGGTAGGCCAGAGTGCGAGCACACATACTTTAAATACTATCCGTCTGTGTGTGTGTTTTATGCAGTTAGTTCAAGTCCTCAACTTTGCTTTTGGCTTGGCTTTTTCCTAACTAACCCTTGGCTTTCTGTTTCAGAGAGACTATTAATCACTTATACTCTTGAATGTTGGTGCATTTGGTAAAAAAAGGGTCCTGTCACAAGTCTTTGGTGCATAGAGGTTCCATTAATGAAAGCTTCAGTGTCACAGCAGTCCTAAAATATTTTCTTGTGAGAAGGAATTCACATCTGGAGTGTGGATGTAGATCAGGTTATAGATTTGTAATGTGTCCTTTAAATAGTGTTTGAAAACCTGACTTCCTTAAAGAATAAAGCAGTAATGGTTGGGTAGGCCTACATATTGCACAGGTTTGACCAGGGATAGCAGATTTTTAAAATTCATTTAGCAGCTCAGAACTTTAGAGGCAGTGGAGAGACACAGGCTGAATTTAGTACTGGAATTAAGAAAATAAAAATATTGTTGCTGTGTAAAATGACTTTTTGTTGTTTTGGCTTGCAATGGATGCCTACCTGGTGATCTGCAAAGATAAAGATTGCTTTTGGTTTGATTTGCAGTAAGAGTAAGGGAGTTGGGAATATTCATACATTTCTGATTTTGTCACTTGTTTACTTTTGGGGTTATTGGAGCCCAAGTTAATGCTCAAGTTAGTGGATGGCATAGTGGTATGATGTTTTTGGAGTACCTTATCACATTGCAATTAAATCATTATTTATAACACCCTATTCTTCACCATTCATCTCTCCCATAATTTCTGCATACCTCATCTTTTTCTTTCTGTTCTGTACTTTTTGCGCAAGCATTGAAAATGTATATTTGCTGTTTTAGAGTGAGCAGGTCGACAGATTACTTGATTTTTGACCTGCATATACTGCAGTTTTAGATGTGTGTGCGTGCGTGTGAGAGGGAGAGTTTTAATTGCTTGTAAACTGTGTGAACTGTTTCAGGCAAGATTGAAGTAAAGATTTTAACACGTAAAACCGCAGAGGAAGCTGGAGACCAGTGGCTAAGTGAAGAGGATACCAAATCTTTTAGAGAACTGCTCATCAATCTACTGGTATGAACTTGCATCTGTTCATAATGATTGGGGTGTACGAGAGAATTGTGCGCCTGGAGAAATGTCCAGTCTTTTCATTTGTATACATTGCCTTGCAGAATTATTTACCCCTGTATTTAGCACCATCCTTCAGTCATAAAACTAATGAAATGGGCAGTCCCTGCTGAGGAACAGCTTCCCACATGTTGCTGCCACCCTGTTGGAAGGGTGTTTTGCGCCACATTTTTATCTAATCTCACCATATCAGGGAGACCAGCTAAACCTCCCATACCTGCCAGGTCTGTGCTGAGCTGTTGGTATTGGTGTATCTTTCATCCTGTTGTTTACCTAAGCCGTAAATACTACACATGGTTCAAATTTTAAAATAGAAATAAACTTTGTCTCTATGTTAGCCAGACATTGAGGAAGCCCAGTTTTCACTGTTACCATACAGTACTTAGTTCTGCTAATCCATCCTTTATTAAATACATTTAGGTTCTGCTGATCGAAAGTATTGTCCCTAAAGGCCAAGCATCAAAACATCAAATCTATGGATGTCTGAAACACTAATAGAGGGTCGACTCTATTACCACAAAGGATGGACACTTGGAACAGTTTAATTAAACATAAATATAGGTTGTATTTAATTTTCACTGTCAAATTTAGATAACTACAGTAGATCACTTCTACGTTTTGGAAATGTTTTTGATTTTTGACTTTGTGGTGCAGTGCAAAATCTAGACTACAGCTGAAAAAGATAAAAGGTCCTGAGTAGCGCTGTCCTATGAAGACTCCTTTTTCATGTTACATAAATCAAAATGGAAAAGTCTACCATTAAATGCTTTGTCATGTTATTAAAAAGTTGTCAGGGCAAAATTTGATCGGAAAGTTCTGCTGATGTCGTTCAACTGCTTAAGTTGTTAAGTTAAACATTGATTTTATCTACTGTATTACAAGAATGCAAGTGTTAAGTGTTATCCTGCCACTTTATGTTAAAAATACATAAATAGTTTATGAATGTATTTTTAACAGCTAAAACTTAGTGTCAAATATTTTGTTTGTCACTGGGCTGTGTTACTTTGGCTATATTCTATAACACAACAAACTAGGCAATAACAATAAACACAATTCACACAGTAAACAAAATGTTTCCTCCATAGCTTATCATGATAGAAGCATAAAAATCAAGGGATATTAGCAACTTAAAAAAATTCAAGATAAAATGCTCCTCTCCCAAAATGCTCTCAGTAGAGTATGAAATTTTGCAGAGCATGGAACGATTGTAAACCATAAAGGATACACAGGTAGTACTTATAGGTTACACTCCTCAGCTCTGTAACAGCCTCCAATGACCTTGTCGTCTAGAAATGCATCCCACCTGGCTAGCCTAGCTTTTTAAATGCACTTTGTTTTTAAATGCAGTTTATCCTTCTGATTCATTTAAATAAAAGCACCTTTATGCTAATATTGACTCACCTCTGCTGATTTGTGGCTCCCAGTTTTACACCCCTCATATAGGTTTGTTTGTAGTTGTGGTGAATAGGTTTCCTGAGTGTTAATAGTTGAACTAACCTGGGTATTTGTTCTTTGCACATTTGTTTGTGTAGACTGGAGGCACAGAAGAAGTGTACAAGGAGCAAAAGAGACAACAAGAGTTGGAGAACAACTATAGGTTTGTTTGGGGCGAGAAACAGGACGAGAGTCAGTCTGCAGGAACCGGCGATTCAGATGAACTGGACTTCTGAAATTCTTCCCTGTACTGTTTCACTTCTTCACACCTCTGAGAGGTAGCGGAGATAAAGTGTATATTGGAATACAAAAGAGCTTTGAACTCTAGCGGCTGTTACAGCCTTTGCTCGGACTGCGGTTTTTCACAAACTCTGTAGTTGTCCTCTTTCCATGTTGGGAATTTGGATGTAAGTGGCTTAATCACATGAAACATGAGAGGGCTATTAAACGTGTTTCACACAAGCCACTCACACTGTAGTAGGATGAATTTCCATCGTCGAAGCACCTGTGAACTGTATAAGTACATTTTCTTATCAATATACACAGAGGTCATGTAACAGTTATCCCTCTCTGCTGTTTCTGAATGATGCAGCCTACTTCCTATTCCCTTGCTATGTTATTTACGTTTGTGTATGTGTGTGTGTGTTCGTGTGGCTTAGATGTGGTTCTGGACAGTTGGAGATGTTTGTTTTGAGAGTGGCTTTGCTTTGTTGCCCAGTGTTGCAACCAGCAGTGAAGTGTGTTCGCTGCTTTGGCTACTCTTTATGCATTTTACAACCTCTTTAATTTAGCTTTTTTTGTTAATGGAGCTGTTCTAGACACCTAATGGATAGGCGATTGTGTTCTGAATCACTTGCCCATGGTAAATGAGAGAAAGTACGATCTGGAGGAAACAGTAGCGATTTTTTGCACTTTAAATAAATAAGGATTGTTTGGAATGTAACTTTGGCAATACCAAACAATCAAGACATGGGATAAAAACTTAAACGTGATGATCTTTAAATGGACATTGGAATGCACACACTGCCTGACTTATGCTAATATTACATTAGTACAAATGCAAATAAAGTACAATACTAAATGGCAAGGTGAACTTTAATAGGAAAGCAGAATCTGGTGCCTGATCTCCAGCCCTTCTTTAGACCGCTTAAACTTGGACATTATGATGATCCCTCGTTTCTAGCATATTTGAGGATTACTCTGCAGCTGCTGAAATCGAGCTTGGTAAGCTCAGTGGTCTACTGGCCACTTGTAGCAGTGACTGCTGCTCATCTTTGCAATCTGTTTTTGAGCTTTAGAGCAGTTTTAATTGGTATATTGTGGGATGTTTCAACTGACTTGACCTTGCTAAGGCTGCCTGTCTTCACAAATACATTGTGTCTAAACCATATGCCTGAACACAACCTCAACTAGAGCCATGACTGCCATGAATGTGAGATATTTATTGTTTTCTATATGTCTATCATCTGCACAGTCCCAGCAGATAAGGGCTCTCTTTGCGTAAACTTTGTGAATAGCTCTTTAGTTTGTACATATGTATTTTTCTGGAGCATCTGAATTAATGGCATCATGCTTACTTTGAGTAAAAAATGGAACCAAACACACTTTTTTTTTTCTGTTTGTGGGGTCAGAGTGGCATCATTAGGTAAGTTTTGTCTAAGGTGGAATGAGCTTTAAATCCAGGCACCAATATCATTACCAATAATAATAATAATGCTCTGGAAACAATAACATGGAAGATTTTCATCTTTTCATCTTAAAAGGGCATCTAGCAAGGTCTAGTACCTTTTTAGTAAAAAAAAAAAAAAATCACTAGTATACCCACCATTTGAAATTAAATAAATGGGTTAATATCCATTTTTGAAAGTATTACGTTGAGAAACTGGTCTTGGTTGCAAGTGATTTCTCAGTGATCAGCGATTTATTTTGAAATAAACAATAAAGAGCATTAAAAAGGGCTGTACAATGTGGACAAAATAGCTGTATTGTGATTATACTGCTGCATATTGTGATGCCTTTCAGTATATTAAAAGCCCTACATCACATTTCTATAATTGCAAAGGCTTGAAGAATGCACATTTTGTTAAAATTTCACAGAGTACATTTACTCCCCCATTCATTTAGTTATGTATGGAAGCTAAGCCTCTAATTTTGCCAATGGATTTACATTTATTTCCTTATTCAGCCTACAGCGGTTTAGTCCTGCCCAGTCATGCTGATATTCTGAGGAGAATTTTAGTCTGTGTTGATGCAGCCAGTTAGAAATCAGCTCATTTACATACTTCAGATTTAAAGGGATGGTAACAGAAACAGTTTGGTTTATTTTTAGGGATAAATAGAGATTTGGAAATGGTTATGTAAGAATGAATTGTGATGTATTTGGTTTCACACAAATATTCTTTAAAAAAAGAAATAGGAGTTGATGTAATACCAAGAAGACTTTCTATATATTATATATGTATGACTGTAACACATATAAAACATCCAGCTAGAGCCTAGAAACAACTTTCTACCATCATGAACCTCATGTGATGTGCATGAAAATGTTAAAAATCATTGTCCTGAAAAAGAACTAACATCAAACTTACCAAAAACAAACCATTTTGAATTGTTCAGAAACGCTGTGTGAGATATTATTGACCAGTAATGACCAGTTTTTAACTAATAGCCATACATTGTTTTAATACTGCCTTACTGAATGTCACATGGTGTGGTGGATGTGGTGTTTCCTGTGACTTTTTTTTAATGAAGTACAAAAAAGTCTCTGACTTTACCCTAATGTTTTACAGGGGCTGGATTTAGATGGGTTTTGGAAAATACTTAGATTTTATTATGGAGTTGGTCCCTTTTTGCAGCTATAACAGCTTCCGTATTTCTTGGAAGGCTTTCCACAAGGTTTTGGTGGGACCATGTCCAAACATGTCTTTATGGACCTTGGGACACAGTCATGTTGGAATAGAAAAGATTCCTCCCCAAACAAAGTTGGAATCATGATGTTTGCCCAAAATGTCTTGGTATGCTGAGTCATTCACTGGACGTAACGGGCCTAGCCCCAACTCTGAGAAAAAGGTGTGTCCCATTAATTTTGTCCAGATAGTATACACTGAACTAAAAAGACATTTTGTTTCTCTTATGTCCTCCAGTCCAGAGGCTGGCTGTGCGCATGCGCTGCGAGACCCTGACGCAGACGCTCCCCTCGGGTGAGATGAGAAGTTGAGCAGAAGTTCAGCAGATGGATACGGCAGCTCTGGAACAAAAACAACATTGATTCACCCTTTTGAGTCTCGTTACTATTCGACTAAGACATGTCTGCGTTGAATAATAAGCTGTTTGTCGAGTTCTCTGTATATATTTTACTCCTCAAAAGAGCCGCCTCCTAGCCAAGCTAGCTAAGCTAACCAGCGTCCGATTCCGAGCTTGTTCTGTCTGGACCGAGAGAGGCTGAGAACAGACACTCTCTGAGGCACGGAACTGAGGTTATCGGCTTTTGAACGAGTCGGTATGTTTCCGAGGTCTTTCTCTTCGCTTTGGCGGTCTGACTAGCTGTCTGTGAGCTCTGCAGCCTGTCTGACCTGTTTGACGTTCGCTAACGTTAGCTGCTCGAGTTGGTCATGGTGCTGGACCTGGGGCTTTACACTTGATGGTAAGATGTTCTGATTTGTAAACATTAGGTTCTTTTTCTTCAGAACTAGTTAATGTTCTCGGTTACAAAGAGGGTTGGGGTTACAGACCTTTTGCTGTTTTTATATATATGTAATATGTGATCTTCCGCTTTAAATTCGGAATGAAGAGTTGGTGGTAGCTCTTTGTTAAAGTATATTGTCTTAATTGTTCGAATGAAGTTTGAAGTGAGTGAACTTGTTTTTTCAGTTTGGGTCAGCAAAAGGGAAACAGCCGACTTCATTTACATAATCTAAAGAAAACTCGGTTGTCAGGTTGAACACGTTCTCTTTTCTACATGTAACAGATTTTTGTCACATGAAAGGTGCATAGCCTTTCATTAAAAACAGCCCATGTACAAATTTGTTTAGCAGGAAAAGCAAATTATGCTTTTCTTCTTAGTTTGTGACTCGTTATATCTGGTTATATTGTGCATAATTCTTCATAGCATTTATTTCCGTTTTCATCTTCCTCTCCCTCCACCCCCACATATTAATTATATCCTCTTTTATGCTATGTTTTGCTCAGTGCAGAATTAAAATGTCTTGTGATTTCTGATTCACATTAATTAAAATCTCTCTCTATATTTCTTTTGTTCACTCTTTATTTGCAGTCGAGAGGCTAAAGTGATTAACATGAAAGCACTCGGTCCGCGGTCCTCGTTCTACGTGGGCTTCTTGGTGGGCAGCTGTACCCTCTATGTGTTTCTACATCAGGTGTGGTTTTCTAGAAACTTCTCTCCCCAGCAGCCTGAGGGCCTGGACCAAACTGCAGAGGAGATAAAACTGCTCGAAGAGGAAAAGAAAAACTGGAAGAAGGAGAGATCAGCACTCTTCAACCTCAACCATCCACACCACACTGGTAATAAATAAGGAAACCTTCAACTTTGCAAAGTATCGTTTTTTTGGCATTTCCAAAACATATACTGCAAAATTATTTTTGGCATATATAATTATATATAAATAATATAAAACCTACTGACAAACCTTAAACCATAATACATACATAGAGTAGTAAGTGTTTTAATATAATTTAAAGCATTTGTCAGTGTAACTGTAATACAGTATTGTATATAGGGCTGGGCGTTTTGGCCTAAAATCAAAATCTCGATTAATTGAATGTTTTTATTTTATTTTATATGAACGATTATTTTATTTATTTATTTATTTTTTTTTTTTGCCTTCATAGTTCACTGACAAGTTGCTCAGTGGTCTCAGTGTTTAAGCTCTCCATGCTCGACATGTCGGCGGAATAACGTAACATAACAGAGCGGGGTCATGTGAAACGCGTAGTGTTTTTAAAGGGATAGTAATCGAAATAATCTGGAAAACTTTGATCGATTATAGGTTCTGAATGGCGATTTCAATTACTTTTCGATTAATCGCCCAGCCCTAATTGTGTAACAGGATGACTGTCATTGTCACATCCTGGTTTTGGGAGCATAGTCATTTTGTACAAGGAAGTAGTAAGTGTCTTTCACACTATGGAACACTTGTTTGTGCTTTTAGTGCTAGATCCTTATTACTGCCCAAGAGAGCCTCCTATTCTACAAAAGATACCTCATCTCAACTGATATACAATACTGTATTACAGTTACACTGACAAATGCTTTAAATTATATTAAAACTCATTACCCTATAATGTATTATGGTTGAAGGTTTGTCAGCAGGTTTTATATTATTTATATATCATTATTTATGTGAAAACAATTTTGCAGTACATGTTTTGGAAATGCCATCAGACAGTAGGGCAAACTTATCATTGAGTTCGGTCTGTATCTGTATTGTATGAATATGTTTGACTTGTGCTGATGTGGCTAAAGTTTTTAGGCACACAGAAGTAATGAACTTTGCCCTGTTTTTTTTTCCCTGCAGTGGCCCTAGTTATAATGACCCTCATAAAGTGTACACAATAATCCTCAAGTTTATCTTTGATCTCCACCTACTCAAGGAGCCATAACACTATTGTGTGGCTGATAAAAGTCACTGAGGCTTAATCTACGTTTGTGTTTTTCCCTCACAAATGAGTGATGCATAAAAAGTGACTAATGTAGTAGGGACACATGCTATTCGAATCCTGTTACTGTTGGCAGATATGAAAGATGTATTGATTTGATTGAAATGTTGTGGTTATTTGATGGTTAGGGAATTCTAGGGTACTGCATGAAATGATCTGTTTTACTGCATTTGTGACCCTACAGAAATAAATGTTACATTTCTGTGTAATGATAATTTAGGTAGACATGATCCAAATGTATACTCTGTTAATGTTTATGTTGGGTATTTTCTTCAGCATCAGTTCACAATTTCCATATTTTCCCCCTGTTTTAGAGTCGGTCCCTAGTA
This sequence comes from Hemigrammopetersius urotaenia, assembly GCA_037974485.1. Taxonomy (NCBI): domain Eukaryota; kingdom Metazoa; phylum Chordata; class Actinopteri; order Characiformes; family Alestidae; genus Hemigrammopetersius; species Hemigrammopetersius urotaenia. The sequence continues at coordinate 11,763,143 of JBBPDC010000109.1, read as the reverse complement.
TTAACAGTGATATGTCATGGCTGTAGATCCAAATACAGTTTTCAATGGTCGTGCATGTATTTTTACAGAACAATTGACCCTTTACGGTTACTCATTACAGAATATTTTACATTGACTTCTATTAAAAGTTCAAGTAAAAGCAATGAAAGCATGTTTTTTTTTTTTTTTTGTTTTGTTTTTTTTTAACTTTATTTTCTCCATATTTCTTTTAGGTGAAGAAAGCACAGTCGCAGATGCGCTCTACAAGCAGGTGCGTATTCTTTGCTGGGTGATGACCGGTCCCAACAATCTGCAGAAAAAAGCTCGGCATGTGAAAGCTACATGGAGCCGTCACTGTAACATAGTCGTGTTCATGAGCTCTGTGGATGATCCAGACTTTCCTGCAGTGGGCCTTAACACAAAGGAGGGCAGAGACCAGCTGTATTGGAAAACCATCCGTGCTTTCCACTACGCATTAGAAAAGCATGGAGATGATGCAGATTGGTTCCTCAAAGCAGATGATGACACTTATGTGGTAGTGGACAACCTACGGTGGGTTTTGTCCAATCACTCCCCAGATGAACCTGTTTATTTCGGCAGACGGTTCAAACCCTACACAAAGCAGGGCTACATGAGTGGAGGAGCTGGTTACGTTCTGAGCAAAGAGGCTCTGAAGAGGTTTGTGGAAGGTTTTCGTACCAAGGTGTGCACACACACATCTTCAGTGGAGGATCTTGCTTTGGGCCAGTGTATGGAGAAGATGGGAGTGCAGGCAGGTGATTCTAGAGACACGCTGCATAGAGAAACCTTCCATCCATTTGTACCAGATCAGCACCTCACCAGCAAATTTCCCAAGAGTTTCTGGTACTGGAACTACTGCTATTACCCCATTGTAGAGGTGAGTGTAAAGTATTGCTTGGGGGGAAAAATTGTCAACTGTCACACACTCACCGTTCTTCAGATCACTCACACAGTAGTGCAGAAAGTCCCCCTTATACAGGGATATGTTTACAGTTAGATTAGTTGGAATTGTATAATGGCTACAGTATCTGTTGTTGCGTCTATTACTGAAACCTACTGAGAGTTTATAGTTAGAAATTTAAACATTTAAGCTGTTAACTGGTGTAACCGAGATGCATTTGAACCTTTTTAGTTTAGTTTTCTTTTTATTAGTTTTATTTTTTAATATAATTATTACAATCATGTTTAAGAGAAAGCACAACCATAATCCAGCATAATGTAGTTGTGGGCTCCTGAAATAGAATTAAGTCTCTTGTAAACCTCTTCATTACCTGTATATTGTAGCGACAATTTCTCTGTTGTAATAGACCATATATATGTTGCCATGAAATGTAAAATCCATAACCAGAATTTTGGTGACATTTTGATTACTTTGTGAATGAAACATGACTGCCAGGAACTTTCTTTTAAAATGTAGTTTTATTATGTGTGTCAGTGTTTGTACTGAAAGGTGGGTCTTTTTGAGGATTGTTATTTGTTTAAGTTGTGCGGAAACGGATCCAGCGCCTGGCGGTACTTTTCTTCTGTGAATAATGTTTGTCTAAGGTCCTTTTGAGAAGGACCTGTTTTTTTGTGTTTGTTTTTAAGCTGACTGTGCAGGATATATGGTGTATTTTACAATGCAGGATTTCTCAGTGGAAGAAACCCTTGGAGTTCCACGACCACACGTACACTATCAGTAATTATATTGAAAACACCTGCCTAATATTGTGCAGAACAGTATCTGGTAAGAAAATATTACAAAGGATTGTAAGTTGTGAAGTTGAGCTACTATCAGACTAGTTTGTCCAGCAGAGATGCGCAATCAGATTGAGATTGGGAGAATTTGGAGGCTAGGTCAAAACTTTGGATGCTTTGTCATGATCTGCAAACTGTTCCATCTTTGCTGTGTTGCAAGGTGTATTGTCCTGCTGAAATACCTGGGACACACCACAAGGTCTGCTGTTTTGGAGATGTTCTGAACCTGTCGTCTAGCCATCACAGTTTGGCCTCAGTCAGAGTTGCTTGGATCCTTACACCTATTTCAAAAGCAAGAACTCTGGATCAGTGCTATAAAGATTTATGCCATCTGTACGTGTGCTGGTGTTGCGTGGTTGTTTTGGGACACAAAGCCTGATTGATGCATGCTACATGAAGCTTTGCCAAGTAATTGGTCATTAAAATGTGAATTTTTAATATTTAAATGTAGCTGATAATTTTTTCTTATTCCCAAGTTTTTCTTAATAATTTAGCAATAAAATGCATGGAAAATTCTATATTGCCAAAAAAAACGCAACAAAAAAAGCAACGAACACTGTATTTGGTCACATTTTCAGACTTTAGGGTGATCTACCACTGGCTATAGTTTTCTTGCATGGTCACACGTGGTGGCAAAGAATTAGCCTGGCAGGTCGTCACTGAAAAATGTTGCCAGTGGATACATACACACTGATGTTAGCTTTAAGGGTGGCATTCTTAAGCTGTGTGTTGTAATTAATAGGCTGCAGTGTCCTGATGGGTTTAAAAACACATCCTTGATCAAACAAACTGTAAAAGAGCTGTGCATACATGTTGCAATTTGTCATTGTGATGTGGATTATCTATCATTGTAAACTTTTAGGATTGAGGCCAATGTTGGAAATGACTTTAGGCACCGTTTGATCATACCCTTTTACCCATCAAGGTGTGAGAAGCCTGAGCCGTTTACTGTTTTCTGTGTTGTGATTTATTTGTGTTGCTAATTTTCCAACCTAAGCTACATGTGTTCTGATCCAAAGTCATTTATATATGCCCTTTTTGTATAGCCCTTTTTGTATTTTTTTTAAAATCCTACTGTTATGTTGTGTAGATCTTATTCACTTCTTCTACTTCTTTTGTTCTGCCCACTTTGCTGTTGTAGCAATGCAATTTTCCCTCAAGTGGGACTAATAAAGGGTTCTCTTATCTTTTTGCTTCTCCCCCAGGGTCCTCAGTGTTGCTCAGACCTAGCAGTGTCTTTCCACTATGTGGATCCAACTATGATGTACCTGTTGGAGTACTACACTTACCACTTGCGTGCCTTTGGCTACCGTTACCGCTATCAGCCCCCAGAACCTACCGGCCTTCTAGAGTCCTTAGACAGCGTGGCAGATCATCCACCTATGGAACAGAAGCAGGAAGCAGGACTTCAGGGGGTGGAGAAGCAGGTAGCTCCTCCTGATGAGAAGAAACTATAGCAGCCTTCTGTTCTCAAACTACTGTTGACTTTGGCCCTCTTGTAATTTTGAATATGATAGGTGTCTTTTTAAAATGGACCAGCATTTTTTTATGCACTTGAATTGTGTGCTGAAAATCTGCTCCTGAATCACATAGCAGGTGTGTGTGTGTGTGTGTGTGTGTGTGTGTGTGTGTGTGTGTGTGTGTGTGTGCGTGCGCATGTATGAGTATGTAAGCTTCTAACTTGTGTTGTGTTCTTCAGAATACAGGGACAGAGGGTGTTTCACTTTGAGTTTCACTGTGTGTGTATGACTGTCATCCTAAGCACAGACTTCTGTTGAATGAAGGCTTACAGATTATTAGTGCCTCGCTATGCATGTATGTGGGGTGGTTCATGTTTGGCAAAGCTTTGATGTCTTAGTGAGGTATGTGGATACGTTGACTTAACGTATGCCCAGACCAAGTGAACAGACTTCATTGGAGGTTGAAGTGAATTTGGTTCTTGCTTGGTGAGTTTCCACCAGCACTGTCAAAAAATGAACAATAGTACAAAAGGTGACAGTATCACTTAAGCAGGCATATTAGAAATATGGAGGAATCCTCTTTTGACCATTAGGGCTAGACATGTTCAATACTTTCCGATCTGTGTCCATGAACTGACTATCTGCTGATACAAAATCTGATGTGATATTTGTATTTTACTATGTAATGTAGCCACATAATCCAGACTTCAAGTACATTGATGTAGGCCTGGGACAATGAGCAGTTTTCAATCATTTGGAACATGATTAATATTGATATTTTCATTATTTAAATAGTATGTCTAGTGCTATTTTCATTTGCACTAGGAGGGGGTCAGAAAAGATCAAGGCTTTTTACGTTATATGTTAAAACCAAAAGCAAGCTTTCAAACATGCACATTAACAGTACACCAGAAATTTCAGGTGACAAATTGGAGCTCAGATTGCTGACAAATTGGGGGGGAAATCCCTGATAAATACTAGTTCAGTGTAGTCTGCTATGTACTTTAATATGTTACAGTGAAATAATTATGTGACTTTTGTGTCACACACTGATGTCCTTTTTAAAATGACTATATTTTAATAGTATTTCAAATTGCTGTAACTCAAATCAAATGATCTTTTCCTTTTCCAATTACCTTCAAATAGTTCCACACAGCAGACCTTAAATTGCTGGTTAAAAGTGCCCCACTACAGCTGATTGTAGAATTTGTTCTTTTATGATGCCTCTAAGCATAGACATAAATAGAAGGTAAAATAGCTGGAGATTGATGTGGCTTAATGTGGATGATACTCATCCAATAAAATAAGTCTGCATGGTGTCTGTTACTGTTTTTCAGATCGGATTTGGACATCCCTAGTTTCCGCGTTTTACTCCATATTCTATATACCCTTTTGTGTCTGGTCAGCCTTCTTGCGTGCCTGCGCCTCTCCCCTGTGCATTTGTCTTTGACTGGGTGTGGATGAGAAAGAAAGGGTGGTAACTGCAATGACCAGTCTCACTAGTCACTTTACTCACTTAATAATGGAGGGATGTTTAAAACGGATTATTTTATGAAAATAATATGGAGTATATTTAATTTGTTCAGCCTTTTGGGGAAAGTGTTTTATTTACCTCGCCTAGAACCAGTTTTTGTGTTACGTCTGTGGCACTGTTCTCCGCCCATTGTCATGATGACATCATATCTTCTCTTCAGCTCTGCCACGTGTATTAGTTAAGTGAAGGCATAAAGTCTGACTGGGAACAGGGTCTGTTTAATTAGTCTTGATTTATGTATGATATTAAATTCTGTTCCGCTGCTCTGAATCTGTGGTTTATAGAATCCAGTGATGTGTGTGTGGTGCACATTGAGTTGTGGCCTTTTGAAGTAGAGGCCACTCTGTTTTACATACTGTGAGTATTACAGCTTGTGCCTTCTACGCCTCAACCCAGACTTTACAAATCTTGCCATTGTGTTCCTTTGACAGTCTGGTTAGTTCAGTTCAGTGAGTTTGTTGAAACTACAGGTGAAAGAAGGCAACATGGGAGTTTCAATTAAACAGGGCCAAGTTTTCCAAAAGCATTTTAATGTTTAGATTATTGTAACTGGTTGAGATGGTGTTCATTGTGAGCCAGAAAAATATTTTTTGTGCGTTTCTAAAGGTGCTTCTGGGGGAAACCCAGCCCTGGTTTCTTGATGACTAAAAAATATTTTTATGGGGGGAGGAAAATGAATATGGAGCAATGATTGCCTTTGACTTCATCTCTCAGCTTGCTTGTTTGTTTTAAAAATTTCCCTAATTGTGTGTGTGTATGTATATATATATATATATAT
>JBBPDC010000109.1:11726991-11752959 GCA_037974485.1 Hemigrammopetersius urotaenia | reverse complement strand
GATAGATAGATAGATAGATAGATAGATAGATAGATAGATAGATAGATAGATAGATAGATAGATAGATAGATAGATGGGCAGATAGATATACATGTGCACATACTTATTCTCAATAATAACATAGATCTCTTACCTCTTACACATAAGAAAAGGATCAAGACCACGCACCCTGACCTCCACATATCTGCAGTAATGTGCCAAAAGCAACCTCCTGCTTCCTGCTTGAACTCTCTTATATTCTGTTGAATACCTTTCTGCCCACTCCTTTTGTTCCTCATCTGAATAGCTCGTTGCTCATAATGTTCTTTTCCTCCTCCTTTTTTAAGCCATCAATCACCTGACTTCCTTTATTCAGCCAGTAAGCTTTTTATGTCTATATCAGTGATTATGTTTTTAAGGTAAGTAGAGGTTATGTAATTACTTGGTAGGAAATAATTTCAGGTGCTTGACAAACAAAAACAGGGTGAAAATGCTCTGAAACCTTGGACCAACTGGACCACATTACCTAATGTGATATGAAGTGAATAAAACAATGGTTTTTAAAAGCGCGATTTCTCCACGGTGCAAGCGCTCAGGTAGATTTTCCCAAAAACCTGTTCACCTCGCTGCAGTGTCGGCAGGGAATTTTAATTCAAATACGGGTTTACCATTACATTTTCTTCAAGGGTAATGCATTAAACTGAGTTCATAATGACATTTAAGTGTTCTGGGAGCATATTTGGGGGCATATTTAGGGTCTACACTATAAAATTAGGCATTTATTTTTACCAAAACACAACAACGCGGTTTTTCACTATGGAACGTGAGCAGGGGACTACTCTGGGCATGGGTAGGTGTGTCTGAGAGTGTCGAGTGTGTGGTCGTGTGGTGCCTAGGTAACCCAGAGTGTGAGGGTCAATAGCGCAGGGCTGGGTTGCTAGGTCCACCTGTCTTGTGTTCAGTTGTAACCTCCTAATTATTGTCTCTGTTGTGTGAAAAACCGTATCGATACTCTGGGTTGTGAGCACTGCTCTGAGGAAGGAAAACGTATAAGCTCTGGGTCAAGAGCTTAGATACTGGGTGGAGGTAGCTCAATGGGAAGGATACTTGCCTCCAGACCAAGAGGTCATGGGTTCGAATCCTACCCTCAGCCACCACTGGGTCCCTGAGCAAGACCCTTAACCCCAAGGGAGACTGTGCCCTGTAGGTAGGGAATGGAAGTCGCTTTGGATAAAAGCGTCTGCTAAATGCCATAAATGTAAATGTGAACTTGTTTGTGTGTATGTGGTCTCCACATTCTTCTCCCCCTCCTCACAGGTGTAAACCCCGAGCTTCAACCTGACGCAAAGTACTCCATGAAACGTGGATAGAAACTGTATCAAGGTCCAAGAAGGCAGTAGCGTGCAAGAGAACCGGATAGGACAGGAAGTCCATCTGTAATGCACTTTTGAGTTTGTATTACAGACTTACTCGGGACAAACAAGCAACTGGAAAAGGTTAAAGCCAGAGTACAGTTTTGTCTATGTTTTTGTGTTTGGCCATCACAGTTTAGAGAAATCTGATTAAAGACTCTTTTGTTAAACCTTCTACTGTTCCTACTAGTGTGTCCTTTCTGCCTGCGAAACGTGACACCATGGGCGCAACTACCACCTGCAACAATAAAGAAAGCACAGCTCTGGAAAATCCACCGCTGTCTATTGTACACTGATTTCTATAGAATAATGTGGTCTCCACTAGCCTATAATAGCCTATACCCCAAACTTCCTTAAATGTTGCAGTGAATCAGCGAAAAAGAACAATGAGTATCAATTGTTATAATACTGCATGCAAAACACGCCTGTTTGCTTTTTTCAGTTTATCAACACATCACTTTTAAAAGCAATGAGTTGCCACAGACTTGTTAAGACATTTGCATTTATACCCATTAATTTTTAGATATTATTAAACATAAGGCTCAAAGAAATGTGGGCATGAAGACATGTTTTCCTTTAAAAAGGGAACTGTAAGACTAATGCTGCTAGCAAACGCTAGAAGCCAATAGTCACCCAAACACACCCCAACACTTCTTTCTATTCACCTACACGTAATTTTGAACAGACATGTTATGATGATATATGGTGTTCTACCTCAAGCCACTTGCTCTTGCAAAATACAAAAGAAGGGCAAGAGAGACAGTGTTCTGACCAGAATTGAATAAAGACATTGACAAGCTAATAAGCAAATGTAAAACATGCCAGAAATACAGAAACAAGCAAACTAAAGTGCCAGTGACTATAAAAGATATGCCAACAGCCCAATGCCATAATGTAGGAATGGACTTATTCCATCTTAAAGGAAAGGACTACTTACAATGAGGAACATAAATATTTGAACACCCTGTGATTTTGCAAGTTCTCCCACTTAGAAATCATGGAGGGGTCTTAAATTCACATTGTAGGTGCATTCCCACTGTGAGAGACAGAATGTAAAAAAATCAGGTAATTACATTGTATGATTTGTAAAGATTCAAAGCATTTGAACACCAGCAAGAATCAGCAAGAATTCTGGCTCTCAAAGTCCTGTTACTCCTTTAAGAAGTCCACCTCTACTCCACTTCGTAATCCTAATTAGTAGCACCTGTCTGAGCTCTTTAAAGACACCTGTCCACCCCACAGTCAGTACAATAGGTAAGACCAAAGAGCTGTCCAAAGATGCCAGAGACAAAATTGTGAACCTCCATAAGGCTGGAAAGAGCTGCGGGGCAATTGCCAAGCAGCTTGGTGAAAATAGATCAACTGTTGGGGCAACTGTCAGAAAATGGAAGAGGCTGGGGCTCCATGCAAGATCTCACCTCGTTGATAATAAAGGTGAGAAATCAGCCGAGAACTACACGGGAGGAGCTGGTCAATGACATGAAGAGCTGGGACCACAGTTTCAAAGGTCACTGTCAGTAGAACAGTCATGGTTTCAAATCATGCATTGCAAGGAAGTTTCCGCTGCCCAAGTCATCACATGTCCAGGCCTGTCTGAAGTTTGCCAATTACCACCTGGATGATCCAGAAGAGGCATGGGAAAGCCATGTGGTCATATGAGACAAAAATAGAACTTTTTGGTCTAAACTTTTTGAAGGAGAAATAAGGAGGGGTTGCATCCAAAGAACACCATCCCTACTGTGAAGCATGAGGGTGGAAACATTGGGGTGCTTTTCTGCAAAGGGGATAGGACAACTGCACTGTATTAAGGAGAGGATGAATGGGGTCATGTATTGTGAGATTCTGAGCAACAACCTCCTTCCCTGAGTCAGAGCACTGAAGATGGGTCATGGCTGGGTCTTCCAACATGACAATATCCCGAAGCACACAGCCAGGAAAACCAAGGAGTGGCCCCGTAAGAAGCATATCAAGGTTCTGGAGTGGCCTAGCCAGTCTCTAGACCTAAATCCAATTGAAAAGCCAGCGCCAGCTCTGAAACCTGACAGATCTAAAGGAGATCTGTGTGGAGGAGTCGCCGAAATCCGTGTTGCAGTGTGTACAAACCTGGCCAAAAACTACAGGCAACATTTGCAAACAAAGGCTTCTGTACCAAATATTAACATTGATTTTCTCAGGTGTTCAAATACTTATGTTCAGCAGTGCAATACAAATAAATTCTTTACAAATCATACAATGTGATTTCCTGATTTCCTGAATGCACCTTCAATGTGAATTTCAGACCCCTCCATGATTTCTAAGTGGAAGAACTTGCAAAATCACAGGGTGTTAAAATGCTCACTGTATATACATACATATACATGAAGTGATCTACAGCACTGATGCAGTGAGCCCAAATATTAAGTAATGGGTGACAAAAAGACTGTGGACCTGGAGGATTCTTTTAAATGCTATTTCTCTGACAACCTTAAAAGCCATGAACTGTAAGAAGATTCATTTAAATCTAAGGTTTTACCGTATGTTTATGTGAGTGGTCTGTACTTGTAGACTGTGTAATATGTTATTTTATTTTCACAGAAATACTGATCTTGGTAAGCAGACCTTCTCCGCTGTTGCTTATCTTAATCAGAGACGATGAAAGGAGTCGGACACTTACAAGGATCTTGGTCAGCTTAACTTGTGCAGTTTGCTTGTTTGAATATGTCCAAGCAAGGGCACTTCTGAACATTTGGGGGCCTCAAGGCCACCCACCTTAAGCAATTGGTCAGTTGTTCTGATCTGGGTAAAGCTGAATAAATGCTAAGACAGAGACCATAAAGAATAATTAAGCATATGCAGGAAATGTAAAATATGTGAAATAAATAATATCGCAAATGATTAAATGCTACATACTTGTGGGACCTTTTGGTGGCAGCTCAGTGCCACAGAAATTCCACGAGATAAGCCAAAATGTTGTCAATCAGTCAAGACATGTTTGAGGTCTCCTTTAGCCTACTTATTTAATTTTGCAACAGTACTACAAGGCTATAAGTAGAAAATAATTGTGTCTCATACTCCATCAGTTTGCGTAGTGCGTCGTCACAAACTTGTTTTCCAGTTATTCTGTGATGCTTTTGTTTCCGACAAACTGTAAAATAAAGATAAAAAAGCTAGGATGCAATATATATTTTAAATAACTAAAAGCAATAGCAGCAACCACCTTGTATCCTGACTTTAAGCGATTTTTTATGATCATAGTGTCAACAACACAGGTTTATGTAGATGTGTAGTTTGCACTGTGCTAACTGGCAGGATATCTGCTTCAGCTACATTTTAGCAACATTAGTCTTACAGCTGCAGTGCAAAACTAATGAACCTGCCTTGATTAATTAACTGCATCTGGGTTACATTTCTTTTTGCAAACTGCCTCATTAATATGACCACATTGACAAGTGAACAATACACTGCCGCATTACAGTTTCTAATTATTTAGTTTCAGGAGCTTAGGCAGCTCATTTTCCATTTTGACACACTGATGCAGAAAAGGAGCACTCAGCGGCTCCAGGCCTCTGCTGAAAACGCCCGAGCTTGGCTTACCCAATGCACAAAGCAGAACAACACCAAGACCCTTAACTGCAGTAACTGACTGGCCATGCTGCAGAGTGAGCTGGACCAAGCTCGCAACCAGTCCATGTTCTAGTTAATGAAGGTGCTCCACTGCTACGCCTGATTTAACTTGAACTGCCTTTGCACTGTTACAATGACCTCTTTTGTACTTATCAAGCAGTGGAGCAGTATCTGAATGATCTACTGCAACATTTCTTTACCACTGGTCTGAAGAACCACAAGTGGTTCACATGGCACCCTCTAGTGGCTCATGGGCCTGTACTCAGGGAGAGGCAGTAGTTTGTAGAAGCAGTAGTTTGTAGTGAAAAAAAAACAAAATTAACAAAATGCGCTAACAAAATTTCTTACATGTATTAAAAATATTTACACTTTCCTCAAGACTGAATCTCATACATTTTCAGCTGCTCTGTATTGTGTTTTTATGCAAAATGTTCAAAGCCAATTAAAGAAAAACATAAAGAAAAATTATATTAGAGAACAAATTGAGAGAGTATCTACAAGAAACCTGATCTCAGAGCCTGCTTGATACAGGACTCAAAGTGGGTCCATATACAAAACATAGCAGCCAAGAAGACTTTGTCACTGGGTGTGATCAAAAAGGCAAAAAGGGAAAGGCCTGGACAGGCCACCAGTCCAGCACAGGGCTAGACAATATTTACATTTGCACACTAGTAATAGTAGCCCACTAAAAGAAGTCCATTTTTATTATTAATTGTACAGTTATTTCTGAAACTTGCCAACTACATGGGTAGTGTTTCTCACAAATGTCCTGTCTTCTGTTTGGGTCTTCAGGCTTCCTCATGGCTTATTAATGATTTCGGTGTTTATGTTTATCCATCTTGTTACCTTCCTCATCCTCTTTTCCCTTCATCCATTACAAGCATCATTGTTTCTCCAGTGTATTTGTTTGTGTCCAAAAAAAGACAGCTTGTCCGGGCTTCAAATGAGAAGTGAGGCTTATTTTTGGTCATGGATCCATTTGTTTGTTTCCTTTGCCACCCAGTGCACTGTCAAAAGTCTTTGCCAACACCAAAATTGGTTCGAAATTAGCATTTTTTACGTAGATTTTTAACTGTCTAACTTTTACATTAAAAGGATCACTCCAAGGATCATAGCCTGGTAATTTGTTTCTAGAGATACCTCATTCCATATGAAGATCTTTCGAAGCTCTTTCATCCTTGTTCTGTAATCTTCCAATCCGTGTCATAATTCCTGATTGATGAATCCTTTGTCTCTGACCATTGATCCCAGTCCACCATTCCTAAATCTTCACAATCAGTGGTCAACTTAGCAGGCCTTCTACTGCTTTTAGGATTTAGTCTCTACTTTTCCCTCTTATTAATGACTTACATTTCCATTCAGTTTTCACTGGAAGGTTGTTACTAAAGTATTAGACATAATTGGAAGAGGTGCGTTTTTACAGCAAACTACTGTTGAGGCAACTGTTGCAAAACACTACAGGGAAATTAAACCTTGAAAAGTACCATGTCTCTCAAAAGTATTCTACTGACAAGTAATAAGATTTGTCTGTATTACAAATGGCATTTGAGATTTTGAGCATTTAAAAAAAACTGAATTTAACTGACACTGGTTTTATGTGAGAAACTATTCTGCATTAAAATTACTAATTGCTATTTGCAAGTATTCAACCCTTTTTCTGTTTACACAGGTGAGAGATACTGTCACAGTAAGGACACAGCCAGCTTACAATTGGCCTCTGCCTGTAAATCTTTAAAAACATTCAATTTCCCAGGATAGAAAATGCCAAACATCGTTGGTCCGCCTATTAATCTGAAGGAAAGCTGTGAAAATCATTGCCAAACAACATTTTAGGGACATTTGAGACAAATTTATAACAGGCTCCAAACTAATAGTCTAGTGTTTGGATATACCAGTAAGCATCGGTGTATCAACTGTGAGGAAAGCTGTTTTATACGCTAAGGCACTGCCTAGACAAGGTCATTCATCAAAACTCAGAGCAAGAAGGGGACCTGTGAGGGGAGCCACAGAGAGGCCAAAAGAACACGGACTAACACCATCCAGGGCAAACACCATTCTGACAGTATGGTATGAAGGCGGCAGTATCATGTTGTGGGGATGCTGTTCCTCATCAGGGACTGAGGATGACAGATGAATAGTGCAAAATACAGGGAAATACTCCAAGGCAACCTTAAAAAACAGGCTTGTAAGAAAATTCACTTTTCAGCAGGTGAGCCCAAGCTCAAGACCAAAGCAACACTGGAGTGACTGAAGAACAAAACAAGTTAAAGTCCAGATTTTAGTCCAGTCCAAAGTCTGTGGAAAACTGTGGTCTGCGGCTTCATCCAAACACCCTGAACAGCCGGGAGCAAATCTGTCCGGTAGAATGGCTGAAACCCATTCCCAAAAATCCGCCAAAAGATTGTTTTGAGCACTAGTCTGACATTTTTGTAAGATACTTTTTTAAAAACTGTTGACAAATGATGATGTTTAACTTTAAAACCTTTTACTTTAAGACTGTATTGGTTTGCAATAGATATCCTGTCTGGGAGATTCTGTGCTAGTGTCATTTGTAATGCAAACAAATTTGATGACTCATTAGGGGCCTCAAGGTACTGCCGGACCAGAATACAGGTATCAGTCTGAACCTTTCCCAGACTCAAATGCCTAATGTTATTTTGTTTTTTCCTTCAATGTGTCACCTTTCTTTATTATTCCTTTAAATAATAATAATAATAATAATAATAATAATAATAAGAAGAAGAAGAAGAAGAAGAAGAAGAATACTGATAAAAGTTTACTTTTATGCATTCGTTTGTACGTAAAAAGCATTGTGTGGAGGGCAAGTTAATATCTTAAATGCATAACCACTGTAAAACACATCTGCAGGCTCTCTACAGGGTGTGGCGCCACTTCTCTGTCATTGCGTCAGCCACCAGGGGGCTAACACTGATCTCGACTTGTTTCTGTGCAAGTCTGTGAGCATAGTTGCTTTTGGAATACATGCATTGTACTTGCGCATTGTACACAAGCAGCGTACGTGTGTACGCCTGCATTGCTGTGTTAATATTTTATGTATGTTTTCTTATTTTTGGCATTTTGGCATGAATGTAGTTCAAAACAGAAAAAAAGGTTTTAGGTCTTTCAGATATCTACATTAGCCATAATATTTTAAAAGTCATCCGATTACTTAATAGATTTATTAAAACACTTAAAACACACACACACACACACACACACACACACACACACACACACATTTGAATTTGAAATTTCTTTGTTATACTAAGTAGCAAACAGATTATAGAATTCTAACATTGTTATCTTAGTGCAGAATCTTATTCCTCATTAGGAGTTTAATATCCTAACAGGGCATTTCTATAGCAAGCTGGAATAGCAGTGGCATACCCCACTATCTAAATGGTTATGTCTTTATATTTGAGTCAGGTCAAATTTAAAGCCAAAGTGAACTTTGTCATCATCAACCGTATACAAGTACTGTATACAGTGTATACAGAGAGATTAAATGGATGAAGCTCAGGGTGCACAGTGTACACATTCACATTACAAAATAACAAAACAAGACACACAGGACAGCGCAATGCAAGAAGTATGTAGAGAACATGCTAGTAGAATTAAACCAATATAATAATCAAAGACATGCTACACTGGCTGTGACACTGAGAAATCTTCATTTTGCTATGTAATTATAATGGTGTGACAATAAAACTGGACTGATCTACACCTCAGTATCAGCACTTCCATCTTCTTTTATTGATTTTCTATGTATTCTTTTTATCTTTGACTATTTTATGCATCCTGATGTATTAATATTTTTATTCTACTCCAGCAAGCACACTGAATGACATCTGTGTATGATAAGGGGCACACCTTTCATTTTTTAAAAATTTATTTTCTACTACTTATTATATTTCTTTTATTCTTTTTTTACTAAAAAGTAAGCAAGATACTAGTAAAATTAAACAACGATAACCAGCGGTAACCGTGAGAAAAATTTTCATCATGTTATTATATACTAGACAGATTAAAGCCTAAGTATCTGCACTTCCATTGCACTTTTACTACTATTTTCCATTGCACTTTTACTACTATTTTTTACTTCTACTATTTTCCTGCTTCTTAACGTATTCATATTTTTATTATATTCCAGTTAAAGAACACTGAATGACCGTAGTGTGTGATAATGGGTGCACATTTAACCTTCTTTCATTGTTTTTCTATTAATTAATTAATTAATTTTATTTACTTTTTTAACATCCTACTAGTTTTATGCTACTTAATGTATTAATATTTTATTTTTTTCATGCAAAGCACACTGGTGTGATAACGGGCTCTGTAAATAAACTTGACTTGAATTATAATTTATTTATATTTGTATTTTATTCCTGTAAAGCAAACGGAATGACCTTAATGTCTGCCATCACACTTTTAATCGTTAATTTTCTATGCTGTCTTTGATTTCTTTTACGTCCTTGTATTAGTTTGCTTCTTGGTGTATTAATATTTTTCTTTTATTTCATTCCGCCTTGTGTATGACAATGTGCTAAATAAATACATAAATTCGATTTAAATACATTAATATTTTACTTTAGTTATTGTAAAGCACACTGGATGATCTTAGTGTATGATGTGTGTAAATTTAAAAACTCAATTAATCTGAGGTTTTGCATTTTTTTTCCTCCACTGAAGAGCAGCGCTCCCGCGCCACGCGCCACAGTGACGCTCTCATCCGGGTCCCAGGCGACGTGCACAGTTCCCAACATGGCGGCATCAGGTGAGCTCAATGTGGACTGGCGGTCTGGGTCAATTTTTTTTCCGCAGAGAGAGGAAAACCGCGCACAACACACTTTTGGAATATCGCGGCATGTTATCCGAACCATTATCCGCCCTCTTCCGACGACGGCCCGTTAGTATTTGTGTGTAAAAGGCAGTAAGTTCGGTGGGACTGGTGAAGCGGCAGGCGGTTAGCCATGCAGCTACCGAGCTCCTCTGCCTTCATAATGGGCTGCTTCACACACACACTGGGCTTAGTTATCACTCGTCGAGGCGCTGGGACGCTTTCAGTCGATTCTTCTAAACGTATAACGGGCCGAATCTCTGAGCGTGTGTAGTTATGTACTGTATAAATGGCTATAGAGTTGCTGCACGGTAGGGACAAGCATGCGCACTAAGTTCCAGGAGGCGGGCCTGCCTTCTCCACGTGCTTTAACGGCCCTCGCTCGGTGTAATGGTGGCTGGCCTCAGAAACTGGAGGTGTCGTTGAAACGCTTCAGACCCCCCCAGCCAAGTCCTCTAGTGAACACTCTGTTTCCCAGCCAATGCACAGGCTTTCCATTTTGGGGCATCTAGTGGCCTGGTGGTTAGGGAGTTGCCCCTGTGATCTGACTGTTGTGGGTTCGAATCCCAGCACTGTCATTGACACCAATGAGGTACTCTTGAGCAACACTGCTTCCTGGGTGCTGTATCATTTGCTCAACTTGGTGAATGGGTTAAAGGCAGAGAATGTATTTTACATTGCGTGTTGTGATGTGTTTATGGACAACAACAAGAGGCCAGCTGGTGGTACTTGGTATACGCCTTTATCCAGCGGCACTTACAATCATTAGTTACAGGGACAGTTCCCCTGCTCAAGGACACAATGGGAGAAAAGCGGGGTTTGAATCTGCAATTTTGTGGCCATTAGGTTCACAGGCAAGTGTTGTACCCACTAGGTTACTACCATGCCTGTGATTGGAAGGTCATGGGTTTGAATCCCAGGACTGCCAGTGGCATTTCTGAGGTACCCTTGACGTACCGTCCCCACACACTACTCCCTGGTCACTGCATTGCAGGCTGACCACTGCTTCACTTGTATTGGTTAAAAAGGAGGGGGTTGCACATTGTTACGAATGTTTTCGTGCTGAGGTCTGTAAATTTTAGACACCTTATCTATGGTGGTCCAGTCACTGATGTTTTTTTTTTTATCTTTGTCCCTACAGCTGTATTAGACAAGGCCAGAATAGGTGTGGAAAAAACTTGCACCCAAAAAGAATTAGGAGAATAATCTTGCTTAAACATGCTGTTGGTTTTGTTGTTTAATGAATGTACATTCATTTCTTGCTCTTAAATAGGAGTGATTTCATTTCTCTCCGTTTTTGTTTCTCACCCCAGCTAAGAAGAAGAGTAAGAAGGGCAAGACTCTAACTCTGACTGACTTCCTTGCGGAGGATAGTGGAGGTTCTGCGCCACACTATTACCCACCTGTGAAACCGACAAGTTGGGCAGATGAGACTGATGACTTTGATGGAGAAGGTGAGCAGTGAATAAGATGCCAAGGGATGTGTGTTGTGGTGCATTTTAAAAACACAACTAACTCACTCTCTCACACCACAGTGTCTACCTCCTGGCACACAGAGGATGCTCCGCCCATTGATCGCTCCCTCCTGCCGACGGCTCCTCGTGCAGCCCGGGAGCCAAACGTTGACCGGTCACGCTTGCCCCGCAGTCCACCCTACACCGCTTTTCTTGGTAACCTGCCCTATGATGTCAGTGAAGAGTCCATTAAAGATTTCTTCAGAGGCCTAGCGGTAAGCAGGAGGGATGAGAACTTTATGAGAGAGCTGTGCTTTATATCTTGTGGAAATTAGAAGTTTAGGCTGGCTCTAGACATTGTGATGTAATTGGGTTATTCTAAACTTGTTCAGAGTATGTGAGTAACTTGGCTGAAATATAGTATTTCCATGATTTATAATACTGCATTAAATGCTGTCAAATACTGTGAATATAACACGTTTCAAATTTTGCTATTTAAACAGGATTAATTGTACACTTTGCATGATATGGTTAGTGGTTTGTCTTGATAATCTCAGAAAAGCATATTGCTTACCCCCAGTTCAGACTTAGGCTTTCAGGTTTCCTACATATAGGCATTATTTGCTAAAATGAGTTGAGAATATGGCTTTGAAACGATCTAATCTTGGTGAAACTCGCATGCATAGCATTTTTAAATAACATTTGTCAGAGGCACAGTTGTGCAATCACATTGAGACCTTATATCTAAGGCTAGGCAAGTGAAAATCATGTTCTTGTAGAGCTTCTGAATGAATAACATTCAGTTTTCTATGTTCTGTTATAATGATTCTGATTGTATTTCATTACAATGCTACTTATCAGTACATGTAACAGTCATTGGAATTGATCTGTCATGGTTTCATGTACATTTTATGCAGTGTAGTGTCATGCAAGTTTGAATAACTAGTAACAGTGATCGCATGCTTTTAGATCAGTGCAGTGCGGTTGCCACGGGAGCCTAGTAATCCAGAGAGACTGAAGGGATTTGGCTATGCTGAGTTTGACGACGTTGAATCGCTCCTTCGTGCGCTCACCCTGAATGAAGAGGTACAGTTAATTTGTTTAGGTCACACTTTTGCATAGCACATTAAGCTTTACTATTGAATGTTAACTTTTGTTTATGGTGCTGTTAATGTAGAACCTTGGGAACAGACGAATTCGGGTAGATATTGCAGATCAGTCCAATGACAAAGGTAAGTGAGTCTGATGTAGACTTATCGAAAACTAAAAAAAAAAAGTTTTTGTGTCTAATCCAAGTAAACTGTGGTGTCATGGTCTTCTCTTAGAGAGGGATGGTGGTATGATGTCGGGTCGGGATCGGGGCCGTGGAGGTGACCTTGGGCCTGATAAGACTGATTCTGATTGGAGAGCTCGACCCAGTGCGGATGATGGACCACGCAAAGATGATGACTATGGGGAGAGTATGTCACTTCAATCATTTTTGCTTGTGTATATTGCTATTTTGCATTTCAGTTACTGTAGCTGTGATCCAGTCACACGCTGATTTTTTTTTTAATGAGAACCTAGATCAGTTTCACACGGAAATCATCTCAACGCAGAATCTGAAAATATTATCTACATTTATTTATTTAATTTTGCTTTTTATTTATTTTTATTTTTTTTTGGTGGCAAACCACTTATTTTCATAGTTTTGTTACAGATGTATTCTTTTAGTAAGTTAATCATATTTATTTAGCATTATTGTTGACTCTAATCCAATCCGGCACGTGCAGTTGATTGCGTCATCACTGTTTTGGACGCGTTTAAAAAAAATTTTGGTGCCCGAATATTCATTGCATCTCTAATAAATAGTAATCAAAATCTAAAGGGGTGGCGCGGCCACATCCAGACTCCTTCCGGACCGCACCATTCAGATCGTGCTCTCGTTTTTTATTTATCTATTGGTTTGCTTTTCTACGTTAGTGTGTTTCAGTGAATTCCATATTTTTAATTTAAAGCTACTTATAGTTTATAATGTTTGCGTCTCGGGCAAAAAAAAGACAGGCCAACGGCCGCTGTGCATAGGACTGCCGTTCTTTTCCAGAAGCACAGTGTTTCTCTTGATTTTCATTTTTTAAACCCAAGTAGTTTTATTACTGTACTGTTAATTAAATTAAGAGTCTCAGTCGCTGTCGGATTGGTGATAACCCTACATTTTACTGTATTTTTTTCTAGTTTAAAATTAAAATGTTTTGGGAGCATATTTAGGGTTTAAAATAGGTATTTTTAGGCTTTTTTTTAAAATCAAAACACAACACGGTTTTTCATTATACGCTGGTGCTCTTGGAACGTAACCCCCGCAAATAGCGGGGGATTACTGTATATGCAATTGCATATGTATTTGTCTTCATGGCAGCTGTTTCTAATGTTAAATGTCTTTATTCAGGGTCACGTGATCGTTATGAGTCTGATCGAAACAGGGATGGTCCATGGCGCGATGATCGTCATAGTGGTAGGGATCGCTATGATGACAGGGACCGCAGGGATCGGTACGACAACTGGGATCGCTCGGATCGCTATGATGACCGAGGTGGCAGAGACTACGATCGTGGAGGTTTGTGAAGAGAATGGTCTTCCAAATAATAAAATACACAAAGCAGATTGATATTTACTGACTTTAGTCTCCTGGGATTTTTATGAAAAGGTAAATTTGATGGATTATGAGTGATAAAAGGTAATATAACTGTCTTAGGTTACGACTCACGTGGTGGGGGGCGACGAGCATTTGGTAGTGGCTTCAGACGTGACCATGATGACAGGCGAGATGAAGACCGCTACGATAGACGTGAGGAAAGAGGTACAGCATGCTGGTGTTTAGAGAGTGTATATTTCTCAGGGATGGCAAAATGAAAAATTGTGCTTTTATAAAGATGCTTTCTCTTCAAATGAGATCTTCACACAGTAGTAGTGGAGGCAGCTCAGTGGGTAGGATACTTGCCTCCAGACCAAGAGGTCACAGGTTTGAATCCTACCTTCAGCACCACAACTGGGTCCCTGAGCAAGACCCTTAACCCCAAGTTGCTCCAGGGAGACTGTCCCCTGTAGTTAGGGAATGGAAGTCGCTTTGGATAAAAGCGTCTGATAAATGTAAATGTAGTAGTGTAAACAGAAAAGAAATTTACTATATTTGTGAAGGCAGTTTCTTCGTATAGTGATGTCATGTTTCAATTTTGTTAGCTCCTCTTCAAAGACCCAAACTGAATCTGAAACCACGCAGCATCCCAAAAGAGGATGATCAAAGTGGGGGAACCCCCACCCAGAGCAATACAGCAAACCCCAGTCGGTCTGCCTCCATATTCGGAGCTGCCAAACCTGTGGACACAGCTGCCAAGGAACGAGAAGTAGAAGAGAGGCTGAAGAAAGAACAGGAGCGACTGCAGAGACAGCTGGAGGAGGACAAAATCAGACCTTCAGAACGACAACCACGAGATCGGTGAGAGGGAGGGTGTGGGGAATGGTGAGAGTAGATATTTACTGATGGTGCGGATAATTATAGGGGTGCTAAAGTGCAAATGGGTGAATAGGCAACGTTTTTTTTCCCTCAGTTTAATGGGAAACGGCTCAAGTATTAGTGAAGGGACACCGTAGAAAAACAGAAGTTTTAGGCATTCACACTTTTTTTTTTTTTTTTTTCTGCATAGGGACCCCAGCTGGCGCAGTGAGGGGACTGCCAATGAGCATGAGCGCACAGCAAGTAACTCCATGCATCCTGGAGGTAATTTTGTAATATCTTCCAAACACGTCAGTGGGGTATAACAAAAACATTGTAAGACAAAAAAATTTTAAATATCCCATGGCACAGATTAACAACTGTAGTAATAGAGATTTGCTGCCCTACTCAATATAGTGAATTCACAGCTTGCAACACACCTGATCCAACTGATTACATCCCCTCACTGAGCTGATATAAAATAATGAAAAAGTGCAGGGCGTTCTCTCTCCAAATATATCCTTTGGAACCAGGATTAGGTACCTGTTATGATTATGTAGCAAGTGAATCTCATGACATATGTGTCCTTTTGGATAGACTCTAAACGTCACCAGAGTGAGCATTCAGAGGGTGAAGTGTTCAGTGGTCAAGAGGATGATGTGGAGTCCCGTTCCCCAGTCTCCCCTAACCAGGGAGCTCTACCGCTGAAAGCAATGCCGGCGCCTCCCCCTAAGGAAAATGCATGGGCTAAACGTAGCACTGGGGGCAGCTCAAATGCTGGGCCATTCAGCAGCAGTGCTGACAAGCAGAACAGGTGAGTCTCCTAGTTACACAGAGTAATTTGCCATTTATTTTTATTTTTGTCATTACACTCCCTAGATGAAGATGCATCTGTCTTATCAGTAGTACTTACTGTAATTTTAGAATTGTAATTTGATGCATTGTATTTAGAAGAGTTTTATAAGTATTATACCTTCATTTATTATAATTAAATACTATAGTGATGAGTTTTTTTCTTTGTTTTTATTTTCATTCCGCAGCTCTTTGGAGTTGACAGATCACAGGGCACCTGGCAGAGGTCAGAATGTTAACAGTGCACAGCAACAGAGATGCATAGTATCTTTTTTTTTTTTTTTTTTTTAAATGGGCAGATGCTTTATTAAAGTCTTTCCCTTTGTGTATTTAGATGAGAATCACTTGGATGGGGTAGGGAAAGAGAGTGGCTTGTCTCAGGGAAGAGTGTCAGGAGCTGGGAGAGGAGGTGGAGGAGGTGGAGGATGGGGTCGTAGCGATGGATCTAGCAGAGACGGACCCAACAGAGACCAACACGGAGAGCCCTCCGAAAGGTGTGCTTATAAATTTCTTGGGAATGTGGATTAAATGTGTTACGTGCCCCTGATATTTCATCTGTTTGTGTTTCTTTGATTGTCAGGAAAGAGATCAAGCGAGAGAAAGAGCCCAGACCAGCAGCAGAGCCAAAGAAATTTGAGGAGACTGCAGTGCCGGTGAGTCCTGCAAACACATCCAGATCAGTCTGCCAAATAGTTGCCATGACCATCGGTGTTGTCACCTTCATTTAATTTCACATAGAATGGGATTTTACTTTTCACACTACAATCTTCAGTATCTGTTGTTTGGAGGAAAGGTATGGTCTAAATTAGATCATGAAGTGAGCAGTTAGCAATACCAGTTTTTAGTTTAAATTACTGTTTGCCACATTATTTGTTGTTAACTATGCTCTAATGCAGATCACAATAGCAAAGATGTTTACCAGTTTTCAAGAGCAGATGATTTATTTTGAGATTTCAGAATAAATTATACACAAATGCATACATGCAAAGACTTACTTGCCATCTTGTTTTTGTCACTGCAGAAATTCAGTTCAGCCAGCAAGTATGCTGCTCTGTTGATAGATGGTGACCAAGGAGAGGATGAAGATGGTGGGGATTAAGGAATAAGGAAGAAAGAAAAAGTGGAAGAAAAGGAAGCAAAAAAAAAGCGTTGGAAGTAAAATTGAACGATCAAACACTGAGACTTTGGTCGGCAAAAATGAATTCCTCAGTGACCTGCGGGGACCATGGCATGGCTTCCCAGAGTGCTGTTCCTCACAATGTTTAATGAAGTTTCTAAAGTTATACCCATATTTGCCTAGAAGTTTTAATTAGGAAAAACCGAAAAGAACAGCTCAGACACTAGACACTCACATACACTTAGGAGTCTGAAAATCATTAATTTGCAAGTCATTGTTATAAATAAATTTGAAAGGATGTAAAAGAATGCTTTGTCTTGTCTTTTTGTTGGCTTAAACTGTTACTGTACGATGAATGGCCTTTCTTTTGTTCTGCTTTAGTCCAGCTAAGATGACAAATTAATGTTATAAATGTATCTACTGTTTTCAGTACTGCTATTTTTCTTCTTTTGGAGAGTGTACATTGCATTGTATGGCCCAGGGTTGGCCCATACCAGATGCATCTGCAGTTGGTCTTTTTTGCAAACCTGTAGTTCTATATTGATTGCAAAAAGAGTTGGTTTTAACCCGATTAAATGTGAACCATACAAAGGGAACATATGGTCAGACAATCGCTACCTGCAATATTCGGAACTTCAGCTAGTATGTCACTACTTTTCATTTTGTGACCGACAAAAAGACCAAACGGACCATTGGAGCTGAGAAAGAAATCTTGAAACCGTAGCAATTACAAGGTTGTGCAGGATGATTGCCACAGCATTCAGTTTATGCACAACCTCCAGGGCATGCTATGCACGTCTGTATTCTCTCAGAGAAAGGAGGGATCTATTCGTTGATGTCCCGGTGGATCCAGGCATGTAAGCAGTAATGATGATAGTTACTAGTTTGTGGACATCTTTGATTGTCCCACTACAGTGTGGGGTGGGCAGTAGTGTGAAGATGCCTTTTAATTAAACATTTAATTTAAGTCTTTTAAACCTTTAAATGTATTTGAGGTACTGCCTTTAATGCATTCAATTTATTCTCATCCAATACATCATGTTAATGAAAAAATATATTTCCCAGCCATATTTACAGTGTTCTCTTAAAGGAGGTTCTAATGTAACAAACTGGGTTTCCACTAATGTTAATAATTCATTTCCTGGAACATTTGTCATCTAAAAGCTATATAGCTAAAGAGCTATAGAATTAGCACTTTACCTTGCGTGCGTGTGTTCATGTTGACCAGAGTCTGTTCTCATAACAGTCTCTGAGGAGTCCTATGTGCATTGATCCCCTCACTCTTTTTGAGCTCTCTAGACTCCTCATTCCTCATCGCTAGCCTGTTCCCATACAGCACTGTCAAATATAATGCTCTCCATATGTGTTTAAACTTCGCCAAAACCTTTTTTTTTTTTATAACATCTGAAAGCTGAACATGCTCTGTATTCTCTTAAGGCTGCACTGACACACTGTCGAGGATGACCTCATGCCTCAGTGAGGTAAAGAGAGATTAGCGTGCTATCCAGACCCACCTTGTCACCTGTTTAAGGAGCCCATGAGCAAAAGCCAGCAAGTTACAGTGACTCAAGGATGAGCTAATTTGAGAGGCTAAGGTATTTGATGAAGTGATGGCTCAGTCCACTTACTGATGTTTAGGATTTTGTTTCATGTTGGTTTAATGGAGTATATTATTATAAATTAAACCTGCCCTGCGATTTAACAACTATGGCCTACAACCTTCTCAGTCACTTTACTATTACACAGGTCAACAAAAAAAATTGTAATCATCAGAAACCACAAAACACTTTTCTAACCCGGTTTTTCGTACTGACTTTTTGAATTATGAGTAATGTTAGATTTGCAATAGACTTGCATGCGTTTTTTATTACACCGCAGGCACCAATCAAGTAACTGTTTCAAAATGTTCAGTGCACATAGGTACACACTGTGGCATAGATATAATGATCAGTGTTAGTCAGCTACCACTGTTTCTTCAAGAATTATACCATCTATCATGCAATACATAACTTGCTTCATCATAAAAACTGTACATGCAGGAAAAACTAAACACAGATTTTGACCTGTTGACCTGTGTTATCTACAGATATGTATATCATATTACTTTGTTGCCTATATCTTACTAGCCATTAATTAGAACCTGTAGCATTGCATAGTATATGCAAGCATTGCAAGCACTTTGCTGATGTGTAGTATTCGTAAGGCTAAATGACATAAACCTCCAAAGAGAATCGGCTTTCAAGCAAAATATGGAACCTGCCTTTATAAATATCTTAATAGGTTTATGTCAATGTTTGCTGTAGCCTTACAGATGCTGCCCTTCAATAAAGTGTTCCTGAATTTTCTATATGTAGATGCATATGTCCTACAGCACACATCATGACAGGTTCATAAAATATGCAGGATATAAGTAGAGTAAAGAGGTTGGAGCTATGAGCTCCATTCCTGAGCTCCATTTAGTTTTTAACTTATTCAAATGTAGACACTTTCCCGTTTAGCAGGTGTGTATGCTCTCACGCCAGAGTGTTGAGGGAGCAAAAAGAAATGCACTCATCCTGTAAGAGACTCTTCTGCGGTTCACCCAGTGGACTTTTTGAAAATGTTATGATTAGTGGGTGTAGGGGTGTGTGATCTGTTTACATTGTGCTATTGTGGAATGTAAACCTGACTATAAAGGGATACATTGAGTGTCATATTTTAAAAAAAAAAAAAGATTAAGAAAAAAAAGAGGACCCCCCCCCCCACACACACACACACACTGCAACCATGGTTGTTTTATGCCACCCTGATGTTTATAAGAGCGGTTTGGACTGAAATATACAACAACTGGCTCTTTGGCCTGAATGTAGCCTGGTGTGCGCCTGTGTGACTAACACAATAGCACTCGGAAGATTGTTTCTGAGACAGCTGTTCAAAACAGTTACGTGAATGTAAAAGTCTCTAAAGACGGTTCAGCTGGTCACGTTTTTCTCCATGAAACGTGCAGTGTGTGGGAAGGAGGAACAATTCTAAAGCCAGTCTTTCTATACACTTAAGGTTATCTTACTAATGTAATTTTAATGTATACAATGCTACAACATGCTCATATTAAATTCTAAGCACTCTTGTTCCTTGCTATAAAGTACGCTCTTAAACTGCCTCTTATAACATGCTCTTATTATATTGTATGCTATAATTTACTCTTTTTATATTCTATGGTGCAGCATGCTCGTTTTTCATTGCCTTCTTCAATGTGCTCTTATTATATTCTATGCACTCTTGTTCCTTGCTATAATGTACCCTCTTATATTACCTGTTATGCTCTTTTTAGATTTCATGCTCTAATTTGCTCTTTTTTGTATCTCCTACTATAAAATGAACTTATTAGATTCCATGCTTTAATATGCTCTCATTATAATCTATGCTATAATGTACTCTTCTTATATATCCTGCTGTGCTCTTATTATTTTCCATACTCTACTTATATTCCCTGTTCGGATGCGTTCTTATTATATTCTATGATGTCCTCTTATTTCATGCTCTAAAGTGTTCTTATTATATTCAGCGCTATAATGTTCTCTTATGATATTCCATGCTATATGCTATAGAGTACTCTTCATATATCCCCTGCTTTAATACACTTTAATGTCTGTGCTTGGTCAGCTTTAGTGTCTTGAATATGTGCCAGGCCTGCCAAGAGAGTTCAAACCAATGGAAAGAAATAAGTCAAATAAAAGATTGTGTGACAGAGGGAGATGGATGGTAAGTAGTTTTTTTTGTTTTCAGCCTCTAGGGATAGATGCTTCTTGTGTGTGTGTGTGTGTGTGTGTGTGTGTGTGTGTGTGTGTGTGTGTGTGTGTGTGTGATTTACTGTGCTCTCCTGCTGTGTTGGGTGCCTGTAGTTGTTGATTCTGTTGTCTGTGCAGAACTGCAGTTGGTGCTCAGAGGAGGTCTATGAGTGATGACCTCACACAGCCCAGAGCTGTTCAGGAGTATTTCAGCAACTCATTATCTCAAGGAAAGATACATATATTTAGCTCTGTTTGTGCAGGCCATTCTCCGTAGCTGATGTTTAGTGCACGAGCATAATAGAAACAGTCCTGCTTTGTTCGGAAACATTTGCTGGTGGGTTGCTGAGCTTTAATGAAGCTGTTGCTCGGACTGCACCATAGCTGTGAACGAGAGAGAGCAGTGACATTAAGATCAGCTCTGGGTGTAGAGCCGATATGGCAAAACAGACGAGAACAGACACAGTCATTGTCTTGAATCAATGAATGATGGGGAGTAGAAAACAGGAAACATGAACAGGCAGAGCCTGGGGTGAGAGAGAGAAAGAGGAAAAAATAGAGTTGAGGGAGAAGTTATGGAATACAAGTGTGTGTGTGTGTGTGTGTTTGATGGGTCCCTGTGGGTGAAGCTGAATGCCAAGGAGAGGGAGCGATTCTGATGTAAGGCTTCCAAAACAGCTGAGAGGAAGAAAGAGAGACATAGAGAGACAGAGAGAATTTGTGAGAGTAACAGGAGAGAGAGAGAGAGAGAGAGAGAGTGGGTGGGTGGGGGGCATCACCAGAGTGTCTGTAAGAGGCATGTCCCTTAGAGTGTGTGTGGGAGAAGGCAACCAACAGGCAGAGGGCGAACACCTAGAGCGAGAGCAGGAGAGAGAGATAGTATGTGTGTTAGGAACAGCAGAAGTCAGAGCTTACCCCACGCTTGAAGAGAGAAGGGCAGAGTCTGTTAAAAGGAGGGCAAAAACGAAAGGGAAAGACGCAGAAGAGGACACGACTGAAGGCTGAGCACGAGAGAGTCTGTATGGACTAATGCTGGTCCTGTGAAGTTCTTGAAGAGCGTGAATGAGGAGGAAGAGAGTTGTGAAAAGTGTAAAAGTAAAGAAGCAAAAGTGAAGAGAAGCTGGGATGGGCTGTGTGTTCAGTAAGCATCGGAGGGTGAAGGCAAACACCCCCAAAACACGGGAGTGCACAGAAGATACAGAGATACTCAGCCTTACAGAGGTAAGTGTGTGTGTGTGTGTGTGTGTGTTTGTGTTTGTGATGTACAGTTGGCCATTATTAAAGCTGTCCATAGAGAAATGGACTACATGCTGTGATTATGTCAATAGTTTCCAAAATATATATAGTTTGTTCCACAGAGATACAGAATATAAGGGCAGTATATTGCAAAGTGCTGTTTATTGCATCTGCAAATAGGAAAATGAAACTGCAATTAACTGCAAAAAGAATGTCAGTTTTTTCAGTTTTTGTTTTGGTGTTCTCAATAAATCAATTATCAAGTGGTCAGCTTTGGTTGTTTCTTATGAGTTTTTGAAATAAATATAAATTATTGCATCTTCCTGTAGGGAAATGCAATATATTATTAACATGCCCATAGGGATTAAGGATCATATTGAAAAATGCTGTAATATATTTAAAAATAAAGGCTATTATGCATACAGGGAAATGCAGTACATTCCAGTATGTTGTCAATATTTTCCAAAATGTAAAAACAATAGCATCTTAATGATCTGTCTCTAAAACAGCAACTTTACAGGAGAAGGGGAAAAAGGTTTTACTGTAAAGTACAGTAATGTAATCAGATTTTATATGGAATAGTTGTGGACTATTTCTATGGGTTCACTTGTAATGAATCAATCTCGGGGGGGGGGGACTAGCACTGGTGTAAAAAAGTATGAGTATGTGCTTTTGATATGAAAGTGAGAAAACAGAGAATGCAGATGTAGAGATATAGAGTATTAATGAATAGGGATGCTGTTTATGTAGTGCAAGAAATCCAAATCTGTAAAGTGAGATCAGGGCAGAGCTCCATGGACACTAGATCTGATTATAATTATACCATTAAAACAGTGCCAGAACTTTCAACAGCAAATCATAGGCACAATGGCTTATGGGTATATATGTGTGTGTGTGTGTGTGTGTTTGTGTTGGATTTCTAGTAAAGCCTGGTCAGTTGCATGGCTCCAGGTTAGCTTTAGTGGGCCTAGATGGCCTCAGTACAACCCGACACCCACAGGATATATGCTATTAACAACGTATGTGTGTAAATGGAGTAATCCTCCAGGCGTATTACACACCATTGCAGTGGCGCGTAAAACACCATACAGCCTCTGACTGCTGAGCGTGGTTTAAGGAATTACTTTATTCATGTTCTACAAGTTTTGTTCACTGTTTTGAAGAACAGAATCAGTGAATGAGGCTGAAGTTATGCATGTCTGAAATGCTTCTTATTTGTGTTAGTGTAGTGGAAAATAATTTAGCATTAAGGCTCGTGTCTCTATGCCTGCACACAAACAGTCACGTTTCCCAGGGTTACAGTGGTCACCCAGGCGGGACAAAAATAAACGGTGGAATTCAGGGATGGTGGAAGCATTCCGACCTGCAGGCATGCACTTCCCACCTGCTGCCGTCTACTCCTGCCTGGAATATTTTGTGTGTGTGTGTGTGTGTGTGTGTGTGTGTGTGTGGCTGTGTGGGTTCTAGTGACTGGGCTGAGAGTTCCAGTTACAAGGTTTCGTGATCTGCCACTTCAAAATGTCACCAGCATAATTCGTCCCAGAGAGAAAACACACCCACTCTCTCGTTCTCTCTGTCTATTTAAATAGCTCTTTTAGCATTGAATATACTTCGCACATGCAGTTGATTATCAACAACATAAACCTAGTTTTAAGTCCTGGGTTAACATTAGTTTGGGGTTATATATATATATACACTGTACATA
This sequence comes from Hemigrammopetersius urotaenia, assembly GCA_037974485.1. NCBI lineage: Eukaryota > Metazoa > Chordata > Actinopteri > Characiformes > Alestidae > Hemigrammopetersius > Hemigrammopetersius urotaenia. The sequence goes on along the minus strand of JBBPDC010000109.1, from coordinate 11,729,528 downwards.
TTTAAGTGAAGTGCCATATAACTAAATGACTGAGATACTTTTATCAGGAATGAAAACCATCCAACTTTTAGCTACATACTTGAAAATGCCCTTATACTAAGACAATAATATAATACCATTTTATGCTAGGATAACATAATGATATGAGTTTATTTTGGCGCTCACAGTTTCTTTAGGGATCATAGCTGGACAGTTGCAGAAGATTTTAGGCTTTACCCTAAACTACAATTAATTACAAATTAAATGCCAACAAACTATTTGTAAGGCAAGCCTTTTTAAAAATCTAACCACAAACATACTGTAAGCACTTGGAGTTTATTTTTTTATAGTCTGATGAGACAGAGGACTCAAGTACCAGGAAATCTCATCACCTTCCAAAAAAAAACTGATACAGGGTCGTAGTTGGATCTTCAAGTAGGATGATGATCCAATATACATCCAAATTCACATAAAAATAGTTCTTCAGAATCAAGCTTTTGTCACGATCATCCCAGTCCCCTGACCTGAACCCAATTGAAAACATGTGGGATGATCTGGAGAGGAGAGTCCAAAGAAGAGATCTGGAAAGGTTCTGCACCGAGGAGTGGTCTCAAATCGCTCACTCTGCTTTCTCCAGTATCATCAGGTTTTACAGAAAAAAGGCTCATGGACAATTACGAAGTTACAGTGCTGCCAAGACATTTAAATCTGTTTTCTTGTCAATCTCTCTCTCCCTCTCTCTGTCTTTCTCTCTCTCTCTCTCTCTCTCTCTCTCTCTCTCTCGCTCTCGCTCTCTCTCTCTCTCTCTCTCTCTCTCTCTCTCTCTCTCTCTCTCTCTCTCTCTCTCTCTCTCTCTCTCTCTTTCTCTCTCACTCTCGCTCTCTCTCTCCATGTCACATTTCAATCGCCAATTCTTCTGCTCACAAGACAGCCAGCAGGCGTGTGTGTATTCTGGGGGAGGGACGCATGGAGGGAAATGCTTTAGTCATGAGTGTGGATTTGGCTGCAGAGACAGTGAGAGAGAGGGAGAGAAAGAGGGAGAGAGAAGGATGCAGCAAAGCTGTCTTCTCAGACTGCAAGTATGGACAAAAAGTATTTGATTAGTGAACACACATTTATGAACACATTGTTTATATTTCTTGGCTCATTCCTGTGGAGGTCAACCAAAGTAGATGATAAACAATTTGGTGTTCACCAGTGCCAGTCTAGCAATGGCCAGTGTTGTAAAAATGGTTAAGAAAATATATATTGGGCTGCACTACTCTCTCTCTACCTCCTTTAGTTGTCTCTACCAGACTCAGCAAAGCCCCTGCCTGTTACAACACAGCGTGTATTTTGTTATTTTGTAACAGAATGTTTCAGTCATGTAACAGTCCAAAACAGCTGATCTGTGCTCAGTAGATGGCGCCAATGTGAAAAGAAAGCAGCCTGACATCAGCTGAGGTGCCCTTGTGATGGTCTGGACAATGATGGTGATATGTGAGCAGATTGGAGCTGCAGGGCCAGTGATTTTTTTTTTTTTGTAACAAAACAACCAAAGTAAACTTTTAGACAGACGGTCATTAATCTGTCTGATCAGCGCCCAGCCTTTAATTCTGGTGTTTACAGCAAGAAAAACAGTTACATTGTTTATATTCATGTAAGATTGATTTATTGTCATACAAGAACAGCTTGTGATATCACAGATTTAAAAAATCTATTAAGTAATGACAAAAAGTAATGACAAATAGAGCTAACTGAAGATCAATTATAATTATGTGAATGGAAAGAGGGAGTCTAACAAAATGTGTGTGTGTGTGCGCGCGCGCGTGTGTGTGTTTAGTTGGGGAAGGTTGGATCACACACTTCAAAAGGGAGAAACTTTAAGAAGAGAAAGCAGTGTGCTTTGTGTCGACAAACGATAGACAATGACGGAGTCTACTGTAAAGGTGAGATACATGCTCTCTCTCACACACACACACACACATACACACACTACTTAATAAATGGATGCCACAGTTCACGCTGAGAGATGCCTCTTTTTCTTACAGAATGCAAAACCGGAGTTCATAACAGCTGTGAAACACAGGTGAGACTGTAAAAACCACCCACAACCTCCATCACTGCTCATGATCTCTTAAACATGTTGTTGTGTACTAAGCAATGGACGTTAACATTATTATATATAACAGTATTTAAGGAACTAATTGTTCTTTTGCACCGTCTTCCATAAGCTTCAGTAATACAAGCTCTTGTGTGTCATAATGATTGAACCTTCATGATCACCCACTGATTCTAACACTGATTGTAGCAACAAATACATATTTGTTTGGTGACCTGGGGTCCGTATGCATTTCGTCTGTTCAGGTCTTCAGAGCCCCTCTATAAAACATGGTTAAATGCACCTGGTTTTCATATCTTTGATTGGTATTGAGCAGGAGTCTCAAACCTGTCCAGAAAGGGCCGGTTTTCGTTCTAACCAAGCAGGAGGCACACCTGATTCCACCTCTGTAATCAGTTGGTCTTGGTTTTCAGTTACTCAGGTCTGGCTTCTTCTTGGTTGGAATGAAAACCTGCAC
>JBBPDC010000109.1:11691019-11722075 GCA_037974485.1 Hemigrammopetersius urotaenia | reverse complement strand
AAGTAATGGGAGCGCTGTACGTGTCGGCTGGTTTTTGCGGGGGTCAGATGTCCCATTACTTTTGTCCATGTTAAATAGCTCCGCACTGGTGTTCAGGGGCAGACTGGTGATCTGTGCGTTCTGCAAAAAGGCCCAAGATGCGGCCGAGATGCGAAAACCCAACCTGGTAAAGAGAGTCCCAGTCCGCCCTTGCGCGCGTTACTTCGGTGAAAAGGATTTAAAAAACCTGCGTTAACGCGCGATAAAATAATTGTCGGCGTTGAGTAAATAATGCGTTAATGCGATAATAACGCGCTAACTTTCCCAGCCCTAGTTTTGACATAATATTACATAATAATGTCACAAATCTGACATCTCTTTTGCACCCATATGTGATGATACAGAGGCCAGAAATTCCAAGGATGGTTTGGAAGTTCACATTGGAAATCTTTCTTTGCAAGCCCAAGACAGGTAGGTGAAGTATCAGTTTCTGCACTTACATCTTATTTGTGCATATGTGATGGGTTGTGGTGAAAGCTCAGACTTACATTTGGATAAATAGATGTGTACTTAGTATTAACCAACAGTGTGTGGGTTTTCCAGCATGGAACTACTTCCAGAGCCAGGGGTTGTCACACAGGAGGAGCCTTTTCCTACACCTGTCGTAACAGAAGATTCAACTCCTCCAGAGACTGCACTCAAGGACTTTGAGACTAAGGATTCAGATACATCCACCACGCCTGTGAATGAGTGTAAACCAGACAATGAATTAACAACCACGTCACTACGGGAAGAGTCTCCAGTACTTGTTTTGCAGGTGCAGGAAAACAACTCATCATCTAAAAGCAGCAGTCAAGAGATGGAACCAAGCAAGGATGTGTGGCCACGATCAATCCTCAAATCCCCCTCCACATCTCCTTGGCCTTCTACTTGTCCTTCTGAGAGAAGCTCCAGCTCTGAGCTGCCTTCACTGGGCATCAGTGCTGAAAGTCAGAGACTTAGCTCCCTTACTGATGAGGCTTCATTAAATGACAAGGGTAGCAGCAGTGATTTGAGAGCTCCGTCCCCAGTGCCTGATGGTTACGTCACACCTTCATTCCCTTTAGCGTCACACAGCTACCCCCTCCTAACTGTCCCACATGTTCCATATACAGGTTACACTGCTATTACTATTCCAGCCTCCCCTCTTCAACCTCGCCTACCTGAAAAACAGCACCCCCCTCCGCTCCAGGATTCCTCCTCTGGCACCTCCTCAGTCACAACATCTGCAGGATCTTCCACCTCATCCCTGCAGGTCTCTTTCTCATCCACTTCAAAGGAACTAACATCTGCAGCCAAACAGGTCAAAGCAGCCCCTACCAAAGGACTGGAGGAGCCAGCGAGCCACATCAGCTCCAAGTTTGTGCAGGATAGCTCCAAGTTTTGGTACAAACCTGGCATCTCCCGAGACCAGGGTAAAGAAGATAAACAAGTTCATGAATTATACATTTGAATAAATTGTTGCAGTATTTTAATGCATTAGTAAATTATACACTGGTACCAGTTTTAACTAAAGTGTGCTGTTATGCCTTCTAGCAATCGCTGTTCTGAAGGACAAGGAGCCTGGGTGTTTCCTCATAAGGGATAGCAAATCATTCCAGGGAGCATATGGATTGGCTCTCAAAGTGGCAACACCCCCACTCCATATCATTAACCATCACAATTCCTGCAACTCTTCGGAGCAACTGGTCAGGCACTTCTTGATTGAGAGTGGAGCAAAAGGAGTCAAAATTAAAGGCTGTCACAATGAAACCTACTTTGGTAAGAGATAATGCTGGGAGATGTTGATATTAGTGCCCCCTGTAGGCAACTTTCTGACATGGTATGTTTTATTGGTTCTTCTTGTAGGCTCACTGTCTGCTCTGGTATACCAACACTCCATCACCCCAGTCTCTCTGCCCTGTACACTACACATCCCAGGCAGAGGTCTGTCATTCATATACACTTGCTAACACATATTATGCCTGACTCCAGTATGGACTTTTACGTGGTTGTAGCTGGTGGATTTGTTAATGTTGGTCTGCGTGTTTCAGATCTTGTTGGAGAGCTGCAGGACTTGCAGAGTGGCACAAACACCAGCACAGCTGCAGACCTGCTCAAACAGGGGGCTGGTGAGTGTTAGTCCAACCAACTGATCACCCCATGTATTTGTTACTATTTCCATGTTAACTGACAATTACATAGATGTGCCACTGTTTGGCGTTTTCCCATCTTTGGTACCACAATAGATCATGAAAATATAAAATCATATTAGTTGTTATTGTGTCAGTGATGCTCAGCTATGAATTTGTGACTGGTTTCTTTAGCAACAGATTCTTGAGCATTGTATAAAGTTTAACTAGGAAAAGCTGCTTTAGACTTTATGACTCATTCATAAAGTCTAGTTATTTTATTTATTTATTTAGTTTATTTACTTGTATTTTCCTAGGATGTACTATTGAGATTAAAATCTCTTTTACAAGAGAGACCTGGCCAAGATAGCAGCCACATAAACATAAAATGAAGTCTACAAATACATATACAAATCCACAGTTGGACCATTTAATAAGCATATTGATTTTCTTAGGAAAAGCAACTAAAAATATCTTGATTTCATCAACAGGTAAAAATGTAAAACTATAACTATAAATTATTCCATGCCAATTATGCATAATAAGAAAAAGCAGTTTTCCCCAAATCAGTCATCACTCGGGGTACATTAAACAGCATCCACTTAGAAAGATCTAATTGATCACTACCGAAACGAAGACAAAGTAAATTACTATTAGTAATGAAAAAAATACCCATGTTGTTGTCTGTAGGTTGTCCATCCCACTTAATTAGAAAAGTATGTAATTGTCAGTAAGGGACTTCCCATTAGTGAAAGTGACCATTTTGTCATATGTGAACACACCACAGCACACGGCGTGAACAGCACGAAATTCTTGCTCAGGGTACTTCAGAGGTACCTAGCGGTCTTGGGAATTGAACCCGCGACTTCCTGATCACAGGGCGAGTGCCCTACCAGCTGCCCCTTTAGTAATGCAAGGCATTAGTAATGAATTTCATTAGTAATGAAAAGCAACGATACACTGAATCAAGGCTCTTTGAAACAGAAAATGATGCATGCATACACAGTATACTACCACTGTTGGCTATCTCTTGTATGTGGATTATATTGTGTGGATTATTATTGGTTATCTCCTTCCCACCTTTCTATCTCTCTCTCTCTCTCTCCCTCTCCCTCTCTCTCTCAGCCTGTAATGTTCTCTACCTACACTCTGTGGACACTGAGTCTTTGACTGGTCCTCAAGCCATCTCCAAGGCAATAAAGTGCACTCTGGCCCAGGACCCCTGCCCTTCAGCGACAGTTGTCCACTTCAAAGTATCTACACAGGGCATCACCCTTACAGACAGTCATCGCAGGTACAATTGCTCATACCTGCCTACACACACACACACAGCACATCATACACCTTCTAGATCAGTGGTTCTCAAAATGGCGGCCGTAGTGGCACTTGCTTTTAACAAAGGGGGGTCTAAGACTAAAAACCCACAGATTGGGGATAGGCCTTGAGGCTGAATATGAAAAATGGCTAAAGTCAAAATGTATTTCCATTTCTTTCTCTGTCCATCCATTAACCCACAGGCTGTTCTTCAGAAGACATTACCCCATACACAGTGTTACATTCAGCAGCTTGGATCCACAGGATCGAAGGTAAACTTTTATTCCGCATTCAAAGAGCCATGCTCCACGTTAATGAGAGCTGCTGTCATGAATGTAACAACTTGCTTAAATTATACATTTATTTTAATGACTGAACAAGGTGCATATTTTTTTTCTATGAACTGACTTTATTGCATCTTCCTCTTCTCCATAGCTTCTACTTTAATGCTTGCTTTGCAGCAAATGCCCCTTATTTCCCTAAAATAAGTTTTAGTAATTTATGGTGGCCTTGCCAACAGATTTCAGTAAGATTGCATCAAAGTAAAAAAAAAAAGTATTTATTTTCCTGTCACTTATTGCTCCCATTCATTTTCATTTCTTTAGGTTTTGTAGTTGCTGAAAGTTCTATAAAACAGAGCTGGGGTGTCCAGATGTCTAGAGCTTAATATAATTTGTGGTATTTGTGGCCAGTGTTTTCTGTGTCGTTTCTCGCTTGGTAACTTGTTCTTGTAGCTTTGTGTTTATATATGTGTATATAAATATATGTGTGTGTTTGTGTCTGTGTATCTGTATGCCAGGTGGACTAATGCTGATAACATTTCCAACAAGTAAGTGCTGAATTTGTGTATTCTTGTTTGTTTTTCTGTGTAGTCATGTGTGTCTGTGTTTGTTGCGTATAAATAGTCTAATACATGAAGCAGATGTTTTACCTGCTGTGATCAGGAACATATTCCCATAAAAAAACACCCCAGGCCTAACTTCTTAGCTAATCTACAGTCTTACGACACTGTCTGTACCGGGGGGGCCCAAATACTTTGCCTTGGGAGGCCAAATTATAATATTTGTGAACTGAGATCCAAAAAACTAAATGGAAATCAAGCAGTTTATTAGCATTATTTTTCCCTGTACATGTCCCTGTCCATAGAAAACCTTATACATCCATTTTTATTTCTATTTTTGTACATTATTGAAAACAGTAGATGCCCTTTATGAGCTGGTAGAAATGTTTAAAAACTGCTTGGTATAGAAACTTCCCAAATGAAAGAATGTTTTGCCTTCTTCTGTAAATTGACAGATTTAGAAGTACTTGATATCTATAATGATCAGTGATGATATCTGTACATGCCTGTATTATTTAAATACTCCAATAGTTTCCTTACAGATTATTTCTTGTCCAAATAACTATTACACTCTAATAGCTAGTAACTGCTACCTACATACAGTACTGTGCAAAAGTCTGGAGCCACCCCTCATTTCTTCATATTTTGCTTCAAAAGATCCAGACTTTCTTGTATTTTTAATGTAGTCTTACAGTTCTCCAGGTTTCCTGATGGACTTTCAAAGGCTCTTATTTTCAGTCCAGTCCTTGAACCTGACCAGTTTCAAGTGACCTACAGTACAAAGCCATCGAACCAGTGAAGTAACAGGTGCAGATGATTCCAGGTGATCAGGCAGTGATCAGTATACTGGTGGTGCTGGGCACCTTGAATCTTTAGGCACTTTGTAGCCTGTTGCAGACTATTTTTTTCCATTTCTTTAATATAATCTACCCAGTATGCCAAAGATAACACAGTTTGACAGGCATACAGAGTATTTTTGTATTATAAAGAATATATAAATAGGGGTGACTCGGGACTCATGTGCAGCACTATTTGTATTGTTACACCTGCATAATGGTCAGTTACAATTGTTAAAGATCATTTAATATTTATACCATATGTTTTGTTAATACAAGTACTTTCCAAAGAGCCAATTGCTTTCAGCCTAACTCACCTTGGACTTGATTTTCCATCAAATCGTTCTTGCATGCAGATTATTATTTAATTGTTCCTTAAATCTGTAGAAAACAAAGAGACATTGAAGCAAAGATTTGCCAAAAATCAAATTTACACAAATTCGCTTTATCTCAAAAGTGGTAGATTTTTTTTTTCTTAATACAAAAATACACTATAAAATCAGCCAATACAACAGTAAAAGCAGTCTTCTTCATGGTTGCTCCTGCTGTTCATTTAATAGGTGACAACGTGTTATACAGTGTCAGAAATCGCATGATGACCAGGCTTTTTTATTCTGCACAGTTTGAGGAAAGAGTACAATGATTGTGTAAAACAGCTTGCATGGTGATAAAACGGGTAACTGTAAGCTTCTGCTTAAGACTCCCTTTGCTACAGTGCTAAAACTAAACTTACATGTCCTTATTACCTCATTTTTTGCTCATTCTCTGTCTCTCTCTGCAGGATGTTTGGTTTTGTAGCCCGTCGCAGTGGTAGTGGTTTGGGAAATACGTGTCATCTCTTTGCAGAGCTTGACCCAGAACAGCCTGCCACTGCTATTGTCAATTTCATCAATAAAGTCATGCTGGGACCACAACTGCTGCGAAAATAGGAAAGAAGAGAAGAGAGGAGGACTTTCATTTATTTTTTATTTCACTAAGTTAATTCCTATTATTGTGTTTGTGTTATTTTAAAATAACGTAAGTTTCTTTTTATCATTCAGTATAAAACAGTTGTACTTTTGTATAAAGCCTTTGTCATTTTTAAAGTGTTCTGACTGTTCAGCTTAAAGAGGAAATTCATTGGTGTCAACCTGAGCAATTTCACCTTAATCATGGTATTGAACGCAGCTGCAAGTGAATAGTGAGTTAAAGATACAAGAACGGTACCAGCAGATGGTACATTATGTGCGGACAGGAAGGAAGTGAAATGAATGTCATATTCTTTAATGGGAGTTTAAAAGGAGGGTTTTATGAAGTAAGCTGTTAGGAGGCAGTAGATCGGTAAGTCAGTCTAATAAATGACTTTAACCGACGAAAAAAGGTGAAAAGGTGCTTTGACTATGTTTCTGTATGTGCAGGTTTATTCTTATTCAGGACATTTTTCTTTTTAATGGTCAATGTTATCATTATTCCAGTAAATACACTGGTTATACACAGTCATACCCAGACCTTCTGGTGTCCTTTATGTTTTTAGCTGTTTCATGGGAGGCAAAACCTGATTTTTACAATATGAATCACTATAAATATTCAGAAGTGTTTTGGTAACGTGATGCAATGCTGAATTTATTTGTGCCTCGAACTGAAAGAGCACAATATAAGAATTATTTGATATTTATTAGTCTACACAGAAAGTGGTATCACATATCAGGTAGGACTCAGGGAGTGGACGAGCCACTAAGAAACAGTTCTACTTGGATCTATACTTTCCTGTCCCTGATTCATATGAAGACGTTTTCTTCCCTTAGCATATCCAGCAAAGAAGAACAGTAAGAATGAAGGACTATCAGTATCTACAAATTTGGTGCACTATTAACTGCTTTTAGAAATTGTTTTGGTTTTATTATTATTATTATTATTATTATTGTTGTTATTATTATTATTGTTGTTATTATTATTATTATTGTTGTTGTTATTATTATTATTATTGTTGTTGTTATTATTTGTGGAGTGTTTGCAGATGATTTATAAAAACATAACGCATCATTTTGTACCGGTCAGTTTGTGATTGCAACTGAATGACCAGAAAACGGTATTTTTTAATGATTAGTATTATTGTTTGAATGAGATACATAATATATTTTCAGACAGATACTGACACTTGATGGTCAATCCTATGTTTATTAATTAAATGACATGTACAGTGTACAGAGCCATTCGTAAGGACAGGGGCCGTGAAGAAATAGACACTTTCTATACCTGAGAATTTATGGCCATGCTGTTTATCGCTACGCTGTTTTGTTGCTGCATCCATGAACGCTTGGACTGGTTTTTGCAGTGAATCAAACGTAAAATACGTGTTTGCCTGAACATATATTGTTAGAACCCCCATTGTATCATAGCCAACAATCAGTTTGCTTATTGCCTAAAATACTGACTCAGCTTTAAACCCAGTGAAATTGCTGAAAGATTTGATTTACTTAAAGATGATATTAATCTGAGCTGTACACTGAAATCAGAATATAAACAGAAAGTGAACGCTAAGATGTTTCTGTGATTTTCACAACAGAAACACAACTAATTAAATTCACTGGGATTTCTTCTTGTTCAGACATCATCAATCCTCAAGCACTGAATCACCCTGTTGGATCATTGCTGCATCAGTTTTGAACTTGGCAGGGTTCAGAGAATCAGAATATATTTGCAAGACACATCTGACTGCATTTAGGCTCTTCACTTAAACCTTATCTTCCCCACACTCTCAGCTCTCAGAAGCCATTTCTTTCAGGGGACAGCGAGAAGATAACTCTTCTAAACTCTTCTAAACATGTAGGTAGTACGCCGCCATAGAAATGCTGCATTCTCTCTCTCTCTCTCTCTCTCTCTCTCCCTCTCCCCCTCTCTTTCTCTCACATAAACAAACACATTTGTACTCCTATCTTCCTGTCACACACACTGAGGCACCAGCCCACGCAACAGTGCACAGCAGAATACAAGTGTGTGAGAATGCGGTGTTACTAATCTAATAAATGACATTTTCAGTGGCTTTTCCACTCTGTTTTAAACACAAGCTCTCCAGCAGGGTTTAGATCCGATCCATTTCAATTTAAATAGTCATCAAAGAAATAAAAGGGACAAAACACTTGCCACTGCATTGCAATCTGATTTTAAATACTACTGAGGACACCAAAAGTGCTTATGTGGCTAAAAATGAATGCCAATAGGTGCCTGTGACTGATTGGAATAATGGTGTCACTGATAAAAACAATTTCTTTCATTCCTTTTAATTCCTTTCATTCTTTTGGTATATTTTAATGAGGTTTATAGTTGGTGTGTACAGGAACAGTGATATAACCACAAGCAAACAAGGAGTGTGTTCACTCGTAAAATGGAGGGTACCCCCATGGGGACGTGACTATTAGCAGCCCTTCACTGATTTGCATTGCTAGCAGATCCTGTGCAGAATGGTCATCAAAGTGTAAAGTCTATTCCTAAATCAATGCATGGAATAAATAAAGAAATAAACCAAACACTTGCAGTTTAAAGTAGGCAGCATTCACAATAAACAACCTATTCATGTTCATTATGCATTTACAGTATTTAGGGCATCTATTATATACACTGATCTATTTTTCTTAGTCAGGGGCAAGGATTATCTTCAGTGGTTAGTGAGCACTTGCTCCTTTAATCTTGCACTGTGAGCAACAGAATGTATTAAAGGACTAATGATGTGTTGTGTCATGCAGTGTATCTCTTTTGGTGAAATGTTTTATGCTTTTCATTTGCATTGCCTTATTTTTCAGGGTTTGGATCAGTTCCCTTCAGCATACCAAGACGTATTGGACAACGGCATGCTTCCAACTTTATGGACACAGTTTGGGGACGGCCCTTTTCTATTCCAGCGTGACTGTGCCCCAGTGCAGAAGGTCCATAAAGGCATGTTGGAGGAGTTCAGTGTGGAAGAACTTGACTGGCTCCCACAGAACCCTGCCCTCAACCCCATACAGCACCTTTGGGGTGAACTGGAACAGCGATTGTGAGCCAGGCCTTCTCATTCAATTTCAGTGCCTGACCTCTGAATGCTCTGTAGAATGAATGGGCAGAAATTCACACAGAATCACTTCAAAATCTTGTGTAAAGCCTTCCAAGAAGAGTGGAAGCTGTTGTAGCTGCAAAGGGGGACATTATAGTCTATATTTGAACTCAATGCCATTAAATTCCCTGTTGGTGTAATGGTCAGGCATCGCGATACTTTTATTTACTATGTAGTGTAGTACTTATTGAAGGACAATTATTTACTACGTACCTACTTCGCCACAGACTTCTGGAAATAATAGAGGGAACAGACGACTCCTTATTTATTTAACGGAGGTTGAACACAGAGTAAGATCAATTCACGTCGTTTCTCATCAGTCAAAAGGACGAGGTCCCACCGAGATTTGAACTCGGATCGCTGGATTCAAAGTCCAGAGTGCTAACCATTACACCATGGGACCGGGCGCGTACTTCAGACCTCGGAAATATTGGTAATATAGCGTTATTTCTTGTCATGCTACTTCTGAGTAAATCTTGAAACAGCGTATTTATATAGAAGAAGTGCCCGAACAGATATTTCTTTGTGAATAAATGTCTCTCCGCAGCCGTGGCAACAGCCTTTAAGCACCAGCTTCTGTCAACAAGTTCTGACAAGTAGCTAACTGGCTAACATCGTCGTCCATTTGCTATGTCGCCTGTGTTTACAGTGCTTGGACCCGAGCCATTTTCTGTGCACAAACGATGGCCATCTGTCATTACAAGCGGTATTCGTCTAATGTGTTTAACAAACTGTAGCGTCATGTCCACCAATTATCCTGAAAGTTCCACAGGCTCAACAGTAAGCTCAACAGCTAACACATACTATAGCATACAGACTAATTAGCATCATACCCACCTAAACAAATACTAGCACTTAATAAACAGCGTAAATGTAAAATTTACAGCTAATAAAACACTGCGGGGCCCTGTAATTCAGCCACACACATCCCATTTTTATTGGAGACACTTTTGGTGAAGGGTTTATTTTAATTTCCGAAGGGAGAGCCGTACAAAGAGCTAGCACCAGCAGTTGGGTCTCGTAACTTTCCCTGCGAGGTGTATTTTGCTGACTGTGCGAGAAAGAGTGTTGTTTTTGCTGCCCACGGCTTCAGTCCCGAGTTACAGACTCTAACTTCTGTCAGTTTTTACAGATAAAATAACTAGTTCCAGTTTAAACTGAGAAAGCTAAGCGACTTGTGAATTTGTTCCATTTTTTGTATTAGTTTTGATCTGGGGCTGTGCAGAGAGGTAAGCTGATTTATGGGCTTTCTGCTTTGATTGGTGTCTCAAGAGGGAAAGGATTATTACTTGAAGACGCACACACGCTGAAGCGCAGTATCGCTTATTTCATGATTATTAATGTATTATTACATTTTGAGGCTGATATTAAAACACACCATGATCTCTACAAAGTGAGGGAGAAACGGACGGATATAGGAACACAACAGTCCCATCAGAATCTCTCTTTCTTTTCTCTGTCACATTCTCTTTTTCTCTTCTCTCGCTTTCTTTTATTTCTCTCCTTTTCATCGCTCTTTTTCCGTTCTCCCTTACTCGATTTCCCCTTTTATCTTCATCTATTTTCATTTTTTTTCTCGCACTTTCTTTCTACTATCTAGCTTTCTTTTTCTCGTCTCCCTTCCAAACTAATAATTTTCCTGCTCCTCTCCCTCTCTCTGCCTTCATTTTATAATGTTTATTTACTGTACATCACGTTCACCTTAGCATTATCCAGTTTACACACTACTGATTTTAAGACACGCTATGAATGTGTGTGTGTGTGTGTGTGTGCGAGAGTGTCTTTTCTGGGCGAAATTTCTGTGAAGTCTTTTGAGTAGTCAGGAACCTGTGTACTGTTTGTAGTTGTGCCTAATTCAGGAAGTCTTTTGTGCTATTTCTGTTCAAAGAAGATCTTTTCAAACAAATACTCTCCATAAGCGACATTCTTCTGTGGGACAATTTCGGAAATACTGTCCCGAACATACATCTGCGACTTCAAAGAAGGCTTTGAGAATTTCTGTCATGTGCATCCACAGTCGCTGTTGTCTTGTTATTGCAGCAAAAGTACAGGTGTAGTTCCTTGTTGTACAAAAAGATAACATTCATTTTTGCTAATTTCGTTCTCATTTTATATCTATCTGATAATATATTTAATATATTTAATCATTTACAGAGGTTTGATCCATATTTATGTTAAAAGCTGAAACAGGTAAAAATAGAGAGGCCTCAGGTTGGGTTGCTTCAGGTCCTTGATTTCTGTATTCACGCATGTCGGGCTGACCTTGAACTTTAACCTGCAGTGATGTAATCCTGTTGTGTTCTGTGCATGTTCCAGAGCAACCACTGTGGTCTATGCAAAGGTCACGACCTGTTACATCATGTCCACAACTGGGACATGTAGTGCATGAGAGATGTACAGAGCCAAGCAGGTGAGTTATAGACAGATTTATCATATTTTAACTTGCTAGCTAATGTCCCTGGTCGTATTAAACATGATTCATCATAACATCTTTCAAAAGACAACATTCTTATTTTTAGTGTAATGACTAAAATTTTACAGTACACCAGTGGGCAGGGAAACTATTATTATTGTTGTTGTTATTTTTAATAATATTATTATTATTATTATTCTAGACTGAAAAAAGTGCTAAAAGCACAGACACAAAAACAAAGTGAGACACATCTGTTTTATCATTTAAATGATATTTTATTTAATTTGTTCCTGATGGGGTATTCATGAATTTTTCAATTTTTTTCAATATCTGATAATGTAAGACTTAGAGAGACTTCCAGAGTTAGATTTCTTTAGTGGTGGTAGGGCAGGGGTTGTGATGTTTACAGCAAATATAACAATTTTATGTACTGTCCAGAACAACCATTAACCTAAATATGTCTTCTGAGTTTATATATGTGATGTATGATATGAAATGGTGACGATAATGTATCAAATAATATTAACCTGAGCAGTTGTTTTGCCTGGGAAAACATGTATGAATGATGTATTTACCAAAAAATACATTTGAGGCCAAAACCTTATCTCAGGCATCACTGAGTGTACTTATGATTTCATATAATACGTTTCTGAGAGGTAGCTTTTAGCAGCATTAAACTCATCAGAGGTCCATTTCCTGTCACTACAGCTATGAACAGTTGTATCGCTACGGACTGTTTCTCTGAAACAGAGCATTTCACATCAGCCCATTCTGAATGACTTTGTTTACAGCTTAATTGTTTGATTATGCCAGTTGCTGAATAGCATCTAGGTGAGTGTAACAGGTCATAGCTTTGATTTCTAGGACATCACCTGGACACTCTGTACCAGGATACAAAGGCTAAAATACTTCCTTTTGGTAGTAAGTACCACGAGACTATGGAAAACACGAGCCTGTAATTTTAGTGAAGCGAACCACATAATTGTTCCAGCTTAGAAACATAGCGTGTACTTGAATGTTTAGAGTTTCCTGTCTCTAATCATATTCCAGTCTTCTGTATTCCAGGTTGTGACTGTTTTTTTCTTTCTTTTCTGGTTCATTCTCAACCGACAACCTGAAACACAATGTGCTACTATCATATACTGATAATATAATTCGATATTTATTGTTGTATTATTATTGTATTATTACTAATTTTCTTGCCATTCAGAGGTTTTGCTTGTCTCCATATCTCATTAATTATGAATGAAAGGACTAGGATATTTATATTGGAAGATCAGGAGGAGATCTTAATAATTCAGCAAAAATCACTTAAATAGAATCACCGACAATTGTGCTGATCTAGTGATTGTTTCTGAAGGTGCTTTTTAGAATTGCACTCTGAACTGGGTCTTGTCAAGTTAATGGAAAGTAATTACCTCACCAGCCTACTGTGCATAATGTGTCATACGAGATAACTTGTAGTTCTTCTTGACACAAAAACGTTTAAAATCTCCTCTGAAGCAAAGTATAATAAGTGGTTTCTTGAGGCCATACAAAACTAAATCTGTTTTTGTCGTGTTACGATCTAAACTAATTCTGCACTGGGAAATTGTCACTAGCTTATAAAAAAGTTCTCTCTTGTGTGTTACAAGGTCTGTATGACACCTACCAAACAAATCCACTCTTACTTAAGAGTGAAGATGAATCTGAAAACAGAATGTCTGAGGGAAGCTGCTCTGCCTCGGTGTAAACATGTTGACTCATATCCATACAGTTGTGTAACTGCTGTAGTAAAATGACACACCTGTATTTGAAACACTCCTTCCAAGGCAAGGGCAAGGGCCACAGTTGTAGTAAAAACAACCAGGACAGAGATCTATGTTAAAGATACATTCTGAACCATTGTTATATAAACATATAAACATGTGTGTAACATGCACACACACACACTATGTGTGTATATATATGTGGTTTGACACAATCAGTTCTTCATTCATATTACAAATACATATGAAATCAGGACACGGCTTCTTATTGTCAGAGAGACCAGCAGGATACATTGAAAAATAATCTTATCAAAACTTTGCAATTTTATTTCTTTTTTTGTTAATTAATTAATTCATACACAAGTTGAAATTCCAGTTGTTTACATTCTGTGAACACCATCCATCTGTGATGCATATTGGGAAAACCACCTTGTGATGGATGAACCGAAACAAACCTCATCAGAATAACCAGCATTAAGTAAAGCACATTTTTCATCTCCTATTGAGTTAAGATTTCTTTGCTTTTGATACAACAGCAATAATGTGCACATCAGGCGAAGCACCAGCTAACTCGTCAAATTCATTGAAAAGGTTAATCTTAACGAATGATCTATTTAAAGCAAAGTAACTGAGTTTAATCCAGTGATTGTAACCAGGCTAATACAGCCTCTCAAAATACCTTCAGCCTCTCGCAGCTCCAGACAATAGCTCACACACTCCGCTGTGGGTGTAGAGATGGAAACAGGGACGGATAAACTGAAAGCCATTGCACCCTCCCCCTCCCCCCTCGTGCCACAATGCAACTTGCACCATGGTTCTGTGGCCTCTTCCTCTCATTCCTCCACATCAGCTCTTTTCCCTTCACCTCATCCTCTGTCACTCTCACCCGCCGAGCAGCTCTGCCCTTGCCATAACCCCACCGAACATGCAGATACACACAAAAACACACGCATGCATGCATGCTTACATGCACATAAACACCCTTAACCCCCACCCACCCCCTTCTCCCAAGTGCCACAGGGCTGGATTCCCCCTATGAGACTTTAGACTCACGCAGTCACACATTCCCTTCCTCTACTCCTGCTGTCTCTCTCTCTCTCTCTCTCTCTCTCTCTCTCACACACACACACCACAAAGGGTATTCATTTTTGTCCCTCCACCAGATGCATACTTCTGCTACGTCCCTTTTCACTGCATTACTGCTCAGTGAAAAGGGACACACCCAAGTGAAATAGACACTGACCCACATCCACATACATGCAGAGGCCCACACACGGCTCGAGGACGCA
Organism: Hemigrammopetersius urotaenia; assembly: GCA_037974485.1. Classification (NCBI taxonomy): domain Eukaryota; kingdom Metazoa; phylum Chordata; class Actinopteri; order Characiformes; family Alestidae; genus Hemigrammopetersius; species Hemigrammopetersius urotaenia. The sequence goes on along the minus strand of JBBPDC010000109.1, from coordinate 11,707,436 downwards.
TCTTTCATTCATTCATTTTTTTAGAAGCAGCATCAATGCATGAAGCCGAGCAGTCCTGCACGTGGTCAAAGGACGCTGCTGCAGCAGGACGGCTCATGATTAAACCATGAAGGCGACGCTGCTGCTGCTGCTCAGGGCCTCTCACGCGGACTTGGTTGTTTACCTCTTTGCTGCGTGACGTCATGACACACCCCTTGTATGTGTGAGAGAGAGTGAGAGGGAGGAGGGCAGCGTGTGTGTGTGAAGGAGAGAGTGTGTATGAGAGAAAGGCAGAAAGAGTGAGTGTGTGTGTGTGTGTGTGTGTCTGTTTGTGAGAGAGAGAGAGAGAGAGAGAGAGAAAGGGAGTGTGTGTGGGAGAGAGAAAAAGGAGAAGGCAGAGTGTGTGTGTGTGTGTGTGTGTGTGTGTGTGTGTATGGAATGTGGGAGTTGTCCCCCCACGCGCGTTACGAGCGTCGGACCCGACCAAGCAGCGCGCGCGTGGCCGTGGATGTCACACCAACCACAACACGGAACGCACGCGCCCGGCCGAGCCTTTGATCCGTTATTGGCGGAGAGCCGCGCGCTCAAGGCGGGGCCTTGTTACACCGAGCCCCCACCGTCTATTTAGGTCCAAGTTCAACCAATTTTGTTTTCTCCTCTTTCTTTTTTTCGCAATCTCATAACAACCAGCGTGGGTTCAAAGTTTTGTTTTTGTTTCACCTCTCTACGCTGAAGAAGGAGAGAAACAAAGCCCGTATCGCGACATCGCCGCCGCGCGCGGAGAACGCCACGTTGAACGGTCGCGTCTCGCGGTCTGTTGGTTAAAAATAATAACTAAACCCCTTGCGCGGGACGGGGACTCGCCAAGCCCCTCCAGACAGCAGCCGCGGAGCCGTTAGCGTGTAGCCTAGCCGGCCCGAGCCAGGAGACCCACAAGCTGCGGAGAGCGCGGGCGGGGGGGCGTGTTCGTGCCCACGCCTCGGAGTGCTAGCGCGGGAGCCCCTGCCAACTTCTCCAATAAACACACACACACACACGACCACCACCACCGCGAGAGATCAGATTTACGAGTTAAGGAGCAACGAGAGGAAAAGTCACCTCGGAAAAGTTGCAATCAGGTATGAAGCGGTTCACCATGTGTTACTGGGATTCTAGAGTGAAGCATGCGTTACACACCCGCACACACACGCACGATAGCCGAGGCGAGTGAAAACAAAAGCTGCTAGCGTGACTCCGTTCGGGAACCTGCTCCAGAACTTGCCCCGGTTTAAAGCATAGGTGCCCTCGCTGCTTTAGTCCGCGCGTAGCTCGCTTTCTATTGTGTTTCGCTGCTGAAGTTAAAAATGTAAGCGTCTAACTTTAAATGATCCTGACTGCAGGGTTTATGGACCCGGACGTCGATCTCAGCAACGTGGAAAACTTGGTTGACGCCTCGAGAAGAGCCAGTAGAACCTCCGGGAGGGGAAAGAGGAGACAGCATTAAGAAAGGGTGGATATCGAGAAGGGCATGACAAAAACTCAGGTAAGGACGTTTTGTATGTGTGTGGATATGCGTGCGTGTGTGTGTGCTTTAATCTCGTTACGGGTAACACTTATGTTACATCCTCCTGGCAGTCAGCTCGCTGCAGCCTTTTGCAACTGCGACATCATATGTAGCCTCTCTCAGAGCTGGGCAAGTTCACTCACTTGCCTTGCAGCTCACAAACTTGTCTTTAAGTTGGGTGTTCTTTGTTTGTATTCTGATTTGAATTAACGTACCTTTCTGGGTTGAAACCAGCAGTATTTTCCTGATAGCTACTTAGGACTGAATTAACTCCTAGTGTTACACTGTGTTGTATCAAGCTTTGCTGATGTTGAAGTGGAATCTTTAACGTATACACATCTTTTTATTGAATCTGATTAAATCTGTAGAATATGGATGCTGAACCTGATTTTATTTAGATGATATTATCCGTAGTAAACTAGAAGCATTCCTGACTAAGTTTCTCTTATTGAACTTCTTTCAAGTGCATTATTATCTGAAAAAAAAACCCACCTTTTATAAATGAGATAACAGTTATTTGCTGTATTTTTTTGCCTCTTGTGATCACAGTTTGTTGAACATTGCAGAATGAACAGCTCTCTTTGAGTTTGGTCAGTGGTTTTTAAACCATCTCTAATATTGACAACAATGCTGGTAAAATTGGAGCCTGTGTGTCCTGTCTCACAAGAATATCTTGTTGCATTACCTTCGTGATTCTGTGGAAGCCCTCAGACTCTGTAGATCCTAGTACTGTGCTGTCACTTTTATGTTTCACTGGTATTACCACCCTGGTGAACATACCAGATGGAGCAGAATGAAACTGTTCATGTGTGTAAGTTTATATTTTGATTGTAGTACAATTAGTAGCAAGGGCTGACTTCTGCATGCTGCTAGACTTCTCCTAAAATAAACCAGCTAGGTAACAGGATTGACTGTGATACTCTGGAAGAGTCCCGGATCTCTTTCCCTCTCTTACGTGCACACTCTCTTTCCTCCTCCCTTTCTATCTGTTTTTGTCCTTTTGTCGTTCCCCTTTTTTTTTTATAAAATTGTTTTGACTCAGAATGGGTTTTGCTGGTCAGTTTGCATTAAAAATCTTGCAAACTGACTGAGCCTTGATGACACAGTCCAGACCCAGTGTTTAGTGTGTTGGTGTAACCCTTATTTTCCCTCTTTGGTATGACAAATATTATTACATTTTTTGCTCATTTCAAAACCACGATCTTGATGTCTGGATTTGTGTCGTATGGATTTATGCTGACAGGTTTTGCTGATGTAGTCCGTGTTTTCAAATGTGGAATTTGGCTATATGTTCTGATTGTTATTGTAGTCATGTTCATTTTGGGAGTTGGAATGTGTGTGTGTGTCTGTATGCAGTTTCTGTAACTCTAGAAAGAAGCTGTGAGGCCTTGACTGTAGCCCTGTACAGAGGCCCGTTGGAGGGGAGGCTGGCCGAGCGTATGTGTGTGTGTGTGTATGTATGTGTGTTTGCGTGCAGACCGCTTGGATTGGACACGGGATAGAGGGACCCCCGTACGGAAGTAGGGAAAAGGGAGGAAAGAGGAAGGAGGAGTCACTCACACTTTCTGGTCATGTGTGTTCATGCTCCTGTTCTGTGAAGAGCGTGTGTGTGTGTGGGTGTGTGTGTGTGTGTGCTTGACCTGAAGAAAATAAAATCACGGTAAAGGATATTCTTGGCTAAGATAGACTGTTGGTGGTGAGTTTATACGTCTTTACATACATTTGTATAGGATTTCTGTGTGTGTAATGACGTAGTATCTGTATGTGTTTATAATGTATGTTCTCAACAAAATGGTTTGAGTCATGCAGCCTGAACACAAATTTCAGCAAACCTCTGTCTCAAGTCCCTATGAAGTCAAATTTATATGCAGCCCAACATGCTGATGTATGCTTTGTTTAAATATTAATTTTGTCAACTACTGAGGTGATTGTAATTAACTTAGGCCAGACTGATAGATTGCCAGGGTACGGCCAATACTGAGTCAGATATAAATGCATATGTCTGTGCCAGTATTTACCTGTTTAGGGCTTTAAGAGTCCCTTTGATTCAGATGAGATAGTAAGTTGATCCAACAAAAATCTGTTTACTACCATTTGAAGTTTAGTTTACTTGTTTAAGTTGTATATTTTTTTACAGTGCAGAACTGATTCATTTACCAGTTACATTCAGCTGGGTATTTGCTAGTCATGAATTATGATCAAATCTTCAGAGCAAAACAACAAGGCAGATGGAGGTTTTCATATAATGGTGCAAAACAATTCATACATTGTTACAAACACAGGTGCAAGTAAACTGTTCACATGAGTTTTAGTGTTTTTTCCTCAGGAAAAAGTGATCTGAATGTGAAATCTATAAGAAAAGATTCAGGCCCACTTATGCTGCAGGCAGGAAAGGTCTGGATATTTACAGTACTGTGGAAAAATCTTAGGTAAACAGTTTTAAAATGATTTGAAACTGTTTACCTTGGCAGTAAGTGTGTTTTTGACTGGAAAACACTATATAGTTACAGTAATATGTCTTAGAATTTTTTTTTATTTAAATAAGTTAGTAATACATTATAATGTGCTGAATTCTGCCTTCCTACTGCCATTTCCTGAATTTGGTGCATTCTGTCAGTCGTATAGTTTAATTTAGTTTAATGAAAGATTGTTTTGCTGAACCAGGTATTTTATTGTAACTGTAAGTACTGGAGTTTGGTTGAGATGACACCCAGAGCTTAATAGACAAGGTGCAGAAGACTTTTGTGCAATACTGTAATTGAAGCATGTTAATATATTTTTTTTAAATAAATGTTGTGGCTTCGTCAGGTATTGACCTTTTCCATTACAACCTTAATATAAGAAATGAGCAGTTTGTAAAGTGATACTTTGCTGATCGACTGGTGATACCAGATGTTCGTGTCACAGATTCTGGAGCATAGCCATATTTGTAGTATAAGGAAAATGTGCTTTCTGAGTGTTGCGGAATTGCTCTCCTGTGTACTAGTGTTTCTGAGAGTGAGAGAGGCTCATCGCATGTGAGTGTGTGTGCGTGTGTGTGTGTATGCGCCTGGCTGTGTCTTAGCTGGAGGGTTCGATTGAGGACAGCAGAATTTTATGTGTTCTGGACCTGAGCTGACCCAACTGGCTCTGTATTTTACACACATACAAACACTTCTGTGTGTGCTGGGCAGTAGCGCTAGAATCGGAGGCAATTGTGTGACTGTTATTGTGTGTTGAAGTGCGAAGGACAGCGCGTCTCTTCGTCTCCATGTCTCCTCCTGTTTTTGGTGTTTTATAGGTATACTGATCATTCTAGAAATGTTTTGTGTGTGTGTGTGTGTGTGTGTGTGTGTATGTGTGTGTGCGTGTGTGTGTGTGTGTGTTAGACCCATGCATTGACTATTCTGCTGCTGACATTCTTGTAGCAGTTAATCCATCAGTGTCAGCTCGTCACTAAAGAGCACTAAAAACCTTTCTCATCTTTTAGAATGTACACTCAACAGATTTAAATGTTTGAATGATTTAAAACACAGATCTTTACAGCAAATTATTAAAAATATGGGCACTACAAAAGGAATCTCTTTGAAGACATTTGCATTCATTCTAGGCCTATAGTACAAAAACATGGCCTCTGTTAAAATCCATTTATGCTTGAACAGAAAATGTTTTTCAGTTAAACTAAATCTCACATAGGTAATCGCCTTTTTTTTATGTTTTGGGTCCCCTGTGGATTGTATAAAGTCAAGTTAAAGGGTAGTCTGGAAGTGCTATAACATAGGTATGTTAACTCCTGTCCTGTTATATTGTTCCAAGATGCAGAACCTCTGGATGTCAGTTCATGATTGAATCCAGGAATTATTGCTCAGGAAATGCCCTTCTGTATTTGTTTATTTCTTTTGGGGAACCCGTCCAGCCTGAAAGACACAGTTTCTGTTATTTATACTAAATGTGTCCAGACCATCGTTATGTTGTGTAGGAGACTAATTCAACAATAGAAGTTGAAGCCCACGCACCATCAATCACAGACTGGCATATTCTACTTACTAGGATTGCAGCATATGGACGGGCATCCTTCTCTCTCCTGTGCAGGATGGATTGATATTATTTTAAATGAAAGAGATTTCTCCGCTACATTAATAGCCCTTGAAAACAAATTCATCGGTTAGCTGCCTTTTATGTATATGTGCTCATTTGGTCTCAATTACAAGGCATCGTAATTTCTACTTTTAAGTTCTTTAGTTTTTTTCCCTCTAGTTAATGTTTCAGTTTGGTGTTTTGTTCTTATTGTACTTTGTTTTGTGTTGGTTTGTATTTCTACCCCTAAATACACTTTACTCTGTCACAGCAAAAAGTTCCAGATTTGCTCTTAGTGAGCCATAACGATGAAGACAAGCACTGGCGCTTAGCACAAAAACCATGATGGAACAAAACATCTACCTGCAGAGCTCATGTGGTCAAAGGGTCAGACCTAAAGTCTAGTAATAAAATGTGTAAGCTTTATTTCTTCAGAAGTTGGCTGCCTGTGTATTAAGAGTTGTGTTTTTGTGTTTTAGAAAATATAGTGGTTTGTGCAAAAAATGACAGTAACACAAGATATCATGATATAGCAAAACCATCTGTGTGTTTTCCCATGGCACCGCTCTAAAGAACGAATTTCAGCGTGTGAAATATACAAAAATGAAACAGAATGTCTACCACAACAACACTAAAGCCTATGTCACTCAGAATGAGGTCAAAGTGCTGAAACAAGCTCAACACTCCCTGCATGCCTTGGCCTACTTTCACACTAGAGCTGCCGCTGTCAGTTAAGTGGTTAACTCAGTACGATCTTTTTAAAACACACCGATTTTGCATTAACTGTAAACGTGCTGTTTCAACTGAGATGTTGTTAAATATGACACTGATTAAGTATTAAAAGAATCAGGTGTCTGTAAGTATATTTTGATATTGCTGCTGATATGACAAGTTAAGCGCCAAACTATGTTTGTGTCGTGTTCATCCAGCTTTTATAGGAATTTTAAGAAACATATTCTGCTTGTTGTTGCATAATATGGACAAAACATATATTTTGTTGGTATATATTATCAGTTCTTATAAAACACTCACAAAACCTGTCAGGATCATTTGAAGCTGCTCAGGATATTCAGAGCAGACAAGTGAAATTAAGATATTCTGCATGTGGTACAACAAATGATGAATTGTTTAATGCTACTTCAAACTAGTGCTACTTTTCTGAGCCAAACCTGTTTGAAAACAACAATAAACCGTGGTTACCTTAAAACATAATTTTTCTACAATGACAGCACTATAAAATTGTGCAATCCATCTGTGCATTTGTGCATAAATGTTATTGTAACTTTAGTACTTTCTCATATTTTTATGTGTGGCCAAGTTAAGCCCTAAAAAGGATGAACATACATGTCAGTTTTCAAACATTCCTAGACTTTACTGAACACATACCTATAAAACACAAATGACACAAAAGCGTGTTCACACATTTTCCACTGTTGTACAATGTCTCACTCCTGGACGTCTATAGGAACGGGTGTACTTTTAATTTCACTTCTTAAAATAGGTGCAGTTCACACTCTTCAAGCTATCCAATTTCAGCACTTTTTCATCCTCTAAACAGACAGTCAGTATTATTATTAATGTCAGTAAAGTCTGCTTTGTGCTGGTGCGTGTCTATCACTTCTGACCGTAATAGGTTACTTTATTATTTAAGAGTTTTTTCCACAGGCTGTTGAAAGTGTGGGTCAATCAGGCAGGAGCCAATGTAATCAAACCAAATTACCTTGCTTCTGATTGATGTGTGTGCGTGTCTGTGTGTGTGTGTTTAGGTGAGTTTTTTTTCTAGTCTTTTCTACATGCAGGAAGCAGGGCAGTTGAATGGGCATGTGTGGTGTTTTACAGTGGCATTTCTATAGGGTCGCTGTATAAGGGACACTATGGGGCACGCAACATGTGTTCCGGAACATGCACTGTGTTTATTCTAAAAACCCGCCCTCTTTTTCCCCCCATGAAAGTTGGAATTTCCTTAGAACCTTAAATTCTGAGTGAAAACAGGAATGCTGTGACATCATTCTGTACACTGGAGTGTTTATTTAGTCAGTGCAGTTCCTGTTTGCACGTGGATTGTCGTCAAGTCCTCAGAGCTTTCACAGACTGGACTGCAGCCCTGTGATTGCAGAGGGAGGGTGCTGGGTCATTCTGTGAGATATTGCCTTTTTATAACACCGGTGTTAGGACTCTGGCCCTTCTGCTCACTTGTGGAATGACTGAAGAGGTGGCAATCAAAATGTGTTGGGGTTCTTTTCCAAAGATTTTAGTGGTGAAGATCTTAAATATTGTGATTTGTTTGATGGTTTGATTGTCACCAGCTAATATGTATATCACTGATCAGTACAATGGCTTGCCTAGCACAAGTAGTTTAGTATGCAGACAATCGATGAAAGGGTGATTGATTACCCTAAAATAACGATTACTAAACTGCCAGACTGATTTTGAATGCCAGCAAATGAACAGCAAATGAATACTTTAGCAAAATTACACTGTTATCACTGCCTTTCTTAGATTACCAGTTTTTTTTTGTCAAATATTGGTGGCTCATCAATATTCCTATTTTCTTGTTGATGTTCATTTCCAGTGTGCATACATTAGCACTGCTTATGTAAAGGATCTCTTTTCCCATTGAATGTTTTCTCAGTTTACAGACTGTTGTCCCCGTTGGTGTATCTCAGTTCTGATGATTTACGGTTCTATTAAAGCATTTTTAATTATTCAACACTGTACTAAAGCACGTCAGTTATGATTTGTGGTTCTGTTATTATATTGGTCAACGTTAAAGAACAGGGGGATTTCCAGCTGCTTTACCCATTACATACAGTCAATTTCTCCGTCAGCTCCTCCCCCTCAGTCTGGTCCTCAGTAAATCAGTAAACCCACAGCTTAACATACGTAAGAAACTGACTCTGTCTCTCTCTCTTTCTCTTTCTGTTTCTCGATCTCTCTCTCTTTTCCCCATTCTCTGCATGCCTCGCTAGTGATGGAGACCACAGTTAGTACATCCACGCAGGTGCCTGATGAATTTGACCGCAATGTTCCACGTATCTGTGGCGTCTGTGGAGACAAAGCTACTGGCTTCCATTTTAATGCTATGACCTGTGAAGGCTGCAAGGGTTTCTTCAGGTACAAACATAACCTTTTACAAACCACTTGCGCATACTTTAAGCTGTCCAACACTAATCTTTGTACAAAGTAACATAATAGTAACAACAGTAAGAATTGCACCGATTGTTCAAAGTATGTGTGCTGCTGTTTATGTATGTTAGACGCAGTATGAAGCGGAAGGCTGCCTTTACATGCCCATTTAATGGAAACTGTAGCATCACTAAGGACAACCGCCGCCACTGTCAGGCTTGCAGACTTAAGCGCTGTCTGGACATTGGCATGATGAAGGAGTGTGAGTACTTACACAGCTTTGCAACTCTGAAGACTGTGGTTTCTCAAGCACATGCTCTGGAATACTTGTTGGCGTTTTGTTGTTGTTTTGTTGTTATTTTACAGTGCCGTTTTATTATCCCAGTTTTAATTTCCATTTACACATGATAATTATGAGATCTCTGTGTCAGTTATTCTGACTGATGAGGAGGTTCAGAGGAAGAAGGATCTAATTCAGAGAAGAAAAGAGGAGGAGGCTCAGAGGGAAGCTCAGAAGCCCCACCTGACTGATGAGCAGCGAAGGATCATCAGCACACTGGTGGAGGCCCACCACAAAACCTATGATGACTCTTACTCTGATTTCACCCGCTTCCGGGTAATCCCCTGTTTCTTAATTGTTTGATTATACATACAGCTTAGAGTCTCTATTTTAAGCCCTTGCATATTAATTTCAGTGTAGTTATAGTAGTTACTGGATAATAAGCTTAAGAACAACATAATAGACTCAGTTAAAGTGCTTAATCTTTATTTTCTTTTATTGTGTGTGTGTTTGTCTGTGTGTTTTCGGATGTGCTTGTGCATGTGTCTTGAAGCCTCCAGTAAGAGAAGGTCCTGTGACACGCAGTGCCAGCCGTGCTGCTTCTCTGCACTCGCTGTCAGATGCTTCCTCAGACTCCTTCAGCCACTCTCCTGGTAACACACACAAACACACACACTGATATCTTGAACATGCAAAATTTTATAGCTGATAAAATTATTTATTGTATTTTTGATACACACACCCACACACAAAGTACGGTGTGCAGTATAGTACAAAAATTGGATTGCCATTTCTTCAGTGCAGGAGAATCAGGTCCGAACATTGCCCAGAGTTGCCCTTTCCTTTATGCATCACACAGCTGGAGATTGTCTGTGTCGGACATGTTCTTGTCTTCAGAAAATACTCTGTGTGGTTTAAGCCTGGGGCAGTGCCTGGGTAGAGTGTGAAGGAGGCAGGACATGACACATTCACATAGCTGGTTCAAAATAAAACCTCTTTTGTTATACCCTGAATTTGTCTGACAATTTTGGTGTCTGCCCCTTCTTACAGAAGTTCCAGAATCTCTGCGTTTGTCTTTTCTTTTTTGTAAATGACTTTTGGATGTTTGCTTCATTCTGGCTTTGGACCAGTGCCACGATCTGGTCATTGACACGGCCACCCTGAAAAATTACCTGCTCTATTCACACATGAAAACAACTGGATTTTATAAGACTTTGTACTGGAGTGCTGGAAAGGTAGGGTCTGCTTAGCGTCCGGCCCGACTGATTTGGACATACAGTATAACTACTTCAGGTAATATAAGCATTCATGGATGTAATGCGTGTTTGAAAGCGGCTCAGGTACTTACTACTGCATCTTAAGAGTAAAGTTAGGGGGCATTGTTTTCAATGAGAATAATAAACCATAGGGTATTATAAGCATGGTACTGTACCTGTAATGGTCAAAGACATCTGTACTAGGGATGGGTCAAATTGAATTGTTCATGCAACCACCGTCTTGTCATAAAAAATCTTTTTTCCTGTGTTTTAAGTCATCGCTATCCCCATCGCCCACCCTCATTCCCACCCACACCCACCACTCTATAGCTGAATCACTCACCAAACCCCCCATTTTTGCTTGAAATTGCCATGTCTAATCTGTACCTTCCCTAAATGACTAGTATCTTACTTTGCATTACAACACGTTTGCCTCCAGAAGTCTACATGTAAAACTAGTTTGTCAACATGTGTGTTCAGATAACAACTATCTCGTTTATAGGTAAAAAAAAAAAAAAAAAAAAGGTCCCTTGTTGATCAATTTAGAAAACTCACAAACCAGCTCAGGTTTCCGGGAAATGTTTTTGTTTTTTTTTGCAAATGATGCCTCCCTAGTACCGTTTTGTCTGCGTACATTAAAAAATATCATGCAAGATAGTAAGAGAAAAGAATATCTTTTGAATATTGAATACTGAATATTTCTTTACGAATATTGCACCATGGCGCACACAAACAGGCACACATCACCTTTAGTGAGTTTGTCTCTATCCTTCTATCGGAGCAGACCTGACCTCACAAGAAAAACACTCTAATGAACAACAGATTATTCACACACACGCACGAACACACACACATACTCGCTCGGACCCCTCAAACCGCTTGTTGTTTTCACAGTTCTGGTCAGTTCTCAACATTCATATTTTCCTAGCATCATTAGAAACTAATACAGTTCTGGAAATAAATCCATGTGCGTATCTGACCTAAATGTGTTTACATGCTAAACTTGTTTGATTCATAAAACAGAAGTAGCAAACTTATTGGACGGTTATTTATTAATTATTTTTTAATTTAAGGAAGTTCTTGCTTAAGTTTTTTTGTTTGTTGCTGTTTTTAAATGAGTCATTAAGAATATCTGTCTTTTTTTGTCTCTGTCTTCAGAATCTGGTGAGAGTAAGATGAATCTGAGCAACCTTTTGATAATGTATCAGGAACAGGGCTCTGGCAGCCCTGAGTCTCCAGAAAATAACAGCTCTGGTTTATCCATGCTGCCACACCTGGCTGACCTGGTCAGCTACAGCATTCAGAAGGTTATTGGCTTTGCCAAGATGGTCCCCGGATTTAGGTACAGCTGTGTGTGTGTATGTACACATAACACAGATTTATGTTGTATGCACTATGGCAAGCAAATGTTACATTAATTTTTTAATGAATATTCATTCATTTTTAAAAACATCAGTTTGCTTGTCCATTAAAAACACTCAGGATTTGTACAGTACTGTGATGTGTAATTTTTTTTATGGTTTATTAAATTAAGATTTGTAATTTTTGAACCATTTAGATTACTTCAGAGTAGTAGGTGAAACAATATCTCAAAGTGTGAGTTTGCCTCTGAGTTATTTAGCCAAATGAGCGAACATGGTCTTGCGCATTTGCACATTCATTACAAAACTCATGTTGTCATGGTAGCAAGAGGGAGAGAAAAAGAAGCACTTCACAAGCTGCATCTGTCTATTTGAGTGCAGTATAGATAATATCATCAAATGCAATTCTACATATCTGTGTGTGTGCATGTGCTTATTACAGGGAGTTAACTGCAGAGGATCAGATAGCTCTGCTGAAGTCCAGTGCTATTGAGGTGATCATGCTGAGGTCCAACCAGTCCTTCAGCCTGGAGGACATGAGCTGGAGCTGTGGAGGGCCTGAATTTAAGTACTGTGTCAGTGATGTCACTAAAGGTACATGCACACACATGCACCAATACATATGTAAATTACTGTATCTACATGCGGCTACACCTACACTTAAATCTATCACTAATTTTAACCTCACTAAACAAAACATTTTGGTCTGTCTAGCTCTTCACAATATGTCTTCTTGAACTTTCCTTCAAATTGTACCTAAAGGTTTTTCATTTTTCTTTAATAATTAGAACATTTCGTCCCAGTAAAGAGTAAAACACTGTACATGCCTATACACAGACACGCAGAAAGACAGAATTTCTATGCTGAGTCAACAATCAACTCTTTGGAATGAGTATTTTTGAAACCGGTGCACTGCTAAATGTTGCTTCAGTGTCCTTGCAAAAGTACAGGTTTAGGTATGTTTAAACAATGTGTGTGTGTGTGTGTGTGTGTGTGTGTGTGTGTGTGTGTGTGTGTGTGTGTAGCTGGACATACCTTAGAATTGCTGGAGCCTCTGGTGAAGTTTCAGGTTGGCCTGAAGAAGCTGAATCTGCATGAGGAGGAGCATGTGCTGCTGATGGCTATCTGCCTACTGTCCCCTGGTGTGTTAGTTACTTGTGATTGTGACTGGTACTGGTGTACATTTATTTTAGCGGTGGGCATAGGGGGGGATGGGGCAGTTAACAGCGATTTAAAAAAAAAAAAAATTTTAACGGCCCAGCACTAATTTATTTATTCATGTATTTCCCACGAATGCATCCTTTTCTATTGACTGTAGCAAAGTTTTTGGATTGTTGAAAAGTAATTTAACCTATATCTCAACTTTTATCAAAATATAAAAATGTGTTAGTACACATAGCAGGTATGACTGGGAAAATGTTGACTGTTAGGTAGTGTAGGTTTTGGTAGCTCATTTACTCTATAAGTGTGTAAAAATGCTTACTTTGTGATTTCACAATGAAAAATGTGACCGAACACATGGACCGAAATATGGAAATTCTGATAATTTTGTCATCTAATGCAAGTGCATTGTTTGAACAGCAAATTTTGTGTACAACTGGTGCCAATAAACAACCCACTCCGCTCACTCACTGCTCACTCCTGCTGCCTCCCAGCTATAGCATCATTTTAAGTTTGTGATATATTGTGTTGATGATCATTCTGTTTGTTTAGAAAATGTAAGCTTGCAATGAAAGAAATCAGATATCGGGAGAATATTTAATCTCAAATCCAGCGTCATGCTTCAGATTCAGATTCAAAAATGCTCTTTGTTCTGTAAAGCTTGTGCAATTTCACAACAGTAGCTACAAAATAATGCATTTGTGGATGAATTGTAGTTTAGCTGTAACCATGTATCTGAGCTGGTGTGTTTATGCTGTTGCAGATCGACCTGGCGTGCAGGACCACACTCGTGTGGAGGCCCTTCAGGACCAGCTGTCAGAGGTCCTGCAGGCGTACATCCGTGTGCACCACTCTGGCGGCCGTCTGCTCTATGCCAAAATGATCCAGAAGCTGGCGGACCTACGTAGCCTGAACGAGGAGCACTCCAAGCAGTACCGCTCACTCTCCTTTCAGCCTGAGCACAGCATGCAGCTCACACCCCTCGTGCTGGAAGTGTTTGGGGGACAGGTCACCTAGCAATAGCCCCCTTCTGAGGGTGGAGTAAAAGGTCGTGTTGTAGGAGGAGCGAATGTATGGACAATCGCCCTGTGAAACACACAGAGTATGGTAGTGGAGTGTGTGTATCGGGGAGAGAGTGTGAGAATGAATGAGTGTGTGTGTTTGTGTGTTCTTCTATCTTTCACAGACACAGTTATTGTTTGATAGAAGATGTATGAGTGTTTTTTTGTATCACAGTGTATTGACAGTCATGCAGCACCATCACACACTGTGGTGCAAACCTTTTTTTAATTCCATGAACACTAGCCAACAGTATTACAGTGTGGGTTTTGCTCCTTTATGTGTTTGTGTGTATGTTAGTGAGACTGTGTGTGTGTGTGAAAGACAGACCTATTCTAAAGTTTTGCTTGGTCCCCAAAGTGCTGTCCACTACTGCTGATTCCCTCGTTTCACCTCCTGCCTTTAAATGCACATGGTCAGAGGGGCTAATGCTCCACACAGCACCATTAGCCTAGCCACTGAACCAATCACAGAGCAGTACCACCTCTGACCCTCAACCCAGAGCTCTGGTTGACTGCTGACTTTTCAGTCGATTCCTCTCCTCTTATGCACCTTGTAGTGACTGAGTACTTACTCTAGGTCTTTGTGGAGTGGCCAGTGCTTTAACAGCATTTGTCGCTAAGCTGTTGTGTAAATATGACTATAATCTTTAACTCTGTATTCTCAAACTCTGAACCTATATTCTTTACCTCTGATCTGAGATCTGTATATATAAGTGGCTTTCTCTTTAAGCTTACCATGGCTAATGACAGGGCACTAATGTTCTGTCTGGAATGGTTTGAGTAATGACTATACAGATGCACATATATACTCACAAATCATAAGCTGATTACCATGTAACCTCTTGGGATGGAGTTGTTAATAGGGTTTTTAAGATATAGCTGCATTTTATTTTCTAGCACTGTCATAGAAACAGTGAGTTTTTAGGTAATCTACCCTCATCTTTGCTTGCTTTATGTAATGTCATTAATTGATATTCAATGGATGTTTTCTCATATTTCCTTCTTAATTTTCCTGTTCACTGTTGCCCATGAACTATAGAGTTTTCTGTAGGGAGTTTGCAGCTGATGTGCTGTCATTGCCTGCAGTGAGATCTGAGATACAGGTCTTCTGTAATTCAGCTTTTGTTCGTGTTCCAGTCACTCATCACTGCTTGTCCCTCCAGCCATCTGATTCCTTAGGGAGAACATGACCATGAGGCTGCTCTGTAAGTGTTGCTGGGAGTTGAGACCACGTTGTTGATTCTCTCTTTACACTCTCATGGTTTTCTAGTCTTTGGTAGATTTGCTGCTCTGACTCCCCCTAATGGCTACTTTTGCTAGTGATTGGGAATTGAAGCAATTTACTGTATTGTATATAATATTATACATACTGCCAGTATTTCCTATCATGCAATTCTATGGCAATTCCTCTTTCATAGAATAGGTTATAATGCGAGCATAACTGCTTGAATGAGCAGGCCCTTTTTAATCATGTTGTAAGAAATATGTTGGGTCCGTAGTGAGGTAAGGCCATATTTATATGGCACCACACAGTTTTGTAACATGTTCAGAGACATAACCCATCCAGGGTAACACTAAACGTAGGTAAATAATGCTTATGGATAAGGCAGCAAGTTGTCATCTATGCAGAACATGAACGCCTTATGCCTGAACTGGATTCTGTACATTTGTTCATATTTACCACTTATTCATGCCTCGTGCATGTGTTACAGAGTTTGAATCTGGGTCCTTCTGCTGCTCTCATAGCATCTGGGCTCCTAGTCTGTCTATGTGTAGGATGGCAGGACTTGCTGTTGATGGATATGTTGCTGATAGCTCATTGCCGAGCTCCAGCAATGACTGCACTGGTTCCTTGCGCGTCTGGTGAAGGAAATGTGTGTGGTCAGCGTGACAATGGCACGCCGAAGCTGCTTGGTCTAGGCTCAGGGTCGATGGCAGAATGTTCTTGTGTGATTTGTTATTAGAGTTGATAGAGTACTGCTTTGAGATGAGCTTGATGTTTGTGGTAGGGTTGGTGATGATATGATTGCTTAACTCGAAAGGAAAACAAAACTACCTGGAGACTGAACTGAATTCAGCAGTGCAGATGTTTGGGTGTGTGTGTGCGTGTGTGTGTGTGTGTGTATATATGTCTAGTACAGCAGAACTGTAAAGCACTTATCTATTTCACTATGTATATTCATATTTCCGTCTGGGCCTGGCATACTCATCCTTGCCTGGGTTGCTAGTGAATATGTGTGGGAGTGTGCATGTCTGTGTGTGTGGGAGAGAGTGTGATAACATGGTTTCCCAGTCCAGTTATTTGCATAAGATAACATAGTCAGGGCAACAAAATTATTATTCATATTCATATTGATATATATATATATATATATATATATATATATTTTAGGGCTGTAAAGCGAATTAATTAAAATTAACTAGTTAATCGCAAATCTGGAAAAAATTAATCGCGATTAATCGCAAATCAGAATCAGAGAACTTTATTTATCCTGGAGGAAATTGTTCACATCACGTCTGCACACTCACACAAGACAGAACAATACAGAATAAAATACCTGAATATATAATAAAATATACTCAGACTAGAAATA
>JBBPDC010000109.1:11678857-11690058 GCA_037974485.1 Hemigrammopetersius urotaenia | reverse complement strand
ATATGAATGTGTTTGTTATTTTAAAATTATTTTCTGTTCTTAATTTATTTGTAATTTGCCCCATTCTAGATTAGCCCCTGTCCAAATATTTATCCCACTCCCCAGACTAGACTGGCAAGGCCTGCACGTGCCTCCTTGTAAATGTATGGCGCTTGGCTACACATCAGTTCACTGGACATGCTGCAACAACTGCATGCACTCAGGAGAATGCTCTTTGCTTAGCTTTGCCACAAGCATGTAGACGCCCTCCTGTAAGTCACATGGTCATGCGGAGGCGAGAGCTTCAAGCTGTGTCCCTGTTGTATACAAATAACAAAGACTGTGATGTATTTCACAGTATACCTCATCAAACCTGAATCCCTGCTGCAGGGTACACCTCTGCAACCCTGCATTGCCATGTGCACCTTTATAATAGTTTCAGTCTGATAATTTTTGGAGGCATAAGATGACATTAGATGTATGTATGTGTGTGTGTGCTTGTTTGTTTGTAGATATGCAGTGATATATGACATTGGGAGGGTGTGGCTTTATGGTAACCCCCCTACCTAACACAGGTTAAGGAGAACTTTCTCTTTCTGTCTTGTTTTCTTCATCTAAAGCTGCTCATTTCTATATGTAATTTTTCACTCATTTTCAAACTGGAGAAATGACAAAACCTTTTAGTTTATCGTTTGCAGCAATTAAAAAAATGATAGAACTTCACAGTGAAAGATGAATCATTTACAGTATGTCTGTGTTATATGGTTTTGTGATAATGGTGAAAACTATTACACCAGCATCTACCTGTATCATACAAATTCAAACAAAGAAAACATCTGCAACAGTCTCAACATTGGCAGTACATTAACCATATTGATGATGGCTGTGATGATGATGGTGTTGATGTTGATGGGGTTTTTTTTTTTTCTTTTTCTTTTTTGAGTCCAAAATGTAACCGTAACAAACTACCTCACAGGGCTACAGACACATTTAATTTTGTATTTTTTTATGATTCATGTTTGTATTTATTACCATGCAGTGGTTCACATGGACGACTCAGTACCTCAAAATTTATGACTTTCACACAACGCAACAGAATCGCCTTAACATAATGGCTCTTTGTTTATTATCTTTGTGTACAGTATTTTTTTTAATATTCAGCTTTCTCTCCAAGCACATTCTACACACACAGACACACACACAGACACACACACACACACACACACACACACACACACACAGTAGTAGAGAAAGCTGAAAGCTGTTGTAGGTGTGGTCACTCCTGTGACTGACAGTGTTCAGTAGCTGCTGGGATTGGTTGGCCTCCTTCAGGCCCCACCCTGTCTTGATTCTGACTGCTCAGTTGGATTTTGCTGCTCCACAAAAACATTTTCAAAACTGAACATAATCACCTCTGAGTCTCCCTCATTTCCCCTTTTAGCAGTGATTTGATCATGAAGTGTTTGATCTGGTTCACTGCAAATGGACCTCTCAACGTACGGGACTTTTTATTGCAAACTCTTCAACATATAAACGGAACCACCTCAGAATCATTAGTTTCTACATACTACACACACACACACACACACACACACACACAAGCAAACTCCAATGCAGCTGCTAAGAAGTCCATGCCTCAGATCAGATCACACTAAAGGAAAAGTGACATTCACTCTTAAAAGGGGAAAACAGACTCACTACCTTTGTATTTTCTCTCTTGTTTGACCCTGATGGGCTGCCATAAACACAGGGTCCATACAGAACCGTAAACTGCTTAGGCCGCACAGAAGAGTTTTCCACTGTGCCTGAGTGATAAGGTGGTGAAAAACAAAACTTCTTTAGATGCCATCTCTACTCACAATTTAACAGTTGTATACCTTCTCACCAGGAAGTCGGTTTACTGGTAAAAATGTTAATAAAACTCAGCAAAGGTTGTCATTCCTCCTTTTTTTCAGCATTAAGTATTGTAAATTCATGTCTTTGATTTCCTGTAATGTTTGTCTAATGTTTTACAAATCAAACAATAAATAACAATGTATATGATAACAAAAAGTAATTTTTTTGTCTTCTTTTCATGTAATTATAGCTTAATTTAAGGTTCAGAATCTTTATAACATCACACTCTCTTGGATCTTGGTGCATCATATATCAATCCTTCATACATAAAAATAAATGCTATTTAATTATTAAAATATATATAATTATATATATGGGCATAGATTAATTTTTTTAACGCCTTTAATCTCATTGGAATCTTGGCGTTAACCCCCCACACACACACAGACCGAGACAAGTTTAAAACGTGCGTGAACCGGACAAGTGACTGAAATATCAAGGTGAAATACATCATAGCTTGCGTAGTATAGACACAGCTCACTCTGTCTGGGGGAGGGGGGTGTTAACGGCGATATTTTTTTTATCGCACGATAAGAATCTCGCGCCGTTAACGTCATATATATATGTCTGAAATAGAAATGCAATTAATTTGAGTAGGAAATAGCAGGAGAAAAGGGATAAAGGCTGCTATAGGACCAGGGCAGGCCACTATAACAAAGGGAGTAGCTTTAATAGTCACACTATAATAACTGCATTGAAGTCCAGCATTGGAGTCATGCAACAGGGGTCAAAACACAGGTAAGCAGGCACACATGAGACATAGCCATTAAAAAATCAGAAAAACAGAACAGGTTGAAACCAGAAAATGGTGTGCTGAGGGGCATTTGTGTATAATTGAATGCCCCAAACTGTCACACTAACACTAGCATGTAAAAATAGTACACCACCATTAGAAACCCACTCAGTAGAGTAGTAATGTAAGTAAGGAAGTGTTTGTTATGGATACAGTCCATCCTCCAACTGCAGGTGTGTGTGTGTGTGTGTGTGTTTGATTTAGAAGTGTGGATCCAGGATGATGATGAAACCAGTGTGCATTTTGAACTATTTTCAGGTGCAGCTGTTAATTTCTGGAACAGTGAGTTTCTCTTAAAAGAGATTCTGCAACTGCAAAGCCACATTGTGATCAAAGAAATATATATAAATAAAGGGAGTAGTACAGTAATCCTCGCCTTTATGCGGTTCAGTGATCCTCGCATTTATTTATTTATTCATTCATTCATTCATTTATTGCTTTTATGACGTCCGGGCTTCGTCCGTAATTTATGTAATTTATGTTGTAATGGTTATAAGATGTATAATGTGGCGGGGTTTATAACTTTGACATGATGACGTTAGGACTCGACGTTTCCGGTTCAATCGAGACCTCGGATTCGTAATTTGTGAGTCATTTAATGGATCCGGGTGATTCACCCGGATGAGTCGTGAATCGCTCAGCTCTAGTCTGGAGTGTTGTCGTGTTTTTCATTTTGTTCTTCTTGAAGCCCTGTATTTTTATTTCAGTAAATTAAATTAGTTTATTACTGCACTTACCTGTTTGTACCAAAGAAACGACAGCACACACTAAAGAAAATGAGTTATTGAATTACAGAGTAGTCTATTTAGGGTTAGGTAATAATTACATTCTAGTAGTACGGTACTTCAGTGTGCACAGTAGTACGAATACGAGTTTACCATTACATTTTCTTTAGGGGTAATGTGTTAAGCTGAGTTTAAAATGAAATTGATGTTTTTGGAGCATATTTGGGGGAATATTTATGGTTTACACTCTAAAAATAGGCATTTTAGGCATTTTTTACCACATCACAACATCGCGTTTTTTCACTATACGCGGCTGCTCTTGGAACGTAATTGTTACGTTTACTGTATTGTTATAAGCACATCTGTAGTAAAAGGCAGGTTCATGCCTTGCTTTTCGTTTCTCTGTGCATTAGGTGGTGCTGCTGACACTGGTTTGTGGGCCTTGATAAGTGATCATGTGCGTCTGATGTTTCCTGCTGCATTGGGGAAAAGGTTTGGTTCTTGCTGCTGACTGTCACTTTTAAACTTTTAACCAAAGCATGTGTCTGCAGATGGATCCAGGGTCTTAACTGTAGATGGCTTACTTTGGTTGAAGCATGTAATGCCTTCTGTATGTGGACTGAAACACTGATTAGGAGGTTAAATTGCTGAATGTCGATACTTATATTCATATAGGATTAGCCATATAAATAATCCCCTAGGTAATTTCCAGTCTTTAATAAAACTGCCATGTTTATAGGGTTGTAGATATAATTAATTCCGGAGGCGTTACCACAGACATCGGCAGATGCTCCCTGGTGCTCTGCCAGGCCTGGAATGCAGCCATTTCCAGCCCTTGGATTTTTTTTGCCTTTTTCACAAACTCTTAGTTTTAGTTCAAGTACTGGAGACTTACTGGAGGTTTACATGTTGTGGTGAATCCTCTGAGCTCATGCTGGTTTGTTCTTCTCTTTATGGTGATTGTTCAAGCATCTGCTCCAATGTACTAGATAAAGGTTTAATCTGTTGAGCAGTTTTTCTTCACAACTGACATTATTTTTCTCTTGTCCACTCCTGTGGTCTTCTCTGGTCTCTCAGACCACATTAATGATCTCACTAATGTCACTGTGTCTCATTGCTTTATTCAGATGCAGATGCCACATCTAGAATCAACTCTTTGTCAGCTCTTTTCTGCACAAGCAAATGGAAAGATGGGGAACAACTGGTCGAGCCAGAGCAGGAACAAGGGAGCGGTCGACTGTACTAATTACCTTCAGCCTCTTAAAATGGCAGAAATAGTTATAAATGACAGGGATTTCTACATGGTTCAGTCAGTGTGGGTGTACACTCTCAAGCAGGGTGTGTTATGCCTAGAAATGGCCAAGACATATGAGTCATTTGAATTGCAGTCCATGTTGTTACTGAACATTTCTTATCTCTTTTAACACGTTTGATGCGTTAAAGAGACTGTCCCTACCTAAACTTTCAGATTTGAAAAGCTGTCATTCATTTCATATTCTGTGAACTGTAGAGTGAGAAATCAACAGAAGTTTTGTGCCACTTTGCAGTTACCTGTGACCGTTTGCTTTTGGGTACCTCTGCAGTTACAGAAACTGTTCCTAATATCTGCTCCAGAGCAGCCTTGTTTCTACACCCGCCTGATTTCCTTCTCATCACTGCGGCGTCGGACGGTGAGGATGTGTGTGTTGGAGCAGACTGTGGTTGTTATCATGGGCTGATCGTTAGCAGAGAGTGGGTTGATGTTCTTTTCCAGATAAGAGCTGATCTGGGCCACAGCAGAGGTCATGAGCTGATAGCTGGAGAGTGAGAAAGGGACCTGTCAGGTGACACTGAGGTTGTGGAGTGCACCACTTGTGCATTTCTGGAAATGACCTCTAAATCCAAAATAGGCTTTTTCTAACTCCCATGAGACGTGCCCAGATCATTGAGCAGAATTACACTTCTTGTTGTTTTAATCAAATACTTGTACTCTGTTATAACTCCCTTAGTAACTCCTTTAGTAACAGTGTCATTATTTTTCAGCAAACTTTAGTGTGCTTCTTTCAGAATGCTACACTGAGAGTAAACAACAGCAACAAGTCATATTAGTGGTAAATTCAACATGTTTAAGTTCCACTGAGGTTCATTTCTAGAATTTCAGATATATTAATGACCAAACTCTGAGAAAGGGATCAAAACATGGGCAGACGGGGAAAATTCAGGCAAATAAACAGATCAACGAAGGCACTGGCACGGGGTGGGGGTGGGGGGGGGTTCTCAGCTATGATTGAAACATTTTTTTGGTGTTGATATACCATAAAACAATAGTAATGTGAACAATAAAAACCATAAGAGCTACGGTTGCCTATAAGTGCTGACTTAAAGAACCGACTTGTTGGTGGAAGACACATTACTGGTACACCAGTTCTCTGTAGAACTGGAGCATGTGCACTTGTAGGTGTAAAGTGTGTCTGTCCCTGGCAGTTAGATCACTGTGGTTAAACCGGGGCATGAAGAGGAAGAGGTGCAAGAGACAGCAGAGCTGAACAGAGGCGAATCGGAACAGTTTCACTGTCAGTTAACATAGTGATAGAAAAGAGGGAGCAACTGTCTTGAATGAAGTCTCTGGAGCTGGATAAAAAGATGCGTGTGTGTGTGTTAGTTCAAGGGTGAAGTATTTTGTGTCTGTGAGGCAAACATGTGCAAAAGCAGGCATTTTGGTGTGTGAGAGACCCTAACTGCTCTCTATTTTTGTCTGTGTGGGGGTATTAATATCGTGGGAATGACCTGACTTGTTAAAATCAACGGTGCTGTTTACTGAGAATTGCGCAGGGCAGCACGGTTGCAGTCACAGTAACTGGCACGCACATGCAAACTCAGACTGGGGCGGTTGCCTTATTTACTACACAGGAAAGCATTATATTTAAGGCAGCATTTCAGACAACATTCTGCTGAACATCTGTTTTGAGACCTTGTCTCTGAACATTTCTTCTGAAACTAAGTTTAATAATAGTGAGTTTGCCCCCCTTTTCTGCAGTAACTGCCTCTACTCTTCTAAGAGTGAGGATTTGATAGCATTAAGCTACAAGAGAATCAGTGTGTAGAGAATTAATTTGATAATGCAATCAGATGAATTGTAACTTAATTTGATTTCATTAAGCTACAAGAGAATCAGGTTGTATAATTATTTCTGGATCATAAACATTCCAGAGGTACTGGGCTCAAGCCAACTCCACTGCACCACATTCTAGTGCTGGGGGTCTTTATACCATTCAAGCTGACCCTTGGCACTGGGCATGGTAGCTGGGCATGATACGCTCAGATGTAGCTGTTCCAGAATGTCCCATTGTATTTGTAATGTTTGTCTATAGGCACTATACAAACTGTGTGCATGCAACAGAACACCTCTGTCAGCAATAAGTGCATTTATGTTTATGTATTGATCAGCAGCCATTTCCCCATGTCTATACCATACTGCCACAAAGGAAACATTATCTTCATGTAGATGCTCTTGCATAGATGTTCTATTTAATGTCTTCCTGAAACAACACGAATCAGCATGAAAACAACATGAACTGCTCCAGAAAAGGTTACCAGATCAACAAAACAAAATGTAAACATTTTAAACATTTAAAATTGCATAAACCATTTTATACTTTCATGTAGTATTATATACATCGTGTTATCATACTAGACTGTTTTCAAACAAAGTCCTACTGCATGTCCGTTTCACTTCAAATATTCCTATTTTAGTGTAATGTAGAGTGGGTCAAACTTCAAGCGTCCTTTTAAGGGTTGTGTGGACAGAGTGTATTTTAAGTTTGTTTGCAAGTGGCCTGTGGTGCTTCTTATGTGGGTCTCGTCATGAGTGTGTCTGCACATGCGTTGATGTGTGTGGGTGTGTATGCATTTCTGTGAAAAAACGCACAGTTCTGTCTGCTAAACCAGCTGGGGAACCTTCTGACACCTGCACAGTCACACCTGACACAACACTAATCTAAAGAGATGAGAGAGAGAGAGAGAGAGAGAGAGAGAGAGAGAGAGAGAGAGAGAGTTGCAAGTGCAAAACACGAGATGAAGAGTGAGTGAGAGAGGAAGAGAAAGAGAAAGAATGTGAGAGCGGCTGCAAGTACAGGTGCAAAACCAGAAAGGAAGTGTGGGAGGGGGTGTATTTTCTTTGTAAGTATACAGATACAGATCAACACAGTGGAGCTCCGAACACCTCTCGATGATGAGAGATTGAAAGTAAGAGTTACAGTCAGGTATGACTGAATGACAGGCTGAAGAAACCACACTTACTGACAAATAGCTTAAACAAAACCAAGCACAGTAGGAGCACATAATAAGCCTCAGGTTAACCTGGAAACGTTTTTCTTTGATGAGCTCATGGGCTCCTGAGATCCTCTGGTGGTATCTCCTCCATGGTCAGGGATCATCCAGAGCCTTTAATAAGATGTACTATGTTTAAAAGTTAAAGTGTCTAAAGTGGTAGCAAGTGTAAATGTGACGTCTTCTCAGATGTACATGCCCACCTTATCTTCAACACAACACAGTTGCTTTACATGGGCCAGACGGTCACGTACATGGCATGTTCCGTGTGTGTGTGTGTGTGTGTGTGTTGGAATCATTTACACAGTGCGCCCCAAATGTCACTTATGAACTGATATGGTTAAATAAACCACCTGCTGCGTGTGCTTCTGTGTAGGCGGTCAACATGGGGGTCTCACCTGTCAGGTCGAGAAATAGAGGACAGCACTACGGTGTGTTGTTGGTGCACTGTGACCTGCTTTGTAAGCGTCTGCGTGAAATACACTCACGTGCGAGGGCTGATTCACCTGAGATGTGGAGAGAATCGTATTTTCAGTCATTTGTAGTGAAGTGGGACTCGTTTTGGAACTGCAAGCCCTGCCTCCTGCACTGCGATTGGCTACTGGTTCCTCGTATCCGGCGTTGTGATTGGCTGGAGCGAGTTCGCCTGGTTCTGTGGTTGTTGTAGTTCATAAGACTGGCCGCATGTGAGTAAGAGATGTCAGTCAGTGCTATGCTGCTCACAGGTTGTCGAAATACAGGTGGGAAACTAAATCAGGTGTGCAGTGTCCCACAGAGCTGGGGAGACGCAGCTGGACGTTCTGGGCTGTGAGTGGTGAGATTTCTCCTGTGCTTTTTTATTTGTTTTCTGCTTTCTTTCTTTTTCTGGTTCTTTCTCCTGGTTATCCTGGTTTATTCTGTTAGCTCATATTCAAGATTCTTTATTTGTCACATACAAGTACAACACGCAGTGAAAATGATCCTGAACCGTTCCTTTTATGACTGGGCAAACATTATAAAAATACATTAAATTACAAAAATTACATTATAACACAAGACGCCTGCTTACAGAGTGGCTTAGACAACATTATGCCACTATGGCATTTAAACATAATCAAGTAAAGGTCCATATCTGGCAGTTTCAGTTCCAGTTTGTTTGATGTGTTCTCTGAGGTTGCCTGAGAACAATTATATAGAAACGGATGGTCAAAGAATGTAAAGAAAAAAAGGCAAAATCTTGCTTGTGAATAAAATGTATTTTTAATGTATTTTATATGTGATTTTTAGTCTAGTTTTGGCTCTTTTTTTCTTTTAAATTCTGTTACACTTTAGCACTTTGGTCAATTGCCTTTGCCATTGCCATATCATAAGAATGAACAAGTTCTGTTAGATGCTCATTCAATGTATAATTGCACAAATCTTCATCACATTTGTGGCATTTTCCTAATCATTTAAATGTGTTGGACAGAAATATATAAGCATTGTCTTTTACGCAGAGCATTACATCTACAATTAAAAGAGCAAACAGTAGCTCACCATACATATGCATAAACCTCATTCGACTCAGACAGTAGAATACATTTTATAATTGTGGATTTAAGATTATGATGAATGTCATTCTGATGTTCGGTTGTTTTAGCCCAGAAGCAAAACGCTAAGCTAAGAAGGGGTTCTTACAAACCAGTACAAAAGAAAGGAAATAACGAGTGAAGACAACTTAAAAACCAAACTGAAAACAAAACCACAAACAAGAACCTGGGCAGTATCATGTGAATTCTTCACTCCAGGCCTTGTTTTCAGAGGTGTAAAAATGTAGCTGCAAATCCTCATTTTCCAGCACTATTGTGATTCTTTTGTGTCCAAATGTACAGTAGATGAGCAATTAATGCAGGGTTGTGCAATTAAGATTATCTTTGAGAAGTATTTCAAGTCAGGCCTTAACATTGCCAGTACTGTGCCAACCTGTTTCAATCTTAGTGACTAAAATCACAAGTTACAATCGAGCTCTTATGAAACGACAGTTTTGTGGTTTTTGGTTTTCTGCATGTTTATCTGTGGAGAAGAACTTTGTTATAAAGTCGTGTGAAAAAAGCATCTCACATCAGCTCAGCAGAACCTGGGACCAGTGTTTCTAGCAGCAGCTCCGGGGTGGGTCAGAGGGGTTTGCGGACAAGGACAGCAAAACATGCTGACATAAACTGTCCCGGGCGAACCCATAATAATCATAGCTACAGGAAGTGGACTTTTTAAAAGGTACACTTTAATAGAGCACTTCCTTGTTAGCTGAGAGGTTACTATAGTGATTTGCCCCAGATGGAGTGTGAGGTGGTTTGTGTGGTGGCGTGCAGAGCCGCGTGTACTGAGGTGTGTGGTGCGTTTACAGTAAGAGCCATGGGAACAGCTGAGTTCTCAGCCTGCACATCTAGAGCCAACACAGCTCATGAGCAAAATGGGTTTTGTGTTTGAGATTGAAAGCAGTTTCAAGATTCTTTATTCATCGACAAAGTTATACAAGAACAGCATGTAGGGAATGGGTCAACCCATGAGACCCAAAAATAATTGAATTCAAATAATTTGAAATAAAAAGCTAGAAGGCTAAACTGTGGTAATAAAATGCCAATAAATCCAATACATTTAGTAAATAAACAAACATTACAAATGGAACCAAGATCTCCAGTGTGAAAAATGTAAAAATGAATCTGTATATTCTGTTACAGTGTGTTGTTTGCTGTTGATGTAAATAGACTTGAGTGACAGACAGCATGTGAAATGCAGGGAGGTAGAGAGATCGGTTTATGTTATTATTATTGTTAAAGTTGTGGTGTTGAGTCCTGGATAAGAAGTTTTTTATGGTCCAAGGTAGTGTTGTCACGGTACCAAAATTTCATTATTCGGTACCAATACCAGTGAAAATCCACGGTTCCCGGTACCAATTTCGATACCAAAGCAAAACACAAAAACATGAATTAAACAACAAGCTATTTTTATTAATAACAAACAATAATTAAACAAACATGACTGAATAACACACTCTTCTTATTTTTAAACTTAAACATTTGTATAAATTTGTATAAATTGTATAAATCCAGATTTTCAGAAAGAAACACTAACACATCAACGTGTCAGTCTTGAGTGTCTCGGGCAACATGACTTAACAATAAACAAGTCTTATACAGCAACTATTCTTCTTAACTTCAAAATATATGAATACATTTTTGTTAAATTAAACGTTGTACCTGTTGACATTACTTAATGCACAATGAACAGACATGAGCGATCAAGTGTTTGTATAAAATAACATTCACACACATTAAGTAATGCTCACTCACTGTAACTTGATGTAAGATAACATATAAAATCATGTAAATGAATGGCATCTTATTGCAAAGCCTTACCAAACTATACAGGACTGTATTTGACTGGACTTTTATCTAATCAAACTGTGCAAACCATATTTCATAACCTAGAACTGCTTTTCTGATGGACTGATTTTAAAGATACAAACATTAACCATACATTTG
>JBBPDC010000109.1:11658991-11678757 GCA_037974485.1 Hemigrammopetersius urotaenia | reverse complement strand
ATAAAAAGGTTGGGGTCATGCTCTTCTCTGCTAACAACACATTGTTTTCTGTGGGGGAAGGGCATGTGGTACACAACTTTAAGACTGGCTGTCTGTTCCTTCCTTTTTGAGTCAGTGTCTAAAGTAGCTGGGTGTGTAAGTAGTATGCAGTATCTAAAGTAGTATGCAGTCATGGAGCTTAATGCACCTCAAGGACTAATGGTTTCGCAAAATAACTTACAGTATGTAGTATATCAAATTGTTATTTTATATATATATTATATATAAATATAAATATAAATATATATATATATTGTATTTTTAGTCAGAGTAGCACCCCATACACCTCGTCCCACAACCTTCTGAATTGCATATCTCGGTGGGGAATTTAAATTCGAATGCAGGCTTTTTTTTTTTTTTTTTTAAATCAAAACACAACACGGTTTTACACTATATGGTCTTGGAACGTAACCCCCATTCCATATATTCAGACTTTTATTCCATATATTCAGAGTTTTCAGTGGCTATTTATGTTTTTTCCCAAACGGCTTGCCATAATATGTATATACATCAATCAAAACTGTCTTTTAATGCTCATATTTGGTATAGATACTAGCTGTTGTTCATCTGAAGCTGCTCAGTAAGAATTCCCACAGTTCCATTTGGAGTTTATTCTGGGTGTGGTGTACTTTCATACTGTAATGGAGCTAGTCTGATTGGATGTGTTTTCCATGACAGTCTTTTGATTTGAAAAAAGATGACAGACATGCACTGACTTGCATTCTTCATCCTCAGTAGGAGGGTTTGTTCTAAGCGAGTACTTGCCAGTTCTTGATCGACCAGTTACCAGTGTTACTCATTCCTGACTCTTGGGCCCACACATTTCTAACATTAGAACGCAAGTGTCGTCACAACTTCCCTGAAAGACGCAGAGCTCTTATCCTGGACTGCC
This sequence comes from Hemigrammopetersius urotaenia, assembly GCA_037974485.1. Taxonomy (NCBI): domain Eukaryota; kingdom Metazoa; phylum Chordata; class Actinopteri; order Characiformes; family Alestidae; genus Hemigrammopetersius; species Hemigrammopetersius urotaenia. The sequence goes on along the minus strand of JBBPDC010000109.1, from coordinate 11,677,826 downwards.
AACAAATTATTAGGGGCAGGGCCGATGAGATTAAGACAGGAAAAGAAGGCCTCTGTGAAGGTTTAGTCAACTCATACCACCTCCTCCCCAATTACTTCCATTCAAAACAAATTCTGACAATTTGCAGCTTCTGCTCCTGTCCATTCTTTTCTGCAGTGCCATTTAACAGAAGACAATGAAACTGGGTTAGTGACATAACGACACTGTGCAGCGGCATGTAAATAAATGGACAATTTGTGGTGTGAAATAAAAGTGAGCCAGCACTACTAGTTGCGGAACGATACTACATTCTGAGTCCATGTGTGGATTCCCACATTCCTGACCTCCAACCCCTCTATGAAAGCATCACGATAGCAGCCCTTCTATCTGCTGCCCTAAGCTGTGTATTAAAAATGCAAAAAAAAGCAACAGTTTTTGAGACCATGAGTCCATGAGTTTGCATTCAATTAACCCTGGATGATTAATTTACTGATACTTTCCTGACAAGCAAAACTTTTCCTATAGAAATCAGTGAGAAATTGTAAAAACGTTAAAAACTTTGCATACTTCCAGTTGGAGAATGGGTGATTTCTTACTCTCCCAGGTGACCTAAGAGTGAACAATTAAGGTAGCACTACACTAGTTATCCATAATGTTTGCAAGCAACATCCCAATTGTGTATATCTGTGTATTTCACTGCATATCACAATGTTTACTTTCACGACCCCCTCCACTTGCACTTCACTTTCTCTTTTAGAACACATAGTTGATTTGACGAGATTTAGATAGGATGTCTATGTTGTCCTGAATGATTTGGACAGCATTACGAACTGAAACGCAGCTTATTGGATTGCCCATTATATAAGCACTAACTGCCAGAGCAGCAGAATCAGTTTATTACATAACACCCTCACACCAGTGTCTATCACACATCCCTAACTGCCTCTCTGTGTTTTTCCTGTAAACCGACATTCTTGGTCTTTCTTACACCCATAGTAAGCAAAATGAAAGCTGAATAGATAAAACACTGAATATCACCACAAATACTACACTCTTTGTTGGAACACCTAACATAAAAATGATTCAGTACGGCATGTATGACCTGCCCCTAAAAAAGTATTTATTTTTGGCTTCCTGCCTGTATTGGTATGGAATAATATTTTTTAGGTCACTTGACTAATGTGATATTTTCTAAGTGTACTTTAGCTGCTGGTGGGCCAAAATGAATGTCAGTATCATGATTCTGCAGAAGAACTGGAAAATAATCTCACTAAATTATGATGGCATTGCAGTTTGGTGAACTATCAAATACATGCATATGTTGCATATGTTGCATATTTAGGTGTGCAGGAAAGGTTACTTATTGGTAGTCAGTGTCTCCACACTGTAAAAGTAATGCTGACCAGTGCTGGACTGGCCACAAATCTAATCTGAAATAGTACACGCACAATTGATCATCTAACAGCTCATTTTTAAGTTTTGCTGCTTAATGAAAAGAAAGTCAGATTAGTATAAGTCAGCAAAAGTTTCCATCTAATCTTTTCTATTTAAGCATCATTCTGTCTCTAGCACCTGTGTTTTTGCTACCCCAGCATTTAGGCTCTGCACGCTTCTTTATTTATGAATGTGTCTCTCTGTGAGTGTGCATGTAAGTGGTTAACGAAGGATGACTGTGCAAATGTAAAACTCGTGTCTGTGCACACATTCCTTGTGAAAACGTGCAAAAAACTCGACCAAAAAAGTTGGATTCTGAATAATTGCTGAGCTTCAAGCTGTGAATGTGGTCAGTCATGCTATAGCTGCCAATGGCACGCTCTAAAGCATGCGCTGTACACTAGTGACGCACGGACATCCACGCTGAAACTGCGTTTTCCCTCGTTCCTCAGGGTCAGTGAGTACGAAAACCATCCCCCTTTATTCAGGCACAAATAACACACACACTAAGCCCTGCTTCCCCTCCCCCCATATCTCACGCACTTTCACTGAGGTTTAGCCCGCTCTTTTTGTATTGCAGTCCCGTCACAACAGACAGGCCTTTCTGCTGGGTTGGACTTCAGGTTGCAGCAAATGCGCTTTAAAACATTCTCCATTATTGCAAACCACTGAAAGGGTCTGGAATTCAGAACTCAGGTTCTGATTCGGACTGAACTTGAATGCTACAATAAGGCAGGTCAGTATCTGTGTTGTGACAGACAGGTGCTTGTTTTTTCTGTCTGCGGACAAGGACACGTTATCCTCTTTTTCACACATGACTGCCCGATACAGTGAGCCGCCAGGCGGCTGCGTCGGAGCTGATCACTGTGTTTTGAAATGGGATTTATCTGCGACTGCTGATCAGCATTCTGTGCCTGTTCTCAGCGCCATCACGCTTCAATAAACCAATTTCTCTTTCCTGTATATAATTACCCTCCAATCTTCATGACTTCAACGCTTTTACTTTTATCTCCACAGACAACAAAACAACTTCTTTTAAATGTGATGTGTTTATTGAAAGAAAAATGTCACAAGCACAAACGAATAACATGGATAATTCACAGACGTTCCCCTGCATGTTCTATGGTCTATGTCAAATCAGGTGAAAATCAGTGTACATCCATTAAGATGTTCCGTGGAGACACAAAGAGCGACAGATCAGGAAAAAGAGAAGTGGTGGACTAACGAAATAAGCTAAGCAGGGCAACATCACAGTGCTTCTCACTGAAGGAGAGGTTGCATAGTCAAGGGTATAGTAATATGAAGTGAAAAAGTAGGACCACAGCAATAGAGGAAGCAGCGTCTGGGCCCATATTTACAAAGCTTCTCAGAGTAAGGATTCTGATGTAGTACAAGGTTCCTCTTTTATTTACTAAGACTTTGTGAAAGAAACAGATCATAGATCTGAAAAGCATCAAGAATACAGGCCTATGTGTCTCCTCACTGTAATACACTCATACTGTGGATTACAAGCAGCCAGGAATCAAAACTCTATAATCATTTTATGAATTTTTATCGTAGTTGAGATTGTGAAGGTCCCTGAATTTGCTATTTCTTCCTCGGTTTCTCCCAAAAACAGTCAGATGAGCTCATCAGCATTGGTACACATTGTGGCCCCCTTTCCTAAATTAATACTGGTCAGCAATTAGCCATCAGAAACAGTTTTTCAGTATGCCACTGAGAAAAAGGTAGTAAAACATGAGGTACATCATCATCAGGTGCAGAACTGAGGAAAAACAAAGAATGAAATACAACAATAAAAGAAAAACCTGAACAAAAATATACAATGACCCGTTGTCAGTGTTTTTCAAATCAAATATCACTGCTTTGCACAGTTCCCTTGTGATAAACCTTAAAATGTGTCTTTTAGTAGATAAGCTGAATCCGGCACGATGGGACTCAAAGACTGGATTTGAGAAACACAGAGCAAAGAAAAGGGAAAAGATTTGGTACAAAAAAAAAAAACAAAACCCAAACAACTCGCAAAATTTTGCATGAAACAAAAGTTTGGGCAATAGACAACGCATGGTCAATAATCCAACAGAAAGACATAAATAACGAAGACAAAATGTGTTAAATCCATTTGTGTTCCTCTTCCCTAAAAAGGAAATAATTCAAATGAAATAAAAGTATGTTCATAAAACACACCGGCTAGCACAAAGTCTCTCTGAAAACCACTGAGCCAGTTCTTTTAGTGGGTTAGTTTCTAAACACAAAACAATGCAGAGGTAGAACTACAGCACAAGTGGGCAAGCTGGCACACACTGTCTCTCACACTCAGCCACCACCCCTCACCCCGCCTACTTTTCTTCCAAATCATGAGCAGACCTGTTTGTGTGTTTGGCTCATGTGACAGTTAACACTTCCACGTTGGATTCCGTGAAAGAGGAGATGACAAAATTAAGATCCAGCAACACAATTTCACTTGAGCATCAACTTAGAAATAAATTATAGAACCAAGTAGTAGGGTTATTACAATCAACCAATAAAAAAGGCAACCAACCCTTTTAAAATAGACATCAGAAATAGAAACCAGAACATATTTTAATGATTGACCATTTTAAAAACAAGTTGGGAAAAAAAACATGTTTATTTGCTAAAATATAAGCAATGCAGATCTAGGGATGAGCAATATATTTGTTATCTTGAACAATTTTGCCAAAATACTGTGTTCTGAGCATAGCATGGATATTGTAAGCCATAATAGGGCAGGTAAAGACCATCATTGATCATTTAAATTAGATTTGGAGCACTGCATTAAGTATTAAAAATCACTATGCTCAGTTTTTATAGAATTTTTTTTTTTTTTAAATGTGGGACCTCTGGTGTCAGAAAAAAAGATATTACAGTGTACAGGATTGTGTTGCTGTACTTTTTCCACATTGCCCACACCCAACACCACCACTACTTGCTGAGTAAAGACTCAGTTCTGCTAAGCAGTAAATTGAGCAAGGGCACTTGTATGTGCGAGTGTGTTCCAGGGAGGGCAAGCTCTCTAACAGAGCACTAGTAATCTTCCGGGTGAGGTTTCATCTGTGTGTTATACTGGCACCCATAGGTTTCAACTGCATTCAAAGGGATTAACATGGAAAAAGATTATACTGCATTTGCTGGAGAAAAAAAAAGTCTACATTTCCACTTACTGTTCAAGGCACAGAAATTGCATGAAATGAGTGACTAAAAAGAAGAAGAAAAAAAAAAACATTCCACACCTCAAAATAATAATTAAAAAGAAAATCTAAACAAAAATCTTTCTGGGCACAAAAACGAGAACATGTTCTCACAAGTGGCAGCGTTCAGGCCATTAGGGATCTTCTACTGCAGTGCTGGATGGCACAACACATACACATTAAGCGGTTTTGCAATGATTTGAACTTAACAGAATGAACTTAGTGTTGCTATTTGGTAAAGCATAGACTGCATGTGTGTTGGAATCCTTGTCCTTTGGGGATTACAGTAACCAATTAATATTTGTAAAGTATATAAACTTAAACACCTTCAACTCCGACAACCGCTCAGAAAACCGCTGTTTGCAAAAAAGAAGACAATCAATCTCAGGTAACTACAAAATTCAATATTCCTCCCGTCAAAAAAGATACAACATTGTAAACAAGATTGAATGGAAACTCAAACCTAGAAAAAAATAGAACATTAAAACAATTCTGTTTGTTGCATTCTAGTAGGTATTTGCTTGGAGGCGTCCTTTTCTTCACATTAGATTTGCAACGGAATCTTCACAGTATTCCACAGAAGCTGTCCCTTTGTTACGCCTGTGCAGAAATATGGTGTCCCATAAGAAACAGCCTGGAAAGACAGAAGAGGTGTTTAGGCAGAAAGCCCACATTTACACTCAAAATTGAACACAAAAATGCTCCAAAACTGGGGCGAGCAGCACAACTGTCTGACAATATTTGATAGATTGAGAGCAAACCCTTTTGGGTCTCCAAATTAGGCAAAACTTGCCTCACTCTGTGAGTGTGTAAGATGGCCCACCTACTCCCCCTAACCACTCAGCACGGTGCTAGCATAGCTAACATATTAGCATTAACTGCAGTTGAAAAAGATGAGATAGCTGACTTCATATGATTTGGATGAAGCACACAGTAACCTTAACCCTTCTAGAGTTGGTCGCTGGTGAAAACAGTCACATTTAACTGATGACTTGAGTTTAAGCTAGTACTGCCAAATGCACCTGACTTCTCCTAAGGGTATGCTCTTGAGGTGTCCAGTCTCATGCCACTGAACAGTTGTTCAGATGTTCAGATACCGTTCACTTGCATAAAGCACACATATAGCAATGCTTATATTACTTAACTGTTAATTCAAATTAGTCATATTTGGGGAATATAGGTAAATATATATATATAAACCATCCATTTCTCCCCATAGAGGACAAAAACACCAACATAGCATAGATGCTAATCAGATATTTATTTGCACTGTCAATCAAAACAAACACTGGGTGTTGTAAGCCCTGAGCCTGTGATTTTATCAGCACAGTAAAGAAAGACTGACAGGATCTCACTCTCCCTGTAATCCTCTTAACTGTATACAGTAATGCCCCCCACAGCACTCTACACTGCAGCTTCAGCTAAGTGCTGAGTCATGAACAGCAGCACAGCAGTTTACTGCAGTCAAATTCTCTCTCTTTTTTGGAGTATGTATAATTATATTTACTAAAGTACAAATTGGTTAAATCCGTCTCATCAGATCTGCTTTAGGCTTTCACAAAATTATGTCACTGTGCCCAACAGTTGGTATGAAGATACAATGATTGTATCTTCATTACTATCCAAATATATATTTTGCCTTAAAATGACTTTTACAGAAAGGAGTACTAATTTTCACAAGCCATTGCCAAATGCTCTACATCTGTGAAGAGCATAAAACAAGCAACACCTTCTTTGTATTTTGTGTTTAAGGCGGTGATTTACTTCTCTAGCTCATTTTCTGGACGCTGATTTTGTACTTTTATGAGAACAGCTGTTCTTGGCCGTGTCAAGAAACCTTTTTTATTGCAGAAACCTTGATGATTTAAATGCAGCCTTGCTTTATGTGCACACCCTACTTAGTCAGGGATTTGCCTGTTAAGTTGGCATTAAGCTAGCATTTTCAATTCAATGGATCAAACTAGTTTGTCCAGCACGTGCCACAGGTGCATGATCACGAGATCTGTGGAATCTGGAAGCCAAGTCAACAACTAGGATTCTTTGCGATGTTACTTTCGCAGTATGGCAGACTGCCCCCCAGTTTTACGCAGACCAGGAGTCGCGGATTCAGTCACATGGGGACTGACCTGACCTCATAGTTTTACACGCAAATCCCCACAATAACATGGAAACTGAAAAAAAATCCTCCACCTTTTTCACTTTTTTGTGGCAATAAATATATTTTTTCTGGATGTTTTCACACAAGGGAACTTAGGGCAAGCTGTGGCAGACCTGGAAGCATTTTTTTCTATTTCCACACCAGGGTTGAGCCCCCACGCTCCAAGCACGTGGTTTCTCCATGGTGCAAGCACTCAGACACTTCAAACTCCACCGTTAGACAGATCTCCATGAGACCGTTCGATAGATCTCCAAAACCGTTCACCTTGCCGCGGTGTCCCAATACTTTTGTCCGGCGACCTTCCGAGTTGCATATCTTTGCAGGGAATTTAAATAAAAAGAGGCAAATAGGGGTTTACCTTTACATTTTCTTCAAGGGTAATGCATTAAACTAAGTTTAGAATGAAATTAGAAGTGTTCTGGGGGTATATTTAGGGTTTACCCTATAAAAAAGGCATTTTAGGCATTTTTGTTTTCCAAAACGGTTTTTCACTATACGCAGGTGCTCTTGGAACGTAACCCCCGCAAAAAACGGGGGGGTTACTATATATTGTAAAGAGGCCAGCGCCACTAAGGAATACCACTGCCATAAAGGGGTATGCTTGGTCGGCAACAATGTTTAGGTAGGAGGTATACATCAATGAAACACCTGCTTGAACACCAGGCCTCAAGATTTCCCCAGGAGAACACACTGCACCACATTGCCTCCACCAGCTTGCTTTCTTCCCATAGTGCATTCTGGCAACAGTTCTTTCTGTGGTTAGCGATGTACACACCTGGCCTTCCACTGGATTTAAAAGAAAATGTGATACGTCAGACCAGACCACCCTTTTTCATTGCTCCATGGTCCAGTTCTCATTTTCAGTCTTGGACAGGGGTCAGCATGGGCACCGTAACTCATCTGCAGCTATGTAGCCCCATACATAGCAAGATGCAATGCACTGTGTTCTGACATATTTGTCATACTCAGCATTAATCTTTTCAGCAATTTGAGCTACAGTAGCTCTTCTGTGAGATGTACATGGGGATCCTGTCACCAGTTTCCCGGGTTGTCCCTCCTTGGACCACTTTTGGTAAGCACTAATCACCGCATACTGGGAACACCCCTCAAGACCTGCTATTTTGTAGATAATCTGACAGTCATCTAGCCATTCAATTTAACTCTTCTCAAAGTACATTAGGTACTTATGCCCTCCCATCACCAATTTTTCTGCTTCCAACACCCCAATTTCAAGAACTGACCGACCGAATATATCCCACCCATTGACAGCGGTTCTTGTAATGAGATCATCAGAGTTAATCACCTGTCCATATCTATAATGTGTGGTTGATTGGTGTAAACTATTCCTTATTATATACTCAGTCCTAACCCCAACTCCAAAAATGCGCTGATATACTAAATGAAGCCATGCACATATTATGAGTTACAGATATGGTTTTAAAACCAAGCACCCACCCATTCACACACAAAAAGCAGTATGGTGAATGAGCCTGACTGTGTTTTCTTTGGCTTGCCCCAGCAACAGTGGTATGTGCTGAGGGTAAGGAGCGGGGGATGGGAAGAGGAGGTGAACAGCAGACAGCTGTAATGCTCTCATTATGGTTGCACCCCCACTGCTCTGTACTCACCCCACCCACCTCAGCTCTCCTTCAAAAACAATTCTTCCACAAACGCAGTGCGATAAACTGTCAAGATGACACGCACTACTCACTTTAAAAAAAGCATTATATTAAGAGGAGCTGGCCCTTCAGTCAGAACAGATTAACACATGATGTGTCTCCATTCAGCACAGGTACTGTATTTTCTACTCAATTAGTCAAAAGGCCCCATTATGGATTTCAAAACACTCTGTGTGATTAAGTTAAACTCTCATAGCACCACTCCCAGTCACCTGCTCTTCCAGCTGAAGACTCCCGCAAGGCTTCAGTGCAGGGGAGAGAGAGTGAAAGAGAGCAGGGAGGGGGTGAATGAGTTCAGTTGTGTAACAGCAATCCCAACATGCTCTGATAAAAACAAAAGAATCCCCTCAGCGCAAAAACAGAAGAGGAAGCAGCAGGATGTCTGTCTACCGACAGTTACTTCTAGGGAAGTATTTGTAGAAGCAATTATTTGAAATATTGAAAATATGATGGTTTATAAGACTAAAACTTCTCTATTTTACAACATATTCTACATATAAATTCCATTCAATGTTTATCATAGGTGACAGTCCCCAGATAAATAAAGCAGAAACATATTATTGTAGCAGACAGATACAGGACTAATAATGTAGTCTTTTTCTATCAAATAACCATATTCATAAATAATCGGCCAGGGCTGATAATCAAAGCCAGTTTTCATGATTTTCCCCCATAAAAAAGTCAGCATTTCAGCAAGCTTATGTGTGCAATTCTCAAATGCATGGAGAATTACTTCTGACTAGTGCCTCAAAGCCTTAAAGCTTACCATCCTGATCGAAATAGGATGATGGATCGTGTATAGCCAACACAAACACATTTCAATGCCTTGTCCACAGCATCACAGGACTGGCTGAATGCTGGAGCACACGTCAAATAAAACATACACCAAAATCTTTCCACTGGTTCTGGCTTTGTGGTATAGAACAAGCTAAAACATGAGTAAAAATGACAAGCGAATGCTGAGGTTCCTTAACTCAAAGCGCAATTTCACACACACACGTCTTAATGGCCAGTGTGTAAATTTTAGACACTTAATTTAGAGTTGCTGTAGTACACAACTTCACAGTAGCTTCACAAAAATGAGTCATGCATGCTGCTTGAACCCGGTCAGAAACCGCACATTTAAATTGTTCAACAAGAGTCAAGATTCAAGGTTCTTTTCACATTTGTCCCATTACCTCCAGCAGCTATGCCTGCATTTACCTTCTCAAAACCCCACGGACTAAGCTACACACAATGGGGGATCGGGCTTTCTGTGCGGCTGCTCCCCGCCTATGGAATGCCCTCCCAGACCATCTGAGGGCACCACAGACTGTGGACAATTTTAAATGTGGCTTGAAAACTCACCTTTTTAAAAAGGCCTACTCTTGATTTTATTTTGTTGGTGTTTTTAAATTGCTGCTCATTTTCTTTGTAGCACTTTGAGATTGTTTTTAAATGGAAAGTGCATTAAAAATAAAATGTATTATTATTATTATTATTATTATTTGTAAGGTGGTGGATCGACACATTACCTTTAGAATAATAGCCAGTGTATTTGTTTTACAAATAATTACAGGCGCAGAGAAATAGCCTGAAATAGTTTTTTTTAATTTAAATAACAATGAGAGACATACAGGTTGCTTATAGTGCTTAGCTTGAATCAGAGCTGTCTTGGTTTTTATTTGGTGAAAAACGTTTATTTAATAACACTTTAGTTGTATTGCTATTCAGTCTACAATGCAAATACACTCATTTTATTTACTATCCACAACTACCATTGAAGCTTCTAAATATAATGTTGATGGTAAAAAAGTGGGAAAAGTGTGATGTGTTTTCTTTGGTGTCTCAATGCTCTGCATGTACCCCTTTGCCATGAATGCAGTAATACATATTCAGGTATACTGACCTGTGTGTGAACATGTGTTAGAGGTTTGCATTCAGGCAGCGCAGGTGACCTGACCCATCCTGCTGTGTAGCTCCAGTGCGTCGGGCCTGTCTTGAGGATTGACGGCCAACATGTCCTGCAGAAGCTTCCGGAGTGCGTCAGACATTTGTGAGCGGCGTCGCTGGGGGATGCTCAGCACCATCTTTGGATTTTCCAGCAGTGCTTCTCCTACTGGCACAATGTCTGCACCCTGTCGCACATACGTGCCCAGCAGCTCCCTCTTTGACTCCGCGTCAATGAACGTGATCCGCTCGATCATGGCCCAGATTATTATGCCCACAGCGAAGATGTCGGCCTTGGCCGTGTAGTGGCCTTCCCACACCTCTGGGGCCATGTAAAAGTCTGAGCCGCACGCTGATGACAGCCAGAATTTGTTGATGTTGACGTTATTTTTGTCTCTGTCCTCCCTCTCATCAGCCCCGCGACAGGCTGATCCCATCCCGAGGCCTGCACACACTTTGCTCAAGCCAAAGTCGGCCACTTTGAGCACGGGTGCCCCCGAGCGTTCTGAAATCAGGATGTTGTCTGGTTTTAGGTCCCTGTGCACTATGTTGTTCTGATGCAGGAAGGCCACGGCACTGCTCAGTTGCAACATGAAGCTAGTGTTGGTGTGCGGGTTGGGTCGGCGGGACAAGATGAACTGATTAAGGTCTCCTCCTTCACAGAACTCCATCACAAACCACAAGTAGCAAGGCTCCTGAGGAGCCGACATCACCCGCTCACCTGTGCACAGACACAAACATATATGAACCAAATTTAAAAAGAATCAGAATCCAACTCGAAAATATGAAAATGTATCAAATAATCAAAACAAATCACCCGTACTGTAATGCTGAAATATGTTACAGCCTACTTCAGCAATAGTTAGTGTGTAATGAGTCTGTGCTCATTTTATCGGCTAAAGAAAAATACTTCCTGGGTTTTTGCTAACAATTCTAAATTGTAATTAAATATATATATATGAAAAAATAATTAAATCAAACTGTCCCAAAACCAGAGATTTTTAATGAATTAAAATGTTTTCTAAAGAATAAAACTCATTGAGTGGTCAGGGGTTTTCACTCCTATGTACTACATATCAGAGAATATGAGTTCTTTTGGTAGAGGTTCTACTGGAGAGCTCAATAAAGTATGAAACAGAAGGCAGTAGTTATTAAGGATACCCAAGGTTTCTTTGCTTTGTCATTTCATACTACTGAATAATCTTTTCCTGTAAGACTGGCTAATCAACAATCACAGCACGACATTACCATAGCGAAACATTAACAAAATTAAAAACATTATTTATTCAGCCCGAGATACGGTTATAAAAAAAAAGAAGCTATTTTTTAATAGCTCATTAAAACCAGTTTATCAAAAATACTGTTCCTAAACTTGTTATTCAACTATTGTGGGTCATTTCATGTAGTTAAAGATTTTTGAACAGTTTTAATCCTGATGTAAGTGTGACCCAATCAGAGACTCTATTAGGTGGAATTCAAACGTATACATGGATTGAAGCACCCTTACGCATAGACTGTCACTATACAAGTCTACTGAACCAGTCCTTAAAACAGTAGTCTTGAACAGTACGTTCAGGAATAAAATAAAATACTGGTTGAAGTATTAAAATGGCTACATTAAATGCACAAAGTGGTTTGTTTACATGTTCTGTGCATATTGTACTAAATATGAACTGTACACAATACAAGAAATAGAAATGTTTTCATAATTCTTTAACATGGCAAGCAGACTACAAGAAATGTATCGTGCTAACTGCTTCCTGAAGTGGGAGAAGAGAGCAAAGTAAGATGGTGGATATGAGTTAAAGAGACGGAAGTCAGGAAGGCAGTGAAAAAGGGAAGAGTGTTGTTGACTGTTGCTCTGTCTGTACTGCCAGCAGGCTCACTTGCTGTGGAACCAGTTTAAAGCTGTTTGTTTTCTGACCGCATACGGAGTCTCTGTCCACAGCACAAAACTTTACAATCTTTACAACACGTTCAGCTTAGCATTCTAAATCTTGTCTTATCATTTGAGCTCACTTATTGACTCTAGAATTGTCTTTATTTATGATTCACTGATCAGTTGTGGCACACTCAACCCTAAATGTTTACAACCACTTACTCAATCTACGGAAATACCTTTCTGATGACAGCTCAATTTTAATAAAGCCTACACACACTAATGTATTTGATTATACAGCAGCCCAAAATGATTTTTAAGACATGAAAACAAAGCTGTACCATTTCCTCCAGTTTACATTACATTTTAAAAGGTACCATGGTATACACTCTCACTCAGTGTACAATAATATGGGACTACTGTATATTTCACAAATCAATAATGTGTGAAATGAGGGTGGGTTACTGTTCACCCCTGTTTAACCTCTGAACCCATTCCGTGAAACCCTGTGGGAGTAATGGGATCACTACATTTTAAGGTGCTAATAAACAAAAAGAACCAGGTCAGCTCAGTTTCTCAGATTAACACCACACTGCTCTCTGACCCCATTTCCCAAAAATCAGGCTTGCATAACCCAGAGTTCGACCTACATTTGCAATTTTCCTTTGACAGAAAGTGTCCACAAAAGGGCTTCCACTGCCAGCCACTCAAAAACAATGTCACATTTACTGATATTCACATTGCAAATTGCCTTTTCCCTGCTTGGGCACGTTTCCAAGCGCAAAACGAAACAGATTCTACTTTCTGATCATACTGAACCAAACTGTAGCATTTGCCTGCTGTCCTGAGAGCTAAATATAACAAAGCAACACCACAGGCCCAGTGTGACGTCATATCTAGGGCAAATCTTGACATGAACAGTTCAGTAACTCGACCAGGTTTGACTTCACTGATTTCTAGGCTGAACAGTACAGCTAAAAACACGTTACTCGTTATGAGAAGGGCTCTTCTCTAACCTTTTAAGGAGGTCTCGACCAGGCGTAAATACTGTCTGGAGCGCTTGTTGCCGTGACTCATCTTCTGCGCCATGCCGTTCCTTTGCAGCACGCACTCCTCCAAGTGCACCACGTTCTCGTGCCGTTTCTCCAGGCTCGCGAGGGCCCAGAACTCGGCCAGGGCCAGCTCCACGTTCTCGGGCGCGTCGCAGCGCAGCTTCTTGACGGCCACCATGGAGCCGGACCTGCGTGCTATGGCCTCGTACACCACCCCATAGCTGCCCCTGCCGATCTCCCGGACCAGGCTGTACCGCGGGGCCACCACCCTCCGCTCCAGAGGCTCGATTTTGAGCCGCTCCTGCTCCATGGCCTCATTGTCATCCACATTTCCCACGCTCAGAGCGCGTAGCACAGTGCCCCCTGCCCCGGGACCGGGGCTGGACCCCCCGCGCGCCCTCGTCACGCGCTTTCGCTCCCTCTCTCCCGCTTCCATCACATCTCCTCACCTCGAGAGTGCACGGGCAGGGACTTCTTCTGCGTGCATAACCAGATCAGACTGACAACAGAGTTATTCTGATAAAGCAAAGACTCGTTTTGTGGCCAAACTCACGATCTGTACGCCTGCCGCGCTCCTCCTACTTTCTGAACTGAAACAGACTTGAATGAGGAAAGCGCAGTCCCAGAGCAGACCATTTCCAAGCGCAAGGGGGGTACCTTCCGTCCACCCAATGTTGAACCCCCCTGAGATACACTTCATGGACAACAGTAATGATTTTGTCCAAACAAAATGTACCATTCACAGTGTTCTCTAAAAATACCCAACAGGCATTATTCTTTTATCATATAATTATTCCCTTACAGCATTTTAAAGAACATGCCATGCTTTTTAAAACCAGTATGGTAAGAAAAATGCCATCTTTTTAGATACATTTTTAGATAATTCCATATTTTAAGATACACGTTTAATGATCAAGCTCAGAGAAAATGTTCAGTAAATAAATCCTTATTATAAGGAGGAGTAAATAAAAAAAATAAGACTTCCTTAGAACTTGACTAGTGTGAAGTCCGGTAACAGCCACATTTCTATTTCTCTAAACAGAACGGTATAATAAACTGTTATCCAAATTATTTTTTAAAATAAATGTATTAAAAGATTTTGATTTTGTTAATAATAAACAGAATATCCCACAGTAGAATACGTTTGTTTGACTATTCATTTTCCTTTTTTTGCCACATTACTGGCTGTAATGCGTGCCTTGCATTTTGGTATGGTGTGCAAAAGTCTACCATGTGCAATAGTGTACAGTGTTCTTATCAGGTGCTAAAACATTATCATTATGTACAACATCCTATTATGTGCAACAATAGTCTTACCATGTAAAACATCTGTGTTAGTAATAATTCGCTTAATTCTAAGTTACTTATCTATAGTGTATATACTCAGCATGTGTGTGTATATCAGAGTGTTTCATATTGAGTATTTTTCTACAGATGTTTTTTTAGATCTATGTAGACTTTGTATTTTATATTGCCCTTGTCTCTGTGTCTCTGTGTGTATTTGCAGTCGTAACATAAGAAATAAAGTTCTGATTCTACCTCTCAGTCTGAGTACGGCATAGGAATGAAGGCACTTCCTCTCCCTACGTGTTACGCCCGAATGGTTCAGGCCATCGGGCCCACTGCACGTGTGCGTAGCAGCGCTCCGGCTGCACGTGTGAGAGCACGCTGACCCGGGTGCGTGCTGCCCGTCCAGCTGGAGGGTCCTGAATCAAAACTGCTGATTTATAACTGAAATCTGAGAGCAGAGCAAACGTGTAATCAAAATTTGGCCATGAATTGATATCATCTGGATAAAGCAAAGCACTGATTAGCACAGAAAACCTTCTGCAAAAGGGGAAATGCCTTAAAATCTGTGAACTGGTGCATTGTGGAGAAACATACTGACTCTACTTCTTCCTCTACTTTGGGCTGCTCCTGCTTGGGGGTCATCATACCTTCCTGTCTTCTGTCCTCCACATTGTCCTCTCTCACACCAACTGCCTGCCTGTCCTTCACCTCATCCATAAACCTCCAACTAGGCCTTCCTCCTCTTCTCTTCTCCTCTTCCCCTAGCTGTTGAGCTGTCCATCCAATAAACACATTCTTGATCCTGTCCATCCTCATCACTTCCAATGTGAATCTTTACATTTTTAACTCAGACGCCTCCAGCTCTGCTTCCTGTCTTTTCGTCTGTGCCACTGTCTCCAAAACATCAAAACAAGCAATATAGCTGGTCTCGCTACTCTGATTTTATATTTTATATGTAAAGTGTCCATTTGTCAAACATCATCATCTTCATACATAAACACACTACAACACAGCACATAGTGTGAGCAGTGGGACATTCTTCTTCTGCATTTAACCCATTTACCAAGTGAAGCAGCGGGCAACCAGGAACACAGCACCCAGGGAGCAGTGTGTGGGGACAGTACCTTGCTCAACGGTACCTCAGTGGTACCTCTAACAGTCCTGGGATTCAAACCCACACAACTGTCGCAACTCTCTATTCACCAGATCATCAGCTGCCCCAAATATGATCATTAAGTATTAAATGAATCCGGAGTTTAGTAGGCTCTGTGAACCTACATGTACAAATGCTTGATCTGTGAATTGACTGAATGTTATTGAAAGATAATCTTATTACTTTACCACTTGCTGCTATTTTATTGCATTAATTTTTATTGCATCAACACTAAGCCACATTCAGACCAACGTATAGTACCGATCTGATGGTACAGCCCGCTTAATCTTTACAGTAGTGGTATAGTGTTATTTGCTGAACTAATATTCTTGTCATTGTCTCGTATTATTGTTTATTGTTACATTTATTCTGTTGTCTTATATTTTATTCTTACTTGTTGCACTGAGCAGGCTATAGATGCAAAAATGTCCTTTGAGATTATCTTACATGTAGTGTTGATAATGATATGCTCGTGGCATTAGACTGAAAATGGCTTTAAGTCCATATGTTTAGGAGGGTCTACCTTTAAATCAAGTAATTATTATATTTACTTTTATTATGATTTGTGTTATCTGTCTTATGACCTGATGACTGATCCAACATCCTCTCTCACAAAACACACACACCTCTTCTGATTTATGCCTATTATATTAGTAGGACTATAGTAATTTCTACTGTAATCGTACAAGAACATTTAGAACAATTAGATTGTTTTTTAAGGGCTACAGAAACATGACATTTTCCTTAAACTGTCCGAAAAAACACTTGTTCATTTTGATAGCTATAAATAAGGTATAAGTGTGTGCACACCTTAAAATGCCCTGCGTGCTAAAAAGCCGTGGAGTTTAAAGTCAGTGCAGAAATCATGGCGTTCCTCTGGCGCTCCCTGGTGGCTACAATGTGATAAATATATTTACACCAATTAGTCACAACATTACAACCACTGACAGCTGAACTGGATATCACTGATAGTTGTATTGCAGTTGCAATGGGTTTGATATAACAGTTAGCAAGTGAATAGTCAGTTCTTGGTGTTGTTCAATTGTGGTGTCTAAATGACCGGATCTGATGATGTCCAAAAGAACAGACCTTGTAAGGTGTTGTGGGTTTTAATCCCTCTAACACTGTGATCACAATGAAATTAATGCAACAGCGTGGGCAGAACAGGACTACAGAGAGGGAGTGCAAGAAATACAAGAGCAACTGTACATAACATACAGAACAAGACATCCTACAGTGCAATCGACAGGAAAAGTTACAGCAGTAGCATAAATTAATTTAGTATTCATCTAGCAGCGCTTATGATTCATTTAGAGAGCAAAAAATGCAAAGAAATGTAAAGATTTCTTAGTACCTGCAGGAAGAGGTAAATCTCAGTCTAGATTATTCTCACTCATTTTGCATTAGCACTTGATGTCCATTGGAGATACCTTCATAAATGGGCAATTCTTTCATACCAAAAAGATTTCAACTACTTTCAAGATTCATTTAAACTAATCAATATGTGACATAGCCTTTCCATAACATGTGCATGTTGTTATACAAGCCATTTTGTGGAGACAACAAGTGGATTTTGTCTATACCAGAACATGTGGAATCACTGGAAAACCCAGAATTACGTATTTTAAATGTACAGCAGGAATTTCATCCCATCACTGTATGTCTGAATGATAGTTTCTGTATGTCTGGATGACAGCATATCACCTGAAGTTAAATCCCAGAGCAAAACAGAGAACAGAGTCCCTGTACATCCCAAAGACCTGACCTGATCATCGCCTTTGGAAATGCTGTCATCACTTCCACATCAAAAGCAGGAAATCTAGGTGTTCTCTTATCTGTAGCCTCTCATTTTCATTTCACATTAAAGTAAAGCGGTCCCTAACAGTCACACGTGAACACACCACGGCACACAGTGTGAACAATGTGAAATTCTCTAACTTAGCTCTTAATTGTAGGCGTATTAATGTGAGGGATTTGTTTTCTGGACTAAATAGCACAGATGTACGTCACTCAGGAAGAGAGTATCTGCTAAATGGTGTACATGTGAATGTAAATGAATTAAAGTAAAGAAATTCAAATAAGTAAACAAGAGATGCAAATGAATAGACAGGGTCTCAGAAGGAGAAATAGGTATTTTTACTGTATTTACCTGCTTATACTAAAGAAAATGCTTGTGCATGAATTAAAATACAGTCTATACAAGGGTAACATCAGTATTTTACATTCTGGTACTATTTTGTGATGAAGTCAGTTATGAAGCCATGTATTGCATGACAGTTGGTATAATTATAATCATATGCTGAGCGTTCTTGAAGAAACAGTGGTAGCTGACTACCACAGTGTCGCCTGTCTGACTTCACACTGAAAATATTGAAACGGTTACTTGATTGGTGCCTGTGGTATAATAAAAACCGAATGCAAGTCTATTGCAAACCTAATATTACTCATAATTCAAAAAGTTGATGTACTTGAAAAAAACTGAAAGCAGATCTGAAATCAGTATGAAAACCTGTTTTGTTTTTTTTATAAAAGTGTGTTGTGGTTTCTAATGATTAAACATTTTTTGTTGACCTGCGTTACCTTTGATGTGTTATTCTATCCAGCTGGTCACATTGTGAGAGGAGAGTGTTGATTACTGCTGTTAGTTTTAATACTTTTCCTCATTACACAAGATTTGATTCAGGTGACTAATCAGTGTCTCGTGAATCAGAATGAATCAGAATGTAGGAATTTAACAGATGCTGGCATGGAATATTATTTGAGTTAGAATTCTTAAGGGAAATATTTGAGCATTGTTTGTGTGTTTTTTTAACCTTCCTGCTGAAAAGGTCTGATACACAGAATCAGAATCAGCAGCATCAACAACAAAGACTTGTTATAATATTGTTGTTCTTTATTACAAATGTTTTGATCGACAGGCCATGCTGACGTCTCTGTCAAAAACTGTATAACAATATGCATTGTGCCACACAAACAGAAGACAAATAGAACAGAATTGTCACGGGAGAGGAACAGTAGGACTGTGTAGGAACCCGCTTGTAGCGTGAGGGAAGAACTCAGTCGTGATGGAACA
>JBBPDC010000109.1:11644075-11658856 GCA_037974485.1 Hemigrammopetersius urotaenia | reverse complement strand
CTACTTCCTGTTTATATACTGTTCGTGACGTCATCTCCTTGACCTCGTGACGTCACGTGACCCAGCGCGTGTGACAAGAATTGTGTAAAGCACACAATACAAGACAACAATACATGGAATAAAAAAATGAATTAGCATGAAATCTCTTCAGATAGAGACCCACTGTCCTTTGATAATGAACCCCTACAAAGAAGAAGTGTGTGTGTGTGTGTGTGTGTGTAGAGCTTGCCTTTGTCTTCCCCAGCTACTCTTTGTGCTCTGTTCCTATAGGAGGCAGCATTGTGATGGACCTGAATACATTACATATGTGTGCAGTGGCACATACTATCCACAAAAAAGACTGAGAACTGCTGAAGAAGCAGAGATTGGGTCTTTGGAGATGTGTTTTTGCAACTTAGGTGTGTGAATGTGAAGAACCCATTAAAGTTTATAGAACCATCACAACATTTATGAACATTCTTTAAATGCACACATAACCTGTTTCTCTCCTAAAGCTGCACATGGACAAATATGAGCTGTAATTTGTAACTGAGTGCATACAAGATCCAAGAATACACCAACTTAACACTTCAATACTGGTGTTGATGCTGTGCTGAAAACGTGATGGTCAGGGGTGGTCCTATGGTGGTCCTATGGTTTGCACTGAGGGGCAAGGTCGAGGGTAGCAGCAGATAAGTCACAGTATTGTATCAGCACAAAGTGCACATATATGGCAGGTGCTGATAAAATCACCGATCAGTGATACATGATAGTTGCGGTACATAATAGTAGGGCACAGAAAATATGGCAACTATACTGATCTCGTGAGGTTCATTACTTTGTAACATAAAAAACAAGAAGATCCATCATAATCATATATAAAGTGTGTGCGTGGATATATGTGGCCTTATGTTAGGTGTGCAGACCCACTAATAACCTGAATATGTGCTTGTAATTACTGATACAAAGGGCAGGGGGTGAAGAGAAATGGTGCCTCAATAGTGCGGCGTGTAGAGCCGTGATTATGAAGAGGCTCCAGCATGTGTCACGTTTTGCAGACGAATGGCTGCCATGGCAACTTGACAATCACCAGAGACAGCTGAATTTCTGCAGTTCTTTTGTGCACACTCTCCTTTTGTGCAAACATACAGCATCAAAATGAAATACAAACGCAAATTCATGTTTCTGCTGATATTAACTCTGGATTTTATAGCACTGAGCGCAGGTAATCCAGAATCAAAGTGCACTGCTGAAGGGCTGCGTCACTCCATTCTTGGGAAGCAAATGGCCAACAGCCAATATTCTGATCTTCCTCATTATAATCAAGACAAGGAAATAAAAGACATAACATGAGTTAATTATGAGTGAGACATATTGCACAGAAGGAGCAACACTTTAATATCTGCTGCTAACACAACTCATTCCTTAGATATCATTTGATTAGCATGTTTTTAGCATGTTTAGTGCATTTTTGCCTGTTATGGAAGAACCATGTTGTTTATTTGTTTTTATATTTCATACACCATTTCATTTTTAATGTTATTATTGTTGGGCATGCATTCAGTACCCCTACATGCACATAAAAGTACTTTTGTTGCCATGGAACTGTGATATGAATTCATGTCTTGCCTTATTTTTGCCTTTTTCAGCAGCGCAGACCTGCCACAGAGAAGTGGATGACTGTGGGGGTGATGAGGGTAAGTGGACAAAGCCATGTAGATGAGATGCTTCATGTGCCTCTCAAACATCTCCCCCTAGACAATCAATCACTCCAAACATGAGTAATCAGGAGTTATTAAGATGTTTTGTGCACACACACACACACACACACACACACACACACACACACACACACACACACACACAGAGAGCGGTGGTTTGAGTGAAGTGCTTCATCGCAATTACTGCCTCCTTGCATTTGAACAGCAGAGTGATTGTTGTGATTAGACTGATCACTTATTTTTCATCAGTCAAGAAGCCAAAGGAGAACATGGAGTCCTTGACACAACAGCCCCATCAAAGAACGGTTTGTGTGGCTTTCTGGGTCTCAGATTTTTTGTCTAAAATTATAAAGTTATCTTTATTACATGTGCTGTATTTTTGTTGTTCAAAATCAGCACTCTGTCTAAAACACCTGCTGTAATTTGTGTTACAACAATCAGATGAATGGTATAGACATTATAAAATGACAGTATACAGTTCCCTGCCTTGTAATAAAATGTGACAAAGCCCTACGAATCTGTTGTCCTTCTCAAAGTCATTGAATGGACACATCCATTTCTGCTGTGAAAGAGCAGGGATTCACAGCGTATCATCAAGGTCTTAACTTTAGCCCACCAGTCAGCTCCACTGAGGTGAACAGAATATATGCAGAAGGCCAGGGCGAGACAGGGTTTACTGTCTTTGCAGGTTGTCATAGCAACTTATCACTTTTTCAAAGCCCAGGACAAATCTTCTACCCCTGGAACACAGCAGCTACAGGTGGCCTTGAAAAGCGGAAAGCTTTGAAGAGCGCAGCTGAAGTTGCTGAGGTGACGGACATTGAAGCAACTCACACAGATGACATAGAAATCCTCACAGAACATGCAAGATCCCAAAGCCCTGCTCAGAGCCATGGCAGCTGTGGTGTTAACACTGATTTGTAAGCATAATCCATGCGAATGCTTTTAGCATTTAGTGTTTAGCTTTTAACGTTGCTGCTGTTCACAGAGGTGACTGTTGCTGCAGTTCTTCTAGTAGGAACTGATACTAAATTAGCGCTCGTTTGGCCCTGGCTTTTACTCAAATGCTGATCATAAACAAGGCTGACAGTGTGTGCACAAACATCACCATCAGGCTAAAGAGCACAATCAACAGCCAGACACTCCCCATCATTTAGAACATTTCAGACTCTCATGCTGAACTGTGACTGAGTGACAGAACCACATACGTACGCGCAACATAAGAGAACAAAGTTCACTGTGTGATTGGATACATGTTGGTACTTGCATTTCTCAGTCTCAGTAGCATCCCTGCATTTTCTAACTCTTCATAAAGTTCACATCATCAGAGGGACCATCATTCAGCAATAATATCATATGTGGGTGAGGGTGGAATAAATGATGCAGAGAGACTGTTTAACAGTGTATCATCATGAAAGAATCAAACTGAAAATTCACATGTAACTATGTTTTTTAAAGGTGTATGACATAAAGAGAAAGATAAATGGACAGGAGCATATGAAGAAATCAGGGTGGGTTGTGTGTAGGGGGTGCCTGTCTACATACTTGTTGCACCATGGTGAGCTTTGTGTTGTAAATATAGTCCTTACCTCTGCCCCCCTGGCTTCTTGTGTAAAGAGGCTTTCAACTGATCTAAATACACCTGGCCTGGAACAAGCAGCTTGACCGTGTGGGTGTATTTCTGTGATAAACAGATGTGACTGAGATATATTTAAAATATATGTTCTCACAATTCACTTCATCAGAAAGCCCTAGCCTGCACATTCACGTGCCTTATGAAGGTGAACAGGCTGTGTTAAGTCTGCCCAGTTACTTGCTCACTCCCTACCTCATTCATTATTGGTTTCTGACCACTTAGACACTGATGGCCATATATTATTTGGGTGGTGGATCATTCTCAACACAGCAGCATAGAGAGATCTACCACACAAACCCTAAGAACATTAATAAAAATCATTATATTGCCATATTAAGCAATTAAGCAATATCAGTAAAGTTTTCTGATTCTGATATTATGTAAAAATTGATTTTTTTGTTAATACTTTATCTTACATTAATGTATGATATTAGAAACTATTATAATAGAACATGTCATTGTATCATTGTAATTACTGTATATTAATATACATGGCAATGGCAAAGGCATGGTAGTGTGCAAGTATTGTTGGGCAGTGCTAGGTTGATAGTGGTCCACCACCCAAAAATACTGAGAGGAGAGGAGCCCTGTGGTCAGAAACTGGCCACTGACGAACAGTCGGAGGACAACTAATACAAACTGCCCACCCAAAGATTGACTAGAGTTTCTAACTGTCTTATAAAGTGTCCAGCGATTCTACTTGCCATTGGGATCTTGGGTTGCATCTTCATGAACAACCTTTAGGGTAAGAATATTCAAATGTGACAGGATTATGCTAACTGTCCTCCTTCTTTGCTTGTTTTTGAGTGAAACTGAAAGTGACTCTGTTAGAGAAAAATGGAGGCAAGGTAAGTAGGGTATACTTGTCTTGCCCAAACAAACATTTGTGAAACGTCCGACACATTCTGCCATGTGACTCATTAAGGGCTTTGACTTGCTGGACTAGTGTATCTAACGTTGTCAGACAGTAGACTAGGCTAGAGAATCAGAGCTGCTATTGAGTACTACAGCTATTTTTATTCTAGGCTATAATGCCTACGTTTAGTGACAGGGCAACAAATAGATCTTCACAGTATACCTGCTCGTTTAATAGGATTTTGCCTGCTGCTTATCAGATACAACCCTGTTTTCAGCAGTAAGCCCATTGCTGACTATATTTAGTTGCTTTCTTGCATTACTGTTTACAGAACATGTTCAAGGCTCAGAGCTTACAGTCAAAATGTCTTGACTAAACATTGGCAGGTAGATTACTGTGAATCGTTCAATGTCATAAGAACACAATGTTGGAGAGGTGGCTAATTTCTAGCAAATGTATCTTTGGGACATCAGGCAGCAGCGACAGCACACTGTAATAGACATAGTGGTGTCAATACAAGACTATAACACAGAAAGTCCTCTTTTCCAAAATGCTATGGTCATGTATGTTAAAAGGTTATAACAGACACTTTCGTAATGTTTTATAAAGGAAAGCAATAGATTCAATCTGTTGTATGTACCAGAAGTTGTTATATCACATGTAATAATGAAACAGAACTAAGAACATCATAATATAGAAATATAGACATGTAAACATGGAACAATGATTTTTTAGGGCTTTATATTATATTACATTATATTATATTATGCCTAGTTAAATGTGTTCATTCTTCCATCACATATTTCTGCATCATTCTTCATGGATGTCCCAAAAAAATGCAGCATCTTTTTTCTCTTTATATTATAGTAATGAATAGTAATGTTCTTGGATGATTCTTTCTGTCCCCACATGACCTCCAATCCTATCCCGTAGTATTCGCCACACCTCCGTTACCGTGGAATCTATTGCAAGTCTTTGAATCGCTCTCATGTGAAAAGCTCAACTCCTAGTCATCAGAGGATGATTCAGATTTTGCCATTAATACACATTTTTATCCATATTTCACATTATTCCATTTGCATATATTATTATGTGAATTTCAAGCTGGCCAGGATCATGATCCATGCAGTTTCAGCGTGATATGCAAAACATAGAAAACCACTAAAGGAAATAAAATCTTTATTATCCTGTCAGGGAAATTTCGAAATGTTTTTTCTCTGCTTCGGGCCACATCCAAAACTAAAATGACAGATTATACATTTTTGGTAGCGTCTAGGAAAAAGCACTTTCATAGTATTTTAACTTTATATATGATAGTTCTATATATTTTATAGCTCTATATATTTTAAGTCTGCAAAGTGCCTAAAGATGCTCCAACCCTGGTAAGATTCTTGCTGTGTACACAGGTTAACCCACTCCTTGAGACATATGGCTGAAGTTAAGATGCTTAAAGAGGGAATCTATATTACACCTGGAATGACATGACACTAAGAGTCATGCTGGGCTAGCCAAATGTTTAAGGACACTAATTAGCTTTATTAGCCTGGACTAAAACAGAATGCAAATGTTTTAGAATTGTATCCACATGAAGCCTTTAAATCGAATGCTGGCTAACCATTTCACTCCAGAGAGAGTTTTTGCACACTTAACGATACAGTCCCTGTTATAATAGTGTGTTCATTCATTCATGTACTATACATTTGTTAATTGCACTATATGTTATCCTGTTGTTTTGGTGCTCTTGTGGTTTTTTGCACTTTCTCTGTGTGCACTCATTGCTATCATTGTCTAATTTGAAGAGTAACAGTTTCTGCCCTGCCCTTCTCGCTCTGTTTCTCTTTTTCTGATTCCCCCTAACACATCCTACTTACAACGCTATCGTTCATCTATTGTGTTTACAGTATTGCTCCATTTGGCACAGAACCCGTTTTGCACTGGCACCCTGTCCAGTCTTCATCATGTTCTGAGGTTAGCTCAGTGTAACAGATGCACATACATGATTTGAGGGGCTGAAGCCAAGAAGGAGCATTAGGTAGCTCAGATAGGTTCTCAGGTCTAATCTGGGATTAGCGAGGCAGCTCTGCAGATTGCCTTAAGGATTTCTCAGGTCTCTCTGGGGGTGGAGCTGGATGGTTGTGTTGATGCCAGGCAGGTGATAGGGCTTTGAAGCCACCAACAGCTAGATGCTTATTCCACTACATCTCTGATCCCTCCAAGAGCTGGTTCATCAAAAAAACATTGCTTTCTTAAACAATGGATGGTTAATACATCTATTCAATTAAACAAATTGGTATAGAAAATGAATTCAAATCATGGCAGCCGCTGAGGATGTGATACTTCATATCCAGTGACAGTGTTCAGCTGCAGTGGAAGTGTGTAGAGCTCTCTGTGTGTTTCAGGGAGTTTTGTAAGCCACATGCAAACCACCTCCTGTTTCAGGCCATCAGGGCACGATCACTGCAACTAAAGGCCCTTCTGATCCAAACATGTGGCATTTAAAGTACAGCCTGGGCTGGACACAGAAACCTCTTAAAACCGTACACTCCACACAACATATTGCATAACTGCACAGTCTGAAATGACTGATGCTAACAGTTGTTGATAATGAAGGATGGGAGGTACTAGTATCGTTTAAGTCTCTAAATATTTGACATTTTATTCCAATATTTCAGCAGAAAGTGTTTCGTTCGCCTTTGGATTCACTTTACACAGTTTTCTTTTCTGAAATATGTCTTGCTCGGCAGCATATTGGCAAGATGATAATTAAGTTGTTATATAGAAAAACAACGCTAGAAATGAGGTGATATTACTGTCATGTTAAGTGTTTTTTCCCCACCGGTTTTCCGTCTGCGCGTACTGCGGTAGTATTGGCTACACATGTGACAGGCGGTTGCTGAGTGAACTATTGTCCAATCACAGTGCAGGTGGGCGGAGATTATCTGAATGCGGGTGCGGAAAAAAATACGCCCCTGACCATTTCTATCGGCTCCACCCCCACCAGCGCAGGTTCGCTCAATCTGAGAAGAGTCTGCCTCAGTAACACTGGATACATAAATGTGGGGAAACTATCAGGACAGTCATGGATTAATATGACCCAGTTTCACAGAAGACAAAGTGGATTATGGCTCCAAAAACGAAAAGTGGAATTTGGTTTTCGAGATTGGGATGTTACCATGTCACGTTGAGGGGAACCTGAGGATTAAAGGGGTTAAACAGAGGAGAAGTCATCACAGTTAAATCTGTCCATGCAGTAAGTTGACTTTTGTCGTTTTAAATAAGACATAGTGGTGGAATGGAATGAAGTTTTGTTAAGAATTTAGCAGAAATGCCATTCAGCATTTTTTTATATGTGTATTTAACACATTTAGCCATTTAACCATAACAGCGGGAATGAGAAACAGGAGAGCAAGCTTCGCTATAAAAGAGCATCACTTCACAACTGGTCGCCTTATAATGCATGCCTTGAAAAAACTTAATGTATGCCTTGAAAAAAAAAGTTAATACACGATATATAATGCAAAATAATATTATCTAAACACTTATAGATCTGGCATGATGGAAACTCAGGACTTTTATATTGTCAGAACTGTTTCATTTAGATGTTTCTAATATTTTAGAGAGTTTTACAGATTAAATATTATCCTAACAGGATGTTGACTTTTCTTTTGCTGACACTGTGTTTTCTCAAACAGAAAGTAAATGCTTTAAAATGTTACAAGCTTTGAATTTCTTTGTTGTATTTATATGCAGACTATTAAACACTATGAATTCACTAATCTATGGATTTCACTAATCTCTTCCCGTGGCACAATACAAATTTTAATTAATTTTCATTAATGGGAACAAGTTAAAACAACTGTATTCTTGCATTCGGGATAATATTGTGGCAAAAGCATAATAAAGTTGAGGATGTACATGCTGAGAATCTTGTAAATCTGTGGTGTGATCTTTCAGAGACTGATCTTGTTTAGTGTTCAGGACGTCCAACTAAGCAGGCTGTATTTTTAGGCCCTGAGCTCAGATGGCAGTGTTGTTAGCATGAAAATTGGTTTGCAGAGATCACATCAACAGCACATCTCTTGAATCTTTTCAGACCACTGTGCTACAGTCATGCACACCACGCTTCATTCTGAAGGGTCTGTAATGATAAATATAAAATGTCATGAGAATATCTCAGTGTAGGACTGCTAATACCTTAAGGTCATAATAAGTTCATGATTTGCAGCACATTTTTTGTTGCACAGTGCTCAGAGAACAGCAGACTTCACTCTATTTATATGACTTATGAGTAATGCATGATTAATAATATATAATGTTTTTGATTAATCTTATTCCAGAAACTTAACAAAAAAAAAAAAAATGAAGCCAAACCTAAATTTTAATTGCCAAAATATCAATTTTGATGAATAGTTAATTTTGATTTGCTTGAAAATTGCCTGCTGAAGAAGCTGAATTCAAATTTTTTCCCTACATTTAGTAGTTACAGTATTTGTGGGCAGTGTTCTTGCAGGTGCTGCATGTCCTCGCAGGCGTGAGTGTGAACAGTGATAATGGCGAAAATCTGCACTCAAGAGTCTTACCCATCACGTCACAGGCTCTCAGTCCGGGCTTCAGATGATGAAGTGGACCAGACTGATAATTGTGTCAGCAGGTTTGACATCACAAGTTGCCTCTTGTTTCTTTTTGCAAGTGTCCAGTCTGTATGGGCTGTGCATATCTAAATAAGCCAAAGACTGAAAAAGTCTCATAATCAACCAGTTGGTTGCAATTTAGACTTTCATATGACACAGAATTTTAAACAAACGTTTCTCTTTAGTAAGGCTGATTTACCTGTATGTGGACATGAAGACATTTAAACATATATTTTTGTACCTCTGATGGTCTCCCGGTCATTGTGTTCCAGGGTACACTCTATAGGTGACGACACTACCTCTGACATGCAGGGGGTCAATTCTACGACAGTGAGTCAGCAACTTCAGGAGTCTCGCAGAAGCTCCTTCACAGGTGCTGGAGCCATGGCCAGGTAAAACTGAGACATGCCCACTCAACCACTCTCTTCCCTTCTCATCACTTACTCCACCTGCTCCCCATACCATCTAGAGTCCCAGTCCTGAGCTGTGAGTATCCCTGCTGAGGCAGACCAGGTTTGTCTCATTAGCTTGTGCAGTGCAAGGATATTCCAGAACCAGGGTGAAGAAACACTGCTTCATAGAATCCATTCTAGCGTATAGCTGCCTGGGTCAACTGCACAGTAATGTATTTGAATGACTACTTAGATTTGGTGTTCAATAATGCTCAAATTTGGTTTACTATTACTTTTACCAAGTCTGTAAGATGTACTTAATGGTGTAATAATGCCCTCTATAATAAGCAGGGCTCAATGTAAATATATAAAGTGTGCATTTGACCTAGGAGGCAGAGAAAGCTACATACTGTACAGAGAACACAGGAGTGTTAGTCTCTCCCTTGTATTGATCTCCCAGGCTCTCGAACTTCCTCTTTATGCTGCGGAACTGGGCGTCACATAGGCTGCAGCGCGAGGTTGAGCGGCCCGACTCCTTCCTGGAGCGATTTCGTGGGCCCGAGCTGAAAGATATTTCCAGCCGTGGCAGCTATGCCCGTTCCTCCATAGGGCAACCAGACAGGCCTCGTAAGAGGAAGTAAGTCAAATGTCAAAAGTCAAGTAAAAGTAAGTAAGTAATGTCAAAAGTCAAAAGTCCTGGTGAAACTTGATCAGGATGGGTGTCATACTCCATTCCTGGATGTGCACAGCACTGCAGTGTTTAACATTCTACTTCCTTTAACACACAAAAATGAACTCACTAGCAAGACCATCATGAGTTGTTCCTCCAGAACCTCAGTTTGACAGCTCTGCTCCACAGGATAAATAAAAGAAAATGGATGAAGATAATGCTAACACTGGTTTGAAGTAAACTAGCTAAACAAAGTGGAGAACTGGTCAGCTCTTACTCAGGGCAGTTTGGTACGACCACTTCCGACATTGCCTTGGCCATCGAAGGTTAGAATGATGGAGTGACCCAATCCAGAGAGACAGTATGTAGATTTCCTCGTAGGCTTCCTAGTAAGTAGCAAAACATTGCTCTCATTTTGGTAAGAGAGCCATGTTAGTATAGATTACTAGAGAATAATATCACGTTAGTAGAGTTCTAATGTTTGGAGAATACGAGCACTGATAACACAGAAACTGAATGCTTCTTTCCTCTTAAGAAATACCAGTCACTGGCCACTAGCAGTGTACAATATGAACAACTGCAACAACACAGATGAGTAAGTATTTAGTAATCCCTGTAGAGCCCCTTAATGCCCCTTAAAGCATATATCTTTACAACTTCAAAATCGTCTAAGCAGAAGTAGATAACATTAGTAGCTTGTGAATAGATTGAAGGTGTTTGTAACGGTGTGTAAAACAGATGTTATGGTACTGGTTTGAGCGCACTAATGGATGCTTGGTAGAGTTATCGCTGCCACCTGTAGGTGAATACGTGCTATTACATCCCGGTAGGATAGATGTTTAGGCCTGTAGTCGCCCCCCTGGACAAAACATGGAGGTTGCTCCTTTTAATAAAGATCAAATTGTTACCTTTAGCAAAAAAGAGGATAAAAACAAAGATGAGAAAAAAGAGGAAGAGAAAAAAGATGGAGACAAGAAGGAGGAGAAAAAGGATGAGAAAAAGGATGAAAAGAAGGATGAGAAAAAAGATGAAAAGAAGGATGAGAAAAAAGATGAAAAGAAGGATGAGAAAAAGGATGAAAAGAAGGACGATAAGAAGGATGATAAAAAGAAAGAAGAGCCACCGTAAGTATATTACGGGTAAATATAATAGTTACTCATGAAATCCACTTGAAGTCTAATGAATGCTAAATCCAGCAGAAAGTACCACTACTTTGAATTTAACTGTATGAAATTTTTCTTGTTTTACACGGTGTGAAATGTAAGAGCTGATGTACTGTTTAACCTCTTTAAGAACTTGGGCAGTCATTCAAGCTTTGTTTCATTAGGAAAGAGGTGTGGATCATGGACCCTGCCGCAGACCGCTATTATCGATGGCTCACAGTAATAGCAGCACCAGTATTTTACAACCTGATGATGATCGTAACAAGGTGTGCTTATGAACACTGTTTAATCTGTAATGCACCTCAGAAGTGAAGAGGTATGAAGTGGTGAGATACTTATGGTTCTGTGGTATTTCTATTTCTTCATACAGGGCTTGTTTCAATGATCTCCAGAACACATACACAGTCCTGTGGATCGTTCTGGACTACACCGCAGATTTTATCTACTACACAGACACTTTTATAAGATCAAGAACAGGTGAAGATGGACATCTTTTCTTTTTTAACTTGACAAATTGTATTTTTTTTATATTTAGTTTACTATGTTTATATCAGGTCTGGCAAAATATTCACTAGTAATTTGGTTTTCGAATAGTAGAGGACGTGGATTTCTTTTGCTTGTGAATATCCAGGAGGATGAGTTCACATTAGATTTTTTTCATAATGAAGTGGAAATTCCACACACGTGCTTATAATCCCCTGTTAAAGGCCATGACATAATTTGTCAATAATAAAACAGGATGCTATGTTGCTATACAACACAAATATATCAATAACAATTGGATTTGTGCCAAACTCGGGATTCAGTGGCCAATTCATTTTACCCAAAAACGGGTGGATATCACAAAAAACACAATAAAGTATGTATCTCATCATGGCTGGGTATTCTGTGAATTTGACTCCATGCCGATTTAATGTTAGAGGAAACACAGAATTGCATGACATTTCAATGTTTGCATAAAACATATCAAACAGATCTCTCATAAATGTTTTCATCTTGTTATTTTCAGGGTTCCTGGAGCAAGGCCTTCTAGTTAAAGATGGCAAGAAGCTGATGGACCATTACAGAAAAACCCCACAGTTCAAATATGACATGTTTTCAATGATTCCAACTGATATTTTAATGCTGAAGGTGGGATACAACAATCCAGAGCTGCGGTTCAATCGCCTTTTTAAAATGGCACGACTCTTTGAGTTCTTTGACCGCACAGAGACTAGAACAAACTATCCCAATATTTTCCGTATCAGTAATCTCGTACTTTACATCTTGATCATTATCCACTGGAATGCCTGCATCTTCTTTGCAATTTCTAAAACTATTGGTTTTGGCACTGACACCTGGGTGTACCCCAACATTAGCCATCCTGAATATGGGCGGCTAGCTAGGAAATACATCTACTGTCTTTACTGGTCCACTCTCACACTTACCACCATTGGAGAGACTCCTCCTCCTGTCAGAGATGTTGAGTATTTGTTTGTCGTTGCTGACTTCCTTATTGGAGTGCTGATTTTTGCTACTATCGTCGGTAATGTTGGTGCCATGATCTCCAACATGAACGCCTCCCGCGCTGAGTTCCAGGCCAAGATCGACTCCATCAAGCAGTACATGCAGTTCCGTAAAGTCTCCAAAGACCTGGAGGCCAGGGTCATTAAGTGGTTTGACTACCTCTGGACAGAAAAGAAAACCTGTGATGAGAAGGAGGTGTTGAAGAACCTCCCAGACAAGCTTAAGGCAGAGATTGCAATCAACGTCCATCTGGATACGCTGAAGAAAGTGCGGATCTTCCAGGATTGTGAAGCTGGACTGCTGATTGAGTTGGTGCTCAAACTGCAGCCTCAAGTGTTCAGCCCTGGGGACTACATCTGTAAGAAGGGTGACATTGGAAGAGAGATGTACATTATCAAGGAAGGGAAGCTGGCTGTGGTGGCTGATGATGGTGTCACACAGTTTGTCGTGCTCAGTGATGGCGCTTACTTTGGAGAAATCAGTATTCTTGGCATCAAGGGCAGCAAGGCTGGGAACAGGCGGACAGCCAACATCCGGAGTGTGGGCTACTCCGACCTTTTCGCCCTTTCCAAAGACGACCTGATGGAGGCCCTTACGGAATACCCTGACGCCAAAAAGGCCTTGGAAGAGAAAGGGAAGGCCATCTTGATGAAGGATAACCTGATAGACGAAGCAGTGGCCAACGCAGGGGCTGACCCCAAAGACCTGGAGGAAAAAATAATACGTCTGGAGAGCAATTTGGACATCATGACCAGCAAGTTTGGCAAACTCATGGCAGAATACACAGCCTACCAGAGCAAGATCAAGCAGAGGCTCACCAACATGGAAAGCAAAGTGAAAAAACTGCGGGCAGAAGATCTGTCTGAAGTGGTCGAAGACAAAAAAGAAGAAGAAAAGAAAACAAAATAAATGCATTCCGATGAAAACATGCAGTGCAACTGGATACAGCATAGACAATGAGATGATTTTTTAAAAAAACAAATATGTACAGATTTTCAAAAATAGACTACAGACTACTTTTAAATCCTTTATACATTTTGTTTATAAGTTCTGAATATGGAAGCGTATATTACATACCATTACTTTTATGCATCATAAATCATTAAGGCATTTAATTCACATGCACACTGTATATCTTTCGTATACTTTTCTTATATATCGTACTGCTCCTGCTTGTACTTTCGAATGAACAAGCAACAGACGAGAACTCATTTGTTCTTCTGAGTATGAAATGTCTCCTGCAGAAGATTCCAGATGCTATAATAACCCTTTAAAAACGAGTTTGCCAAGCACTAATGCCCCTGGGAAAAATTGGTTTATAAATGTCACTTTATCAATTTAACAAGCATTATTCTTAAATGAAGTGCTTGGTCAACAAGGTTTTATGTTGGTGAAATTGTTCTTGCTGTCGATTCATCAGCAGTGGTTGAGCATGACATACTCTTGGAAGAATCTCTGTCAGTTTCTCTAGAATTGAATGATTCCAAAAGCAATGTTTTTAATCTTAATCTTTTTTAAAAGATGCAGTGTCCATAGGGCCAATGAGGATGTTGAAATCTGTTCTTTAATAAATGATAAAATAGACTCTCTGCCTCTCATTCACTGCCATTTGGCTAGATGATGACTGTTGGTTTCAACTATAATCAGGGTGCTGTCACTAATTTCAACATACGCTGGAGTCTGTACAGTAAATATTCAGAGAGACTGTTGGAGACTAATGGGATGCTTCAGTTTTTCCTAATCTGCCTACAAAAATCAAGTACTTGGTTGATAAAAATAGGAAAGACAAACATGCAAAAACCAATTTCATTCATTTGTAGAAAAGGGCGTGTAACAGCTATATCACCCATTAACTAACTACTACTATCAGGAGCTACTGGAGGTTTGACTTTCTTTCTCATCTTTCCTGGAATTTCATTTGATCCTGCCACAAAGATCTCCACGTTGAGAATTTTAAGCGTACTTGACTTAGCTAGAAAGGTTCTATTTAAGTCAACAGGACAGGTAGTAATGAAGCCCTGGTGTGTTTGGTCTAATTGACAATTTGATTGAATTTGTGGCAAATGTACAAAAATAAAAATCAAGAGAGAGACAATTACTTGCCGTAAATGCTGTTTTGTGAAAAATGCTGTATTTTCCCATCACCATGTATGGTGGTGGTGGCGTAGTGGGTAGGATACTTGCCTCTAGACCAAGAGGTCATGGGTTCGAATCCTACCTTCAGCAC
>JBBPDC010000109.1:11630433-11643975 GCA_037974485.1 Hemigrammopetersius urotaenia | reverse complement strand
TTCAGCACACCACCACTGGGTCCCTGAGCAAGACCCTTAACCCCAAGTTGCTCCAGGGAGACTGTCCCCTGTAGTTACGTAATGGAAGCCACTTTGGATAAAAGCATCTGGTAAATGTAAGAAAGCATTTTAAAAGGGTTTTTTCTTACTGGAGAACCCTGTTTTACAGCAAGAAGCTGGAATCTGGAAGCACTGTTGGGAATGAAGTAGTGGTTAAGAGCACAGTACAGTAGAACACATTTGAAGAGCTCCAAACATCAAAAAGTGACAGTTAATGCATTAATGTTTTGGTTTAAAGAAAACCACTAATGAGCAGGTATTAATTATGTGGTGGATTATTCTCACCACAGTGACACTGATATGGTAGTGGCACATTTTTGTGTCTGTGTTGCATCACACAGCAGTGCTGCTGGCATTTTTAAATACTGTGTCTGCCTATTGTCCCTGATTGATACTGTGCTCTGTTATTGATCATAGTTTAACTGATGCTGCACAGTTTATTCGCCCTCTAATCCAGGGGTGTTGAACTCCAGTGCTGGAGGGCCGTGGTCAAGCATGTGTTGGTGATTTGCGTGCAGAAAAACCTGGTTCACTTCACCAGTTAACTGTCAGATTTAGTGAACATGTTTGAGGTGAAGGACCATCAAACCGTGCTGGACACCAGACCTTGACACCCCTGCTCTAATCCTTCGTCAGTGGTCAGCTGGATATTTTGGTTGGTGGACTATTCTGAGCCCAGCAGTACTGAGGTGTTAAACTGTGTGAGACACACACTACCATACCACTACACATGTCAACATCACTGCTGTCATCAGCAAGTAATCACCCAAGCGATACTTGCACACTTGTGGTCCTGACTGGAGTTAAAGCATCTAACAAACAATAAAGGAAAATGCAAAGTGCCCTTATATCGTCAGTGGAACTGGTAAAATGAACAATAAGAGCAGATATAAGGTTAGTGTGCCTGATCAAGTGGCTTATTGGTGTTTATTTGTAGTTTGTTAAATGGTGCCAAATATATATTTTTGTTTTTGTTGCTGTGATTTTCTTCAGACATTCATGTTCAGGTTGTTAGCTAGGGTGTGTAAAAGGACACAATTTTTGAACCAAGCAGAAAAATGATTTAAAGTGGAGAGGAAAGGCTTCAGCATGAAACAGCAGCATTGCTTTAAGGTCATCGTTACTGTTGGCATATCCAGTTCATTTCTGCTCGAGTGTCTTTACCACATGTAAGGTTCATACTGTACTGACCTCATGAAAGGCTCTTAATGCTGCGAACAGATTATCGAGAGGCACTAAGCCGAGTCTCAGGTGGTTCTCAAAGTGGCGAGGGATTGACATAAGCCTTACCCTTCCAAGTTCATCAGGAGTCTAGTTGAAAGGTGAGAGGCAACAGAGCTACAGGTTGTGTTCAAACACACGGAGTGATCCAGGATCATCATATGATTATTCAGTCTACCCAAATTCTCCAAGACACTCAGGATGTGACCTGGAGGAAGGTCAGCCTAATTTCTTCTAGTCAGTGAGGGATGTACTGTGACCTGCAGCAGCTAGAGTGGTCACCATAGCCCTAGCGCCAAACTGCTGCGAAATAAAATCTCATAAATGCAGTAAGACACAAGCTTTACTTGCAACTGTAAGTAGAAAGGGAGTTCAATTGTCATACTGCAGAAAATATGAATCCCCCCCTTTTTTCCCCACATTTTGTAGTATTAGAAACAGAAATTATCATTTGATTTACACAATGTCATGTAGTTGCAAAATACAACCACTCAATTTGGGCTGTGACTGAGCCATTATTACATACAGGTTCTTAGAACCACTCCAGTGTAGCTTTGGCAGCATGCTTCACATTGTTGTTCAAATCTCTTGCAAAATAGGTTTTTTCTTGAGAACGGCCCTGTATTTGGCTGCTACAACATTTAGCCCTGTCGAAGTTTCCAGTCATTACTAATAAAAAGCATCCGCGCAACACAACAATCACTGTGGTGATCTGCAATTCCAAACATTCCAAAACATCAAACCAGACGACCTTTTTTTACGAGACCTTGACACTGTTTTTGCAAACATTCATATTTTTTTCACCAATGTTTTCTTTTTTCAAATTTCAGCTTCGTAAAGTGCTTGGACTGTGGCGGTCCTGTAATCACTTCCACTCATCTGTCCAGCTTCTACAGTTACCAGTACCTTCCTTTTAGAGCCACTGACTTTGGTGTGGACTGTATTGAAGTTGTATTGTATGTGTCCATTTTTTAAAAATATATTTAATGGTGCTCTGCAAAATGCTCCAATCCTAATTAAATGCCTCTAAAACTTGTTTGAGTGATACTGCCAGTTTAGGTACATTCTCTACCAAACTATGGGGCCCTAAAGAAACAAGTGTATTTTCAATACAATTACATGACACTTATATCACACACCAGTAAACTCCATTAAACTGATTATTTCTGATCGACAGTTGTGTCAGAACTAATTCATGGATGTCTCAGCAGTGGGACATATACTTACGCAATCACAATTTTTACTAACCATACAGTCATCTGCTGGGGTATTTTGTGTATAGTTTTATGACATCATTTCAGGCCATGGCTCTCGGACACTAAAAATGTGGAAAAACCTCAAGGATTAGTGAACTGTATGTTTTAGTGAACTTGGAATATGTTCACTTAGAAACGTACTTATGACAATTTGCTCACAT
Source organism: Hemigrammopetersius urotaenia (assembly GCA_037974485.1). Lineage (NCBI taxonomy): Eukaryota > Metazoa > Chordata > Actinopteri > Characiformes > Alestidae > Hemigrammopetersius > Hemigrammopetersius urotaenia. The sequence goes on along the minus strand of JBBPDC010000109.1, from coordinate 11,641,277 downwards.
TTGGGTTATTTTATCCCCTATATTTCTACCAAATAACAACTGAACACTGCACTATTTTGAAGCTCCTTATTGTTTCCACTCGAAAGCCTGTTTTTCAGTTTTTAATTTATTTAAGAATAATTGGAAACAATCAAATGCTTTCATTCCCAATATCAAGTTCTGTTACCCCTTTAATGTGAGCGCCATCAGCAGTGGAACAAACCACAGACATTTATCTGAGAGAACAAAAATGAAAAGAAAAAAAAAAAAAACAGCAAAATGACGAGCAAAACAAAAAACAGTGGATCCAGGGCATCACTAAAGAATGTTTCCAGCTGTACTTGGGAAAACCTGAGGGGTGATTCTAAGCATACATGTTTGGCACATCATGATAGTGGTACAATTTGTGCCAATATCCCCTCATTCACTCAACAGTTTAATAATTTGGGCCAGACACTGTGTGGAGCAAAAAAAAAGCTACTAAAATATTAACCCATCTGACTTCAATGGAGTACTGATGAGGGATTTTTGTAGTTAGCTTAAAATCTGCCATCCTGAATTAAAATAAGACTAGTAAAGAAATACCCTCCCCCCTCACCAAATAAGGGCTTTGTAAACGAGAGGTGGTTTTCTTCGTCTTTCATTTCTCTTTTTAGTCTTTCATTTGCCATGAGTACACCATTAGAGCAGACTGGCTTCAGCTAATCATTTCATCATACTGAAGTAAGACAGAGAACCAGACTCTGCAGCTAAATACAGAAGCAAGCAGCACAACTTGCCGACATGGCATAAACAATGCAGTTCCTCAATAAATACAGAGTTCCTGGTATCAACGGGTGGACTGAAGTTGCTCTGTACCTCAAAAAGCATTGCTGGCGATGTGCAGACTGACTGGGGAAGACCTATGAACCATGAGCACGACATGTCAACGAGCGGTCAACAGAAAACTAACAAGACATTCTGAATATTGAGTTAAGTGCACTTTCACAGTTCAACCATAGTACAACAATAACTTCCTCCTCCCTTTACTCTTTTGTTCTTTTTGTAATATTTCTTTAGGTTTATGTGGTGATCAGTCCTGAAGTCCTTTTTGGAAATCTCTAACCATCCCTCCTTTTACCGCATGAGAAACGAAGAAGTGAGTTGAATTCCAGGCAGACATGAAAGAACAGACTTTATCCCTTAAAATAAATAGTGCTATATCTCAGTGCATACAAAAAGGGAAACTTAACACTTACATTAGAGGGAGAGAGCCAAGAGTCCAGTGTGGTTTTATCTACTATTTAGGCACAGGCACTCGGTCACCAGAACTTTCCCATTTTAGCCCATTTCATATGCTGTCTTACATTTAAACTTGATATTTATGTTTTGTCGGTGTAGTTGATTTTGCCTTTGACTGACACACGAAAACTCTGAAGTTGAGCGAGTTCTTTTGTGTCCCTTCATGCCTCAGAGCATGCCAAAGCCTTTGGCGTAAGTGATGGCTTTGAGGAGTCTCTCTCTAAGTTTCTCCTTAGTGGAGTATTCAGGGAGGAGCAGCACGTTGAAGCAGGTGTGAGAGGTTGGTAACCTGATGGGTAACAAGGAGAGAAAAAATTCAGAGCATTTACACAGACTGGCAAACAAATTCTACATACAAACTGAAGGGACACGTGTGAAACATTTTGACTATTCTAAAGCTCAAGTACACAAACCACTCTGCCGTTACCTGTCTGAGTCTGGCCCATTTTTGGCAATGATCATCTTCAATTTGCCCAAACCGCCAACAGGGGCTCTGTCTGTGCCTGTGGTGAACTGCAGAAACAGCCTTTTCTGCTCCTGTCCAAACGAGTGCACCGTCTCCCAGAAGTCCCTGACAGACAAACAACCAAACTGCCATTATCTTCATATTCAGCATCTCATGTAAGATTACTGTTCATGCTTTACGGTATAAGCATCACTTACTTAATGATGCGACAGTCCCTGTTGTAACCACCATCATATTCTGTAGTATCTTCAAGGGCTTGAAAATCAAGATTCTGGAGGTAAAGAAGAAGGCATAGGTGTTTTCCCAAACCACAAAGAGAGTAGACAGTGCGAGTTAGATCAGATGTCCGTAACTTTGTATAGAGCTCACTTACTCTGCTGCCACATATAAGCAGCTCAATTTCCTCAGGTCGAAACAGATACTTCAGTGGAGACTCATTAGTGACCATATGGAAACCTCTCCTGAATGCCTTGAACTGTTTCTCCACACTTTTGTTCAGCATATATTCAGCATAGAGTGCTACGAATTCCTGCAAAACACAAACACGATTAACTGAATGCCCACATGAATTCTCCACTGATTTCAAACTATACTTCTCTGCCTATGACAGACCTTCCTGTTATCGTTGGTGACAGGGATTTTGTCTCCGCCTTCTCTTAAATCGTACATGATAGGGTTTCCAAACAGGTCTGTCTGCGATATCTGAAATGTGATCATCATGTCCTCTTCCACATTACCCTCATACTCCAAAAGCTCCTTTAGACTCTGATAAAGAACCTGCGCCAGGCAAAAACATGAAATAACAAAAAGCTATTAAAAAGGTGAAATAACTACAGAATCGTCTCTTCAGTCACTGCTTGTATTATTTAGCAGTTCTGAATTAGTTACCGTCTTGCTGAATCTGCTAATATGAGTCATTTGGAAAAGGAGACAGTATTTCAGAAATTTGGCTCAAGTCTCAAATTTTACTGCGCAAGCTGAAAAATAATCATTTTCTCAAATCTCAACTACTAAGAGTATTTACACAGTGATAAATAATAATGGAACAGCCAAAAAGTATTACCGGATGAGAATCGGCAAGGTCTCTGAAGGTTCCTTTCTTTCCCATTAGCTTTCTGTAAACCACCATAGGAAAGTGCACGTCCAGAATACAGTTATTGTAGATAGCTAGGCCCAGGACTATACCGATCAAAGTGAACTGGCCTTCGTTTTCAAATGATGAGGGGTTGAACCAGAAAAGCTTTGTGCTTTCATCGTAGGTGAACATGCCTGCGGAAAACAAGAGCAGGTGTGAGGCATGACCAAAAGAACAAAGAGCTTCTTCAAATCTTAATTATTCATGTGATTCCAATTACACTGATCATGTTATGGACCAAATCCACAATCACTAGAACTGTGAACCCCTTCCATTTTAGTATAAGTCACTTTTACACACTCTTAACGCCATTAAAACATACAAAAAATAATATTCTTTGTTTCAACAGAAAAACACTAACACTGCAACACACCTAGCCACTCATCTAAACATTTCTGGTAAAATCTGTTAAGAAACTTAGACATGAAATGTAATTTTACCTATATCTGGATTAAAGATCTCTTCTACTACCAGTTGAAAGAACTCTTTGGAAACACCTCCTTCGTCCACTCCTTGCTCCCCTTCAAACTCCACATACAGCTGCTTCTTCAAGTCTGCTGGGTTTTCCATGGCAATCATCTCCAGCTGAAATCACAGTGGGATCAGGCATCATCGTACTTACATCTACAAACCCTATATATTTCCAGGAATAATTTAAGAGAATGTTGTCTTAATCCACCCAATTTACATAAACTCCATTTCAGACTTACCCTGACTAGAGCATCGTCTATGATGTGGTCTCTGCGCACTTTCAGCCGCAGGTATGGGTTGAGCTGCTGTCCCTGTACCAGGCTGTAGAGGGCAGTGATTCTGCGCTCGCTGTACATCCGGATTCGGTTGTCATAGTAGAGGCCCAGGTTTTTTGTCACAGCGTTAAGTATGAACGGACAGGTCATGAATGAGAACTTGCTCTCTGTCTCCACCTTGAAGAAGGTGTAGTCCTTGTCCATTTCCAGCACATCATTTAACGGTTCGTTGACGAACTCCTCAAAGGGGATGAGAGGCTTGCGGCAATCGGACGTGCGTATACCAAGCTCTGTCTCCAGTGGGTCTATACGAGGCCCTTTCTTGTTGCGCCGCTCCTCACCCAGCAGCTCTTGTAGGGTCAGCTCACTGGACTCGGGGATAGGCTCATCGTCCTCCTCCTCATTGTGGTCTGTGTCCAGGTCGCCACCCAGCACATTTGCATAGTAGACGATTTTCAAGCACTTGGTGGCTGCCACCACACCGTCATCCTCATTAACTAGGTTGTCACTGTTGAACTCGTTGCTGATAACCGTGTAGGTGATGAGCTGCTGGAAAGTCTCCACCAGGCGCCGGATCTGGTCTGCGCCATACTGTGACCAAAGGCGTGCTAACTTTGCCAGAGCTGGGAGAGGTAGCTTGCTCATTGCCTTGCAGAACTGCGGTAGGGCAATCTCCAGGTACTCTGGACTGTGCAGGTTGCTGTTCTCCATGACAATAATGAACACGTTCAAATAATTGGGGTCAGCGGCATACACATTATGATAGGTAAGGTCACATTCCACATTAGGTGACAAGTACACCAACGCGTTGAGGAACGCGGCCTCAATCTTCTCATTGGACAACAGTCTATCGTAAACTCTTCTTACAGCTTCAATGTCTACAGACACCTCAACTGGGCCCAGTTTTTGTACGTTGTTACCGTCATGAGAGGCCCCTTCTCCACTGGAAGCGGCAGCATCAGGGTCCACCTCCATGGCACTGGCTGAACCAGAAGCAGTTTCTTTTTCATCTTCATCCTTATCCTCATCCTTGGCCTGCAATGACTTCAGCTCCTCCTTGGTGTGTTGCTTAGCCTTGCGAAAGCTTTGCACCAGGCTTTCTGCACTGGAGAAGACCCTCCCAATAACACGTATCAGAGGCGAGTAGTCTTCCGTTTCACCACAGAGAGCAAGAATTTCATAAACCTTCTCCTCGGTCAAATAATTCAAATCTGAAAAATTAGCAGAATTAAAGTGCAAAAGTGACAATTAAAAATATGAAAACAAAAGAAAATTGTCTTTAGTAATGTTGGCTTGTTTAGCTTTAAGAAAAGTTTGATTTTATCCAGAGAGGATTACCAAAGCTCAGGAAATACAAGAAACCAATCACTAAGCTTACCTCTAAAGTCTTCCCTGGTAGGAGGCAGGTCCTTGTGGTTCATCTTCCCGTTGCTGCAAGCAGAGAAATTGTGGGCTCCTTTGGCACTGTTCTCTGGGAAAGCTGAGCTGGCGCCTTTCTTAGAGGGGTGAGGATCACATAGTTTGGCGTTATTCTTATACAGCTCCAGGGCCTTGATGGCCGCTGCATTGTTATCCATGCGCTGGAAACCCGGAGATGAGCCACAAGCCTCGTTCGTGCAGGCCTCATTTCCACAGCCCTCAGTTAACTGGTGGTAGTAACGCTCAATTAGATGCTTTGCAGCCGCTCGCTTCCTGCATCAGACATTCAAACAGGGCAGCAGGGGATTAGTAGGGATCATTCACAAAACTACTTTAATGCCTAATTACAGCAAATATTACTCAAATGTGTCAAGAAGTACAGATAGCCAATGCAATACAGCCCCTGAAATCACAAAGAAACTGTTTAGAAACTTGCACACCAAACAACTGCTAATGATCTGCAAATGCTCTACTAAATGTGATAAAGAATCAGACTAGAAATCAAGAACAAACTTCTCACAATAAATCATAAAATGTGCATTACCAGACAGAGCTCACGAAGAGGACAGAACTGTAGGAGAAGCTTTTAAAGTGCAAATACTCATGCAGCATGACCTATAGAAAATATTTCATGCTAAATTTACATTTACGCCATTTAGCAGACGCTTTTATTCAAAGTGACTTCCATTCCTTAACTACAGGGGACAGTCTCCCTGGAGCAACTTGGGGTTAAGGGTCTTGCTCAGGAACCCAGTGGTGGTATGCTGAAGTTAGGATTCGAACCCATGATTTTTGTCCAGTTTCCTATCAACTAGGCCACCACCACCCTACTGTATATACATCCTCCGTTTCCAAAAGACATACATATCTGTTTTGCACATGCGTTTTGAATTCTAGCTGCACGCTGATCATGACACCCTGGAATCACTTATGCAACTGTAGAGAATCCATAAAAATAGAATGTGGGAATCACAAAAAAAACTAATTCACAACGGCAGAGACAAACAAAATGCTGACTTTGGCTTTTTGGCATTTCGCTTCGCACTGTGTCACAAGCATCCTTATAACTCATAGGATGCTGACAATGACCAGTGTGATAGAGAGTGCGATGCTGGCAATACCGTGTAAATACGCTTTTGCAAAACTCAAAAATGACCATATATTGGAAGAGCAACAGACAGATCATATATTGGAAGATGAACAGATACTCACATTAGACTCGCTTAAAGTTTCCAATGATGGACTCGTCTATGTTCTGAACTATAGAGAAAACAAAACGGGGGTCAGGAAACAGTCCTGTAGATGAGGAGAGGATGGGTTATCTCTAGACTAGGTAACTTTGTAATTCTTAAACTACTCAGCACTGGAGAAATAGTAACTTGTGGAAAACAACATGACAGGTGAATAATAACTGAGCAGGTTTGTTCACACTAAAGCAAAAAAAAAAAAAAAAAAACCCCAAAAAAATCCCCACCAAAAATACATTTAACAAGGACCAGTTCATCATGTTTATGTCTTAAGGACTGATGGTGTGTTTGCAGGCTGAGATGCTGGAGCTAAGTGGAACTGACAGGTGCTTTGGAGGGTAAGTGTAATAACAACGCATATAGGCAATAAAGGGGCGAGTGGGGCCGAGTCTGGAAGGCGAAAATCTTTGAATGGTCAGACGTGTGATGAGTAAAACCCAGGGTGAGGGTACATAGAAGCTGGAAGACCTTGCTGGCCAGGCCTCCGGGGGGCTGGCGGGTAATGACTGTGCACAAACACCGTAGGAGCCTTCACCGCCTGAAGCAGCAGCATTTGGGGGGATCGCTGCGGAGCCATAAACGCACACCTCCTGTCAGTTGCTAAATGTTGACCAAAACATACAGATGAGCTGCATGAGTGCTGCAGTTATACACGGAGCAGTGCTCTGTAACCTTGCTGCAACTGTCACGGGGAACTGCTCCACTAGCACCGAGCTAACTCTGCTAACTAGCCTAGCCAACAGATTTCTGCTCCTAAGCGCAGACTAATTAGCATTTATTCAAAGCAGGGGCTTTGTTTTTATTATTTACTTGATACTTATCAAAGCCACGACCAGACTAAATCATCCAGAGCCCACCTCGCCTCTCCAGGCCGCATAAGCCGCGCTCTCTCCCCGCAGCTCAGGGGCTAAGAAGCGGGACAGCCGAGCAGCAGCAAACACCCCCCAGCTCTCCTCTAAAACACATACACACACTCGACAGGAGGGACATGTCGAGAGCTTACTTCTCAATTTGCTCTGTCGCGGACGAATAATCCTGCCACTCAACATCACAGTCGCTCCAGGTCTGTTTGGGTTCAGCTCCAGCCCCTCAACCAAACATTCTCGGCCATCTTGATAGCTGAGGCAAACACGGAGCGCATCCCAGGATGCACCGAGCCCCAACACACCATAGAGGTCCACAACTCGGCCCCGAAAACAGAGGCTAAACTCCCCCCTGGCGCCTCGATTGAACTCTTCCCCGGCCCTTTGCTGCTAGAGATTTACAGCGGACTGGACACTTTCACAGCGGCTCGTTTTAAGAGCCCGTTTCTTCTTTTTTCTGTTATTTTGGCTCCACTTGCCAGTAGATGCTCTTGCAATAACAGCACCTACCACCAGATGTCGCAATTCAAAACATCAGACCAGAAGTCAGTGAGTGCTGCGTAGAACCTGGGTTTTTCTGCTGTTTGTGTGTAATGATACACAATATGAACAAAAGTATTGGGACACACCTGTTTTTCAGCGTTTGGGCTAGGTCCTTTTATTTCAGTGAGGGGCAATAATGTTAATGCTTCAGCATACCAAGACAATGCCACGCTTCGAATTTGCGGACACAGTTTGCGTATTGCCCTTGTCTATTTTCGTTTCGGCCAAAAAAAAAATCATTTAGAATTAGCATACATAAGCATAAATGCGATTCCATGAAAATATTTTCTGTTTTGCCAATGCCAGGCACTGCGTTTGTTAAACTCCACTAGCAGCACCTGATAAGCAAAAGGACTGATTGGCTGAGTAGGTACTGAAAGCCAACTAAATACTGGCTTCTTTGAGTAGATCTTTGGAAATGGTTAAGATAATACAGAGACAAGTAAAACTGTCCATCCATCCATCCACCAACCCACCCATCCATCCATCCCTGCATGCTTCTCTTTTAGAAGGCAGATTTCACTGCCAGAATGTCCTCACTTCACTTCAACTTACTTCAGTGGTTTTAAAATTTAACTTTGAAATCCCAGTTTATATTGGGTCTTTTTGCTGCTCTCACTCTAACAGCTGGAATGAGTGGATGAGTGGATGACATCATCAGATATTTAAATTCAAATGACCAAAGATTCTGATGCCAGTTAGCCTTCACGCAGTTGTAACTGCCACAGTCTCTGCTTCTCTCTCTCTCTCTCTCTCTCTCTCTCTCTCGCTCTCTCGCTCTCTCTCTCTCTCTCACACATCACCAGCCCAGTCCACACACACTGTAAAACATTGTCATGGTTTAAAAGAAGGATTTCACTGGTTTATAGTTCTCACTCCTTCTCTGGCTAGAGAGGGAAGTATCTTCCCTTATCTATGTTTTTCAACTTAATTCAGAGGTTTTATGGGGTTTAAAATGTGGATTTTAATTTTGAAATCAAAGTTCAAACTGGTTTTTTTTGCTGCTCTCACTCTGACATCATCATTCCAAAGTTCTACCCTTTCATTCCTATGGGCCATTTTTTGCCGTAAAAACGAGAACGAACAACAAGGATTAGCATACAGCTGTGAACAAGCACACTATTCCAGATCGGGCCCACTGACATGTCAGAGTTGGAACGGTGTCTCTATCTCGAAAGCCCTGGGTGAGTGGAATAATAATAAAAATTAAGAAGAACAATAGCTGCCTTTGACTGCTGTGTGCTTGAACAAGAACATTGCGGGCACAGAGAGTCTGTAAGTGTATGTTTATATATACGGTAACCCCCGACATTCGCAGGGCCAAAGGCACCTGTAAACTCGTATTCGCAAATGAATTTATTACTGTACAGTAATACAAATACAAGGCTTTAAGAAGAACAAAATTAAAAACACAGAGACGCTCCAATGGGGGAAATTCTGGACTGCAGCTGCCAGAGCTGCTCACAGTGTAGTAATTAATCAGCAGCAACTAGAAATTAATAACTTTCTTGGACTGGCTACTTTTGTCACGGTTCGGTCGGCAGCCGTTAGGGGCCGCTGCTTCTCGGTTTGTTCTGTTTCCGATCATGCTTTTGGGTCTTTTATTTTGATGTCCTGTTCTGTTCTAGTGTCACATGGTTTTTGGTTATCACCTGTCTGTTTTGTTTACTGATGATGTTCTGTATATATAGGTCTGTTTGTGTTCTTGTTAACCCTGTGTCCATCACCTCATTTTTCCTGGTGTCTGGTTTGAATCCTGTTTCTCATTCCTGTTATTCTGATTCTAGTTCCTGGTTGGCCCGTGTGCCTGTTTTTGTGAGTTTCTTTAATAAACATAACTGCATGGATCCCTGGTTTCCTGAGTGTTCCATGCTCCGAGGGAGCTCAGGGCTGTGGGCTTCAAACTTCAAACCTCCTGCCTCTGAGTGCAGGAGTATTGCATCTTGGGATTCTGTTTTCTTTGTGTTCTCTGGACAGTACCAACATTTTATACAGTTATATTATACATAGAAATGTAGCTGGATTTACATTAATATTTATGTTACAAAACTAGCAAATTATATTTTTCTTAATAATTTAGCACGAAAATGTTCTTGCTACTACCACAAAAAAGCAAAATAAACAAATAAATAAAATGTGGAGGATATCTGTGGTTTCTGTGATTTTGCGGAAGTAGTAGATTGGTTCTCTACTCAGTGAAACTCAGTGAATAAGAGAGGATTTACTGTATATGTCAACATACACACACACACACACACACACACACACACACACACACACACACAACACAGTGTTTTGAGTAACATTTGTCACATTAGTGGCGGAATCGAAAGTGAATGCAGGTTGTTCTGATGATGTTCACCTCAAATGATGCTGACCTCAGTTACTTAGTATTAATGTGTTACATTTTGTGTGTATAGCATAGTGTGTCTCATATTGAGCTTTTCTGCAGAGTTTTTATTGACTTTATTTAGACTTAAAATTATTCCTTTCTGTGTGTCTCTGTGTTTCTTTACAGTCATATGCAAAATATACAGTTTCCTCTTGGATCAATAAAATTTTCTGATTTTGATTACAAACAGAAGGTTTTCTGCTCTTCACTCACAAATGACAAACATGTGTTATGCCACATGTAATAAGCATAAGCTCTCATCTGTTAAAACTGAACAAGGGATTAATTAGATAATTAGCTAACTCAGACAGCTGCTTACGCTGTCACTATAACTCTATAACTGACATGATCCCCGGATTGAAATTTCAAAAGCAACTCTGTTGTATTATCTGTCTAGAAAATAAATTATATGTTCGTCATCATAATAACAATCATGCTAAATTGGTTCCTGTCATTTTCTGACTGATATTGTGTGTATATGAGGGGCCTGAAGGCACACCTGCTTCAGTGATGAGATTATTTCTGAAGGGAGGAAAGAAAAGATGAGGGCTCCTTGTAATCCTGTAGTGGACAATGGAGGCGTGTGTATGGCTGAATAATGGAAACAACATCCATGTTTCGAATGATACAGCTATGAAGCATCTAGTTCTCATGAATATAGACAGCTGTTTAGCCCCAAGTCAACAAGGTCCTAGATTGAACACACACACACACACACACACACACACACACACACACACACACACACACACACACACACACACACACACACA
>JBBPDC010000109.1:11614553-11630333 GCA_037974485.1 Hemigrammopetersius urotaenia | reverse complement strand
TCTGCCAAGTACCTGGTGGCTCCACACTGCCTAAGCAAGGCCCACACTGCGGCTATTGGATGGAACAGAAAATTGTCCAGTAAGATTGCATCACTCTGGACAGTGACCTTAGGATCCTTTCCCCCTTTAGACACCAGTAGTACTATGTGAAACTCATCAAGGAATACAGTAGGTTTAGAGTTATATGGCCCAACTGTTGGGATGTATGCTATATGACCAGTTTCTGATAAAACTGCACACATACTTATGTTTGCACCCTTCTGTCCTGGTATCTGTACAGTAGTTTTGTCCCCAATGACATTCCCCGACTCCTTCTGAGCATATAAATGTGTATGAAATGAAAGGGGTCCTGCATAGTTACAGTAAACATACAGTAAACTCATCACCTGTACGTACTTATCTAAGCTCCTTTCCCAAGTCGCTCTTTCTTTTGAATGGCCCTCTGTAAATTTGTTTCAGTTTAAATGTTTCATGACCCTAACAGTAGTTGCAATACTGACTGAATGACTCAATGTTGTGGAACATTGTTTGGTCTGCAATTAAAGCAGTCTGTATTTCATATATATAAATACAAATCTGATTACTGGATATACTGCAACATCTTTATGCAGATACAGCAAGTGAATGTTTTTGGACCTACTGAGTTTCCCGAATGTTTAAATGATGGATGTCACACATGACCGTGAATTGTTTGGCTGCACTTTCAGAACAGCCTCATGCATTAATGTTTAATGACATGGTCTACAATAATGGCCTTAATTTCATCACTGACCTCTGTTCTTGGTCATCTTTGTCATTGTCCACCTTTTCCTCTTCCTCTTCATCTGGCACATCGACTCTGACCTTGTTCCTGTTGGTTTTGTTGTGTTTAAAAGTAAACCACATAGCAACCATAACCTTTTATATTGCATTAGCATGTTTTGGTCAAGTCTGCCAGTGGTTAACAAATTGCAAGTTTGTCCGAATTTGAGGAAGTGTTTTGTGATTGGGCCTTAGAAGCTGTTGCCATTTAGCAGTACACAGGTTGATCAGACACTTCCATGTGATTTTATTGGTACTGAATGATCACTGTGACCAGAGTTTTGCAAATAGTCCTTAAGTAATGAAACTGGTGTGCACGCAATGTTATATTCACCCAGTTCCTCTATGAAAACCAGGGTTCCCTAAAAACACACCTAACACTTAGAACTTCTCTCACCTCACACTAACGTTTCTGGGAGCTCAGAAGACTCTAAAACTGACCAATGACTCCCCAAAAAACCATCACACTTATAACAGGTAGCTTTTCCTGACGAAGCTTTCTCACAGGAACTCAAACTCTTTATAAGTGGTACAACATTCTCATGATCTGCTATTAGAACTGTATCATAATAGTCCATAAAAGAAAAGAAAATGATGGGAAATAGAAAGAGACATAGAGACAGAGATATAAAAAAGAAGAGAGAGTGAGAGAGAGAGAAACAGACCTGTTCAGGCATGGACTCCTGAAGCCCTCTGAAGGTGTGCTGTGGTATCTGACACCAAGACATTGCCAGCAGATCCAATAAGTCCAATAAGATGTGAGGTGGTGACGCCATCGTTTGGACTAGTCTGTTCAGCGCATCCCACAGATGTTCATTCAGAATGAGTTTTGAGGAATTTGGTGCTTGAAATTGTTTGTTCCTTAAACCATTCCTGCACAATTATTGTAGTTTGCACATTATCCTGCTTCCCAGCAAAACGTTGCCCAGAACATCACACTGCCTCAACTCGCTCACACTCTTCCTGTAGTGCATCCTGATGCCATCTTCTCCCCAGGTAAGACACACGCACCTGATCATTCCCATGCTGTATCAGACTAGGTCATCTTTGTATATCGGATAGGGATTAACCACTGAATACTAGGTAATACCCACAAGTCCTGTCATTCTCTAAATGATTGGTCATTAAAAGTCCTTAAATAATTAAATTAATGTGCAAGCAGTGTTATATCCACCCAGTTCCTCTATGAAAACCAGGGTTCCCTAAAAACACACATGAAACTTTGAACTTCTCTCACCTCACACTAACCTTTCTGGGAGCTGAGAAGACTCTAAGGTTGACCAATGACCCAATAAAAACCCATCACACTTATCCCAGGTAGCTTTTCCTGAAGCTTTCGGGAACTCCTGTCATTCTCTAAACGACTGGTCATGTAGTCGTCACAATAGTCACACAGCCAACACATAAACTTCAAGAACTGAGTGCTCACTTTCTCCCTAACATATCCCATCCTTCTCTCTCTCTCTCTCCACACACACAGATTATCATTGTCAGGAAGAAGAGCACTAGTTGTGAAAAGTGCAGCAGTGGCTTATGGCCGGAGAAAGAGCAGCAGCCGCATCAGCAAAGCGGCTAGTGGCTCCACTCCCCTGCCGAGTCTTAACGGAGATTCATTAATAACGTCCCCACCGTCTGCCTCCCTGCAATGTATCCACAGATGCTACAACCGCCATGCAAAGACCAACCGCAGCAACTCTGGGCCAAAGATCATCCATCTTCCACACTCATCCTTAAGGAGGCTGCCAGCACCTCAGGTAGAACTGAAGATTAAGGTCTTTTTCAGAAAAGTTCTCTCTCAAGGGATCTTCAGTCTTAAGAGAAATGGCAGTGTTTAGCACAGCAAAAGTAGGAGAAAGAAGGGTAAGGACTTTTTAAAGAACTTCTAGCTGGAATGTGTTCAGATGGGACGTAATCACGAGCAAACTGTTTTCCAGGCCATCCGTGAAAGGTCATGAAGCGGAACGCTGACTTCTGCTCTGCAGGAAACAACTATATCTGTCGTGTGGTGTTTCCTCCACTCATACTGTATACAGAATCAGATTTTCCAGTGTCATGGCAGAGTCATCCATACTCGCAGTGGGTAGTTCTGGGAGTAGCTCTATGCAAACAAACACACAGTACCATGTTGGGTCTGTTTTAAAACACAATTTAATGCACCATGACACTAGAATGCTTGTGAATATTAAACATAATAACTTTGTATCATCGCTTAACATTGTGGGCCCACACTTACATACATACTTTCAAGTCTAAAGATGAATAACTGAAGTACACGTTTACACATTAACGGCTTAACATTAACTCCTAAGCGACAGATGAGACTGAATTTTCTGCTAATGACACTACTTTTCCGACTTTTTCCTGTCATGTTCAAGCCACATTTGTAGGTGGTTTCAAATCTTATTCAAAGCAAATTTCTGTACATTTAAGAATGCGTTTCCGCCCCCCCATTGCATATTACAGAGTCTCTTAATATTAATGTGGAGCCTGTTAGCCTTTTAGTTAATTTTATGTGTTGACATGTTCATTGTACGGTCATGCCATGTTTTGTTCATGTTCTAGTACCTTGAAAGCATTGATAAATACAGCATGTATGCTCTGCTAGTTATAAAAGCTTATAGCTTAGTCTATATGGTTGTCATGGCCGCATAGTAATTATGGCACTGAATGTGGATATGCAAGCAAATGAGAGGACAATCTAACCATACAAATTTTGCCACTAAATGATAAAATGCTCTTTAAAATACTCTGTCGAGTTTAAAAATCCGATTGAAGAAACAGTGTGAACCAAACCTGCGCTGACTAAAAGACAAAACCCTAGGAGCATTAGGACAGCACGGGGATCTGCAGTAAGCATATGTCTCCTGGCACTATCAGATGGCCTCATACTCCTCTGAGAAAACACATCACTGTTGTGAGAAACCAGTCCCTAGAGGCCCTGAATGAAGAACTAGAGGGAGAAGTTTGAGATCTATTTTCATAATCAGGTGCTCCAGAGTAAAACAAGTACTAGCAACGAAGCGCAGGTGTGGGTACTGTGGATATTTAAACAGAAAACAGGGTTCAAACTCCCATCCATACCATAGATGGACAGAATTTGACACACAGAAAGACGAAAAACCATTTACTTTCATCTTTTATTTAAGTAACATGAGTCACGGACCATTCTTGTCCAACAGAAGAACACAACAGGAACGAACATGTAGCCAATGGAGAAACAGGGACATCAAACTGCTCAAGAAATTTTGATGAAAGGGACACCAACATATAGTGAACTTTTTAAAAGAAAACTCTTGAATGCCAGTGAGAGAAATTACAGTACAGTGACCCAAGAACACAGCGACATTGGTGACACCGTTAACAGGCGCGTTAAAGTGAGCAAACTATACACAGTGGTTACATGTGATGGCCAAATCTGGGGGAAATGAAGAAGAGCATTCATACTGGCTGCTTCCCCTGCAGCGGAGAATTAATTCTATTACAGCATATGATCGCCTGAAGGAAAGGGACCTGAAATCTGGTACCAGGGGGACGTGTCTGTGTTCATATCCACAAAAACTAAAAACAACATAAAAATAAATACAGGAAAGTACTCAGTCATTTATAAAAAGAAAGAAGAACAAACAAAAACAAAACAAAAAAATTAAAACAAAAGGCTTTTAATAACTTTGGTTATTGTCGTAACTGTCGAATAGCTCTATATACACTGTATATAAATCTACTATAAGGCAAGTCTAAAAAAAAAAAAAAAAGTCTAAAAATAGCATTGTCTCCAGTGTTAAGGCATTTGGCAAATTTTACAATACAAAAGCCACTGACAACTTTGAGCATATCTATATGAACCCAAAGGTCACTTCAGGACATCCATACAAACACTGTCCATTTCCCCTTGTAGTATAAGCTTTGGAAGTTTGTACTGTAGAGAAGTGTTTATAACGGAATGGACCAACATAACACAAGTACAATACTGTCTCTCACTGCTCAACTTCCCCAAACCTGAGCGCGCGTGCAGACATCGAACAAGGCACTTATTCAGACTTCAGGACAAGGGTTCTTGTGTGCTTGTTTACGAGTTTTCATCTGCCACCTAGACACTGTGCAAATCACTGGGAGAAAAGCTGGTTCGCTCCCAAGAACACTTCAGTTTGCGGGGTGGTGGTGTTTAAAAAAAAAAAACAAAACAAAACAACCCCCCCCACAAACAAAACACACCACCCACACAAAAAAAGCATTATCTTGCCATAAATAACACCTGTGACAACTTCTGGATCTGAAGCTTATGTGTCTGTCAATAACCATCAATGGAAAGAGTATTTCATGCATTAACCATAAACAAATGCACAGAGAGAAATCCCTACAATGACTGCATCTTGTCCTATAGAGATGATACAGTTCCCCTGACAGCCGTTTCACAAACCAGATAATTTGATAAGACTGTGTTTCCTCACAAACCTACAGGTTACAGAGGGAGGAAGTGACAAACGACCAGCAGCAATCTCTCATAAAGCATAATTTAGCGTCCACCTGGGGCTCTTTCCGAAATCTCACACACACCCACCCTTGGCTTTTTCAGCATTACAGGACGTTTTTTTCCCCTGGCTGCATAGAGGATACCCACAGACACTTGGACGAACCTGAAGCCTTACCATTTACTGCACATGTTCCAGGTTTTAAATCATGAGACGTTTCACTGCACTGCTAAGGTCTTGCTCATCATGCTGGCCAAAAGTGGCAGACAGTGACAGAAAAGGAATGTTTATATGAAACAGAATCCACTATTCCTGCTCTAGGCAGGACCTTTTTCCTGAGGGCCTGAGGTTCTAAACACAGACAACCATTTATAGTGCTTCCTGTATTGGCACAATATGATGAACACTAACAGCTCAAGAGGCGAGGGTAAACAGAAACTTCCCCAAAAAAACCCCCCCCAACACAGCAGTCCAGCAGTGACTGGTAACCTGGTGGGAGCTCTCGCCACTCTACCTTACCTGAAGCACCATCAAGGGTTAAAGCTCTTATGTGCTTTTGGCATCTTTGGTCAAGGACAGTCAGCGAAATACAAAGCATAAAACCGGGACAGCAATAAATGCACAGGTTGTGGTCAAGCAAGAATCGCTTTCCTGACAGAATCATTTTTCACATTGCATATATTAACATCTATAGGTTCCATCCATTAGCTCCTAGTAACCAGCCAATCAAAAGTCATCTCTGAACAAGTGATTTTATGAATAAGCAAACCATTCTCTGAAAGGTGTGACATTGCAAATGACCCGATATGGAAATTCAGCATTAAGGCATTAAATTCCAGCTTGATATAGTTTAATATACATCTTTAAAACTCTAAAGGGACTATGTTTTTGATACAAAAAAAGAAGCAGCACAAGTATTCATAAAATGAAGCCATATAAATGCTATCTTTGGCTGAAAATGATGCAAGCATCATTTGTGTGTATCAAAAGGCAAAGGGAACCGGTGCTCAGCAGCGGTGCATTTCTGCGTTGCTCAAAGGGGGGATTTCAAGTTTTCTATGCAAATCTGGCAACACTCGAACAAGACTGTCATGATGCAAGTGCATGAAATATCGACATATTTCACCTCTGAGCTTCAGCATAATCCTGTAAATCACCGTGCTCTCAAGACTGCTCTGTAGTGCGTTAAAGGAAGCTGACGATCAAAGCCTTCAGCTACAGTGTTTTGTTTTTTTTTTGGTTTGCTTATGGCCAAGTGTTCTACAGAGTGAAGAGGAGGCTTCATATACAGGTATTAAGTTAAAGAGAAAGGGCACTTTGAAAAAGCACAAATGTACAGTTTTACCATCATCAAAGCACCTTAAGAAATATGAGATTTTTCACTTTTCAGGCAACTCGCTTCTTAGAACAGTAAAAAAAACCCCAAACTAAACAGTTGGTGTAGTGCTGTCCAATGTGTTGGGAGTGTTTGGAACTGGCCACATTTTC
Source organism: Hemigrammopetersius urotaenia (assembly GCA_037974485.1). Taxonomy (NCBI): domain Eukaryota; kingdom Metazoa; phylum Chordata; class Actinopteri; order Characiformes; family Alestidae; genus Hemigrammopetersius; species Hemigrammopetersius urotaenia. The sequence goes on along the minus strand of JBBPDC010000109.1, from coordinate 11,623,575 downwards.
AAGGTCTAAATAACAGACAAAGGAAAGGAATGTTTCAAAAACATCCTCAAGAATTGAGGCGGTTCAACGAGACATTTTAAAACAGCCAAAGAAAAAAAAATACTTTCTGTAGTAAAACATCTGGTAAAACCATCCAGTTTGCATCTATTGCTTATTGTCAAAAATAATCTTTATTCTGAACTTTACACATTTAAAATAGAAATGTATAGTACCTATCTATAGCTTTATAAAATAACTCCTGAAAATAGAATAAAACTTCTAACGTGCAAATTTGGACCGGAGAAAGAGAGATGTAGAAGGCATCATAGAATATTTGCTCTGAAGGATGGTTTCGAGTGTTCTTGGAGACAGTCTGTTGAGTCGGAGGGCTCCTCATCACCTTTGGGCAAGAGGGGGCTTTGGTTTGGCCAATCCATAACCTCTTGATTTTTTTTATAAGTAACTCCTGGAGGGCCCCCACTAGAGGGTGATATGAGCTGCACACTCTCGCTCTGAGAAGGCAGCGGTGTGGAGGTGAGCCAGCCGAGTTCACTGGTCTGTTCTGGGCTTAGTGATGTGGCTGGGCCTGCAGGAAGCGAAACTTCTCCGGCGCGAGGAGGCCCTTTGGGGTAAGGTAGAGTGCAGCTCTCATTTAAGGCATCTGGGCCTGTTGGCTGGTCTCTGGAGTCTATAGGTTCAGAGTTGGGGCTTCCTGACCCCTGTTTTCCTCCTCTGCTCTCTGCTCTCTGAGCATGTATGGGACGATTTTCAGGATCCTTGGAGCTCACTGGTGTGTCCTTCATCTCCATGCCCTTCGAGTGGACGGGACCACCTTGTCCCACTTTGTCCTTCCGTTTGGTTTTGGTGCTGTGCGTATGTCGAACACTAAAGCTGCAGTCCTTAAAGAAAGGCCTGCAGAAAGGGAAGAGTTGAGGGCGAGGAGGGCGAACTGACCCTACAGAGCCCAGCTTCATCTTGCTCTGACTCAAGAAGTGCTTGCGAATCTCCAGCGGCAGTTTGTCTAGCTGTCGTCCTACCTGCATCGGACTGGGGAACAAAGTTCCTTGACAGGCTCGGTAGAAGTATCTGAAACACACACACACACACGAGTTTGAGTGACTTTGCATACTGGATAATTTAACATATATCTTTAATCTGTAAGCTGCTAGCAAACAGCCAGTACGGCAGTTTTTAATGAGCTATCATCATTTTTTATAAACACCATGCCATATACAAAACATCAGTAATAAGGCATAAAATATCTTATTCAAATAAATAATTACTCAAATACAATTCCATTATATATAATTCCTTATACAACCACTAAAATATGAATATTTCAACTTCATCTCTCTGGACTAAACTTGAAAGGCTTGCGCTGTCAACCATCAGTCCAAGATTCATGAATTTAACAACACAGTTTGGAATGCATGCACTACACCAAGCCTTCCCATAACAGGATTCTTCACCATCCTCCAGATGATTCACTTTTAAGAACAGCAAAAGCTACACTTGCATAGACACACAAACACACACAATTTTAAGGACAGGTAAACACAATCCCACAAGTGAAGTGTACCTAGGCAGAAGAGCAGCAATCGGAGTGATGACACACAGCAGATAGAAGAGAGGATCTTCCAGAAGCCTTTGCATAGTCCCATAGGGGTTAGAGGGGGAGTAACAGGTGGGGCATGAGGCGTTGTAGCACAGGGCCACCATGAAGAACAGCACTATGCTGAAGGCAATTGACATCCAGTTCATCCATGTCTGGAACACAAGGAGACAAGGGCAATCAAAGTCATGTCCGTATGTATGAAGAGCTGCAGAGTCTACTTCACAGGGCAAACGGCCCTGACATACAGCAGAGGACAGGAACAGGCAAGAAAAAAAGAGGTCAAGAACAGGCAAGAAAGTACAGAACAATTTTTTGTTCAAGACAAAGTATAACCAATTCCACTGAAAGATGCATTTTTATTAAAGCCTCTTGAGACGTGTTTGACTGACATGCAAAAACCACAGGCCGCTGTTTCAGCAAGATATATCCAGAACAGCAAACAACAATCAATAGGATGGTAACTATGTAATGGTACTTAGTTTACTCACTATTTACCAATGCCTTCAAAAAAAACAAGTTCAGAAATGACTTGGTGAAAATGCTTTCTTATTAGTGGGACTGGACCAGATGGGCTAGCCTTTGCTTCACGCATGCATCAATCTCTATTAGGCTCCAAAACTTCTGGTGGGTATTAAATGTTCCATAACAAAAACACCACACAGGAACTGCAGTTTTGGAGATTCCGTGCCCCGGTCTTCACAATCTGTCACCAACTGAATGTTCACTTGCTGCCTGACATATCCTACTCCAAGACAGGTCCCATCATAACAAGATAATCAATGTTGTTTACTTCCCCGGTCAGTGATACATAATATAATCCATACTACAGCACAGATGCATGTATAAAATGAAGTTGTGTGACAAATAATTAGTAAGAAGCTTCATTAAAAAAAAGGAAAGAAAATCAAAATATTTTATATATGCTAAAACAAACTCAATTCGATTCTAAGGTGAGAGCATGAAGTTACAATAAGGACAATATTTATGATGTCTTGTATTTCTAAAATAACACAGCGAACATGAACAGCACATGCTAGCCCTTCTTTCACCCCACAAACCCTGAATCATGTCCATTCCTCCAGTACACAAGTTCATTTCCCTGAGCAGTCGGGGGAACGGTGCACCTGCCAATCCACCTTTTGGAAACATTTACTCTTAATGTGCACCATTGGCCGTGAAGAACGGCCTCGTCCACACAAGAAGCCGTCGTGTCTGTGAAGACGGCTGGGCCGCTGGGGGCATTTTTCACAGACAAAGTTGTCAGCTGAAAATTTACAGCAGTGCTGTAATGGAAAGAGGTCTAATCCAATTCAGCCTCATAAATCTAAAATGGGCTTGCAAGTGGAAGAAACCAGACAGGCATAAGCACCCCCCCACCCCCCACCCACATGCACACACACCTACATGTATACTCACACATTGGCCAAAACAAACTATAAGTCCCCCTCCTAAAGAACATGTACCACAGCTTGTGTGTTTGTGTGTGTAGACTGGACTGTGGCTGACTGCTTTGCTTTCCAGGCTGAAGGCTGATGCGTCGTCTCTGATGGCACAGTGTCTCCTGATTCAATCCAATCAGCCCAGGTCAGTGCATAAATATCCTGCGCCAGGCCAGCCTGCCTGCACGACCAAAGCCAATAGTCTCGTCTCATCTCATTTCAAGCATTCTCTCCCGTTTCCATCCTGCCGTGCCAACTAGAGAAAATTCCTACGGCTAAAACGGTGCATTTGACCAGTTCCTCACCACGAACATCCTAACTGGTATAACAATACAGCGATAACTTCCAAATAGAAATTTTGTATGCAATATAGTCTCTACATTGCATTAAAAACAAAAACGCGGTTGCAGTTACAGATCAAAACTAAAGATACAAACATCACATAGTTGACTGATTACATTAGGGGTTAAGAGAAAACTGGACATTTGAGTTTCAGCCTGAAGAAATCTGATAAGGGTCATTTCCACAGACCACAAAACACTGGTAAAGAACATTTCAGGGCAAAAGGCCACGAGTGAGTTATCCTTACCCAGGTTTTGGTTTCTATGCCCAGTTGCAGCAGGATTGTGAAAAGGGCGAGTGTAGTAATGGGAGTGCCCCAAGTAAACAGATCCACATCTGAGTCAGCATACGCCTGCAACCAGACAGAACTCTTACTGCAAATTATCTTCAAACAACACAAATACAGATATAATCACAGGGTATATGAAGCAGAAACCTTTCGTAATAGACTCACAAAGTAGGGGATGAAAAAGCAGACAAGGCTTTGGTAGAAGGCATCAATCATATTCATCCAGAACATGTATGGTTTATATTCCTGTAAAAAAGAGGCCAGAAGTCATAAGTCCATGCGCCTTGCTCAAGCAGCTGGTACAGTTTGTTTAATTAGAATACCATAAGACAGCATTGTAATAGAGCAGCAGAATGTTACGGTTAAGGGCCAATAAACCCGGCACAGGTCTGTAAGGGAGCAGTGCAGTGATAGCAATTCCAGTTTAATTGCCCAGTGTTGGACTATTCCAGCATTCTGTGCATGGCTTATAGGATTTTATAAAAGATTTTCTCCGGTTTGATTACCATTCCCTAGTGGTGCGCCACTGAGCCATTTCCTCTTTCTTGTCCAAAATCTACCAGAGGTAAAATGACCAATATAGAAAAATGGTTCAGTAAAAGCAATCACACTGCATGGGGAACATGTATTTCCACTTAGTTAAAGAGAAATTATTACAACAATTCCAGGAAACACATGTGCATAAGCATGTGTGCATATAGGAACACAGCAATCAGGTACTCATATGCAGACAGCTATTGGTAGCACACCAGGAACAAACAATCTACTGCTTATTTCTATTGTCTCTTCTTGGCCTGCATTGGGCTTCTAATAGGTTTCTGCTTGTCCCAAAAAAACAAAAAAGGCATTCAAGGCCATTAGCTGGCTTACAACCAGCGTTTTCCAAGACAGTCCTGTGTTTAGCTGGTGCCTTTAGCCTCAGGCCTGAATTTGTAAGAGTAGACCTGTTTACGTTTCCAGTGTCATGCTTTCTTCATTAAAGCACCAGTCTCTGGAAAAAAAACAATGGCCCTGTCCTACCCACAAAAAGTCATGTGCCAAAAACTCAATGACTGCAATTCATCTACAATAATGGAATTACTGGCTGATTATGACAAATTGTCTACTTGTTGTCATAAGCCTGTATTTGGCAGCAGCCCCGTCACTGATCAGCAGCGATCATAATGTGCTGTCATTAAACAAGACTCCTCTCAGTTGTGCAGTAAGGAATAGGGTAAATATTAAGCCTTTTTTTTAAAAGACCCATTTTTAACTCCTAAGGTGAAGAATTATGATTTGCTTGCCATGTCATAATAGACATGTACAGGATGCAGACATGGACATGTATTCAGTATTCAGGCAGTAAATGATCAATACCAGTCAAGAAGGATGAGCCTTAGAATAATAGACCTTAAACAGAAGGCTTCGAGTATGAAACAAAAGACCAATTCTTCATTGATTCACCTTTTGCCTATGATCTACATTTTCCCTGAATTTTATATTCTCCTGAAGCCAGCTTTTTTCAATAACTCTCTTTGTTCCTTGCATTTAAAATAGGCTATTTCTGTGTCTTGAAGACATAAATAACCGTTCACTGCCTTGTATTGTGTCTCCTTCAAAATCAATTAAGGCCGAAATGTTCTGAAACAAATGCTTTGTTTGGACTGAAATCCTCAGGGACATGAAGAAAAAAAGAAAAAAAAAACTTTAGTCATCCCTTTCAGGTGTTTGGTTGCAAAGCTGCATTTTGTTTCCAACAGCCAGGAACAACATAACACTCGTCCACATTTTCTGATCCAGTTAAACTTGTACACTTTAACACAACACTCATCGGTTCAGCTTGAATGGTAAGGAAACTGTAATAAACCAATGGCCAATTTATATGTTAATGTGTTCATACGCATAACCATATATGGACTGTGAGAAGTGAAAAATGAACAGAACATATATAAATATAAGGGATGTCGAACTTAATTTTGATAAATTAATAACAGAAAAAATATTGTGTTAAAAAAAGTTACATCACATGCCGTGGTGACTCTTAAGTCAGGAGCGTTGGCAACAATTTTAAAGCGGGAGGGATATGGGACATACAGGTGGGGAGATCCCTGTAGCTTTATTTATTTGTTTTTTTGCGCGCATTGCATTTAGGAGCTAACCCAGCGGTCCTGATCCCAGCGCCAGTGGTCAGCCTCGGCTAGCAACAATAGGCGAGACACTCAGACACAAACTGAGCACGCACCCCCCCGCCGAGACAGGTTTAAAACGTGTGCGAACCGGACAAGTCACTGAAACATCAATGTGAAATTCATCATAGCTAGTAGTATAGACCCAGCTCACTCTGTCCGGGGGAGAGACCAAGACATGTTTAAAACGTGCGTGAACCGGACAAGTCACTGAAATATGAAGGTGAAATTCATCATAGCTTGCGTAGTCCGGGGGGGAGGGGGGGGGATATTTATTCATCGCGCGATAAGAATCTCGCACCGTTAACGGCCCAGCACTAATATATATATATATAAAAATAAATAAAATGATCTATTAATAGGGGATTGGTACCTCTGAGTTCTGGCCGCTCATATAGAGCTGAGGTAGTTCCTGTAGGGTCTCTGCTGACACATCTTTATCCAGAGTGCCAGTGATGAGCTGGGGGAATGCAGAGAACATCAGGTTGAAGAAGATGAGATACCACTGATCAATCATGGCTGACCCGGAGAACCCGCAGTAGAACTGATACCAAAAGATGAGGGCCACAAACATCTGGAGAGGGAGTTTAAGGAAACAAGGAGAAAAAATAAAGTAAGGACAAAGAAAAAAAAGAACCAAGTCTACACTGAAGTATGCAGCTGTTGTCTCATTACAAGCAATGTGTCTTCATTAAGTGTTCACACTCCCAGGACCACACAAGAATAGATCTTCATTAATAAATGAATATATAAAGAGAACAAACAGCAGCACTTAAGTACTTCCCATTTTAAACAGTTGACAGCAAAAATAACTTCAGTCCATGCCCTGCCTGCCATGTGTTAACTGTTGTAGACATAGTGAAGTTTGGATACATTTTCCCCACTTTTTATTTTACTTCAGAATTAAACGTATTTTAATAATTCAAAGGCCAACACCAAAATCCCGTAAACCTATGAAACTGAAACTACCTTTGAAGATTTGTGTTCATGTGGAGACTTTCCACATTCTTTAAGCGCATAAGAAACACTACATTGGTTGCGTTGCCATTGCATTTCTGCAGCGAATGAAAGATGCATTTGTCAAGTTGATACACTACCAGATCTGGCCGCCTTTCCTTGGAATTGCATTTCCCTGAGGAACAGCTTTTGGCCCCTGACTGTATTTTCTTATATCTAAATTTGATCCTATCCGAACAGATGTTTTGCACTTTGCATGCACATTCTTATTAGAACCATTTAAATCGGTCAACTTACAGCATTTTTGTAGAAGAAGTAGAGAATCATGTTAGCTAGACGGGAGTAACACCAGTGCCCATGAACCAGAAGCAGCTTCTGCAGGTACTGAAACCGAGGGAGGGCAAAGTCGCTGGCCATCACTGCCTGAAAACACAACACAGTCCTCATGAGTGAAACAAAAGCACATGTGCCCTAGAACAGTGGTCCCCAACTTTATTTCGCCACGGACCGGTTTAATATCAGAAACTATTTTCACGGCCCGGCCTTTAAGGAGTGGCAGATAAATATACGTATTTATACAAATACATGATGCACATAAAAATTGGGATATTTTAAAATATAATAATGGGGAATCTTTAAAATACAATAATAAATGTAAATCCAATGTGTACTCGCAGCTTTATTAACAGCATTTTCATAACAACAAGCCAACAACATAACACGCGTAACATCCACGTTTTTTTTCTGTGCAGCCCACGGACCGGTAACACATTACACACGGCCCGGCAGCGGTCCGCGGCCTGGGGGTGGGGGACCACTGCCCTAGAACACTTCAAACTTCATTCAAAATCAATTAGACATGCAATAATAATATCTGAATGTTCACGGACAGAATGCATGAAGTAAAACCTTGAAATGATGGCTTGTTTAAAAAAAAAAAAGAAGAATTCTGAAAAATGCGTCGCACGCTCTTGCTCCATTTTAGCAGCTGCCTGCATCAGATATCATGTCATCCATCAGTCTCTCTAAACGCAGTTTTACATTTAGCCAGACACTTCCAGCACGATCTTCTTCACTCTCACTGTCAGCCGCTTCCTGTCAGCTGGAGAGAAGCCTTCACTGCGGTATAGCAGTTGGAGGACATGGGGACTTTTCCGATCAGGGTCTAAAGGATTAAGCGGAGATCAGGTTCATAATGGGAGAGGCTTGTTAATCACGAACATTGAGCTCAGCGGGACAGGGAGGAAGTTAAGTGCATCTCAGGACTTAATGAGACGCCAGTGTGTTCAGTTCTTAATGAAATAATTAATCAGGCCAGAGTCGTTTTTAAGAGGCAGGAGACAGAGTGTTTAGCAGATGTGCTCGCAGTGCGCCGCACCTCTCGCTGCCTCACCCACAGGTTAATTGGTGCGTTTCCTCATCAGTATGAATTGCTCGCTCCTGTGTCGAGGACACATTAGCTGGCACAGGAAGGGGACTTGGAGGTGGTGGGCTGCTGTCACTGTCCAGGGTTTGTTCCCAGCACAGGACAAGGGGCAAGGCCTGGTGAGGCTGGCATATGCAGTACATCCAGCCAGTGGCTAACAGCTGGTGCCCGTTTAGGCCATGCAGTTAAATACTGACTGATTAAGTAAATGTACGAACTAATTTGTCAATATGAAAAAACATGGATACCCTTTAACTAGGTCAAACTACGACCATGGAGCCTTGCACAGTGAATTTCTCTGATCAAAACACACGCACGAAAGGTGCTGAGGTGAATCAGCTGTGCTTGAGATGGAAAATTAACCCAATTTTCAAAATGAAACTATTGATCATTTATACACCGAGCTGAGATGCCAAGTGTGCCCTGACGTAAGTGAATGTTGCAATGCAATGCCAGAACGGCACACAGGGGAAAAATGATACCATAACCAGTACTTTTCGTGCTGAATTATTGCTCAACATTGTTATTGTAAGGCATTTCACATCAAATGACTGTTGTGGATTTAATACACAAACATTCATATCAAGTCGAATCTGTAAGAAATGCAGGACTGCAGTACAAACCCACACTCCTCTTTTAATTTTGTTCATGACCCCGTTTTCACCTGGTCGCATCTTGAGTATTAGGATTAGGGCTGCACGATATTAGGTAAACATGTGATATACAATAATGTTGAGTGTTGCGATGGCGATATCACATGCGATAAGTAAATAAAAACTTAGCCTTTATAGTGTTAATGTTTTTCTGCTT
>JBBPDC010000109.1:11593069-11614453 GCA_037974485.1 Hemigrammopetersius urotaenia | reverse complement strand
CCTCTTCTCTGTGGCACTGGGTGAAGAGTTTTGGAAAAACACCATTTATTGCAGTTCAGTCAGTCTTTCACGATATGTATTGTGCATGTTGATATCACAATGACAGTAAATTTGCGATATATTGTGCAGCCCTAATTAGGATTATATCTGGATTAGACCAAGCTACATAAGAATGCAGGCGTAAACACACCCAAGACACATTTAAAGCAAATATTCTTCTCATTGCTCAAACCACATCACTTAATGTAATAGCACTAAAAAGTTAATTCAATTTAAATTACTGCACCATCTCAGGGGCATTTTTATTTACATTTACGGCATTTATCAGACGCTTTTATCCAAAGTGCCTTCCACTCTCTACCTACAGGGGACAGTCTCCCTGGAGCAACTTGCTCAGGGATCCAATGGTGGTATGCCGAAGGTAGGATTCGAACCCATGACTACGTATGTAATAAAAACTTGAGTGTAAATGCCTCAGTCGCTCCAAGACACATTCGACAACAAATACCTCTCGCAGTAGTGTGAAGGCACCTCCTCCTGCAATTTTGCTTATGGAAGAGCCCTTTTTTGGATTGCCACTGACTAAGTGTTAAACTTTATTTCGACATACCTCTTTTTGCTCCATCTTGTCACAATACACTGTGTTTAAACATAAACAGTTCATAATGGCGATGACACAGGAGGACAATTATTCTCAACAGCCATCTTGTGTAGACACTGACCCTGACACTGTGTTGTGAAAAATTCTCTTTTGAATAGAAGAGAAAAACTGGGAGCACCACAGGTAGTGGTTGTATATCAGCTGATTTGCATATTATTCACCACACAGTAACTGTATTTCAGTCCGGGTGACTGGAGATGCATTTGACTATTAGTGTAAATGTGTGTCTAAAACCTAATCAGGATATAATCCAGATCTTAATCACGTGACTTGACCAGATGTAAACTGGGTCCATGGGTCTCACTCTGCAAAACAGATGATAGACCTGGCCCTTCTGAGTGCTGGAGCATTACCAGGGATTGTCTAAGCAGTTGGCTGCGGGAATGAATCATGAAAGTTATTGTTTTGAATATCAAGCAATAACCATATGCAAATTTCTCTGGCTGTGGTAGAGCAAATCGAACCATTACGTGATGATTCATTTTCAGGGAACCCAAATATTTGGATGAACAAGACAGCAGTGAATCAGTCCTTTAAGACTTTGGTGGCTCTCAAATGAAAACGGTTGTAGATATACTGAACTGGAAAACACCCACTGTTGTCTATATAAAGATAGTTGCCCTGATTTGAAGATTTTTCAAACTCCCAGCCCTTCAAACTTAGAATACCTGCATGTACCTGCAAGTATCAATTAAATGGCTGCTGTTTCAAACACAGTGATCACCTTACTGTGACTTTGTCTCTGCTTACTTCCCCTATGCACCGCTCCTGTTTCTCCTTACCTGCATGCCCTCCTGTCCTGAGATGCCCACTCCAACATCTGCTACCTGAATCATGCTGACATCATTAGCCCCGTCACCTAGGATTAATGAGAGAGAGAGAGGGAGAGAGAGCGAGAGAGGGAGAGAGAAAAGGGAGAGAGGGAGAGAGAAAAGGGAGAGAGAAAAAGGAGAGAGTGGGGGGAGAGAAAGAGAGAGAAAAAAGGAGAGGGAGAGAGGGAGGGAGAAAAAGGAGAGAGAGATTAATATAAATGTAGTGTATCAATTTGCTCTTCTGATGGAAAGCAACAAAGAAATAAATGACACATAACAGCAAAAGAGAACATTTAGAGACCGGCCTTTGCAGTGAGCTGGGATCGACAACAGCAAGTGTATTATGGGAGTCATATCACCCTCAGTACTAAATGCATTATCAGAAAGACTAGGTCTACAGCAATCAGAAAATTTGACAAAAGCTCAGCAATAGGAAAAAATACAGATGAACTGCTGGTAATGTACTTTAAATGACTGACCTTATTGTTGTCTTATGGGACCTGTTCTCTTAAATACACATTTTGGGCTAGGACTGGGAGGACACTGCAGCTTTAATTGTGCAGGGCCAGTGACCCAATGCCACCCCTAGTTGCTGTTTATGTCAACAGTCACGCTGTAATGTTCTCTACACATTTTCAGATCCCTGTTCTCGAAGAGATAAACGTTCCCCAGGCATTTTCAGATATCTCTTTCTCTCTCTATCAATCATTCACCTCCAGTCTCAATCTTCTGCAGCAACAGTCTCAGACAAAGCAAAAGCGGTCTTTAAGCAGAGCTGGGGAGATGCTTGAGGCTCAGGGGGATTTGGCCGCCCTATTCCATTCATTCAAAGCCTTCACCTAATACTCACCCATTACCAGCTGCTGCCATTTCCTTCACATTCCACCACTAGAATGTTGGTAAAATATGTCTTAGTTGAATCTAATGGTACAAGGTTTGATGGCTTTGCTTATCAATGCACCTTGAATAACATGTACCACCATTAAGTCTCAATCACAATGAAGCAAAGATGTCTATTTATAGTAAACATTTCTCGAAGATGGACAATAAGGCTGGTTGGATATTGATTATATGGAGTCTGCTCCTTTAACTAGTTTGTCTAATTAGTAGACAGTGATGTGGGCACTAGGGCATTAACGACTCCTGCATTGAGCAACTTTTATTAAAGCTCTCTAACATTAAAAGTCAACATGACAATTAAACAAAACGTTCTGGTAAATGTAAGTGTAAAACTGCGAGTGGGAACAGTTTAAGGACGACTCTCTGCCGTGCTCGCTTTAGCCATGTTAGCTAGCGGAGCCGTTTCAGACGCCGGTACTGTTACTGTACTTTAACACCGACTTGCAGGTTGTGCGGGTCACCTTATAGGTCAATATCTCCACATATGTGATGTGGGACAGTCTTCTCTGTTGCATGTCTCTGTTCTTGTTGTGCCCTCGTGTTTAGATTCCCCTCGCGCCAATGGGACTGCCCCTTTTATATAACATGTGTCAGCATAAGCCAATCAGAGGCAGAGATTGCATCACATATACAAGCGTGAGCAGAGAGAGAAAGAAGAAAGGAATAAAGGAAACTTCTCTCAGGGGGCATAGACTCATACCTCTGTAGTAAATATCAAACCATGAAGCCAATTTTGTGAACCATATTGGGAACTGAGTTTACTGTTACACTCTTATACAAAGCATTCCTTCCAACTGGAACAAGACAATTCAGCCGTTAGCATAAATGAGAACAAAAACAACAATTTTTTTGTTTTTCCTCCACTCTCAAGCGATTCAGTTCAGTACTGGCCAAACAACTGTCTGGTTAAAACCCACAGTAATCAATGACCTTATGATATGAAGGACAGTGAATTTCAACATGATCAGTTTTGGCCTCCAATATAGAGGAGTGTTTTGGCACTAGAATGAAATATGGCTCCATTTAAGTTCATAACATCAGAGCAAGGTTGCTGGAATAATGCCTACTGTGATCACCTCCTTAAGAATGGGCATGGCTAGGGTTGTGTGTGTGTCCCTCCCACTGACCCAGTCTAGCATCAACCACTGGAAAAATAGCAGCTGCGTTAGAATGCATTAATGTTGCATTAATGTTGCATTAATACTGACAGCAGCATCATTTGTGCAGCAGCTGATTTGTATTTTGTTATTGACCAGTCAAGCAATGGCACCAGTTTAGTACTGGTTCTCGATACTCATCCATGTGGAATATGGAAGGTTCCAAATTTTTCAGTGAAGTTAGCTTAAGCTTTTCTCTCATGGCCACAGTAGATGTTTTTTATTACCAATTTGACCTTATGCTCTTCCTAAATGAACCAGTTTCAGCTGTAATTGTACTCGTGTCATTCAAGGAAGACATTTAAACCTTATTAAATAGGAGAACATGGTGGAACATTTAAATCTCTCGACGATTTCTGATAATCTACTCTCATATCTGCCTCCAGCAGGTGGATCAGGCCAGAGGCTGCTTGCATGTTACCATTTCCAATTTACTTCCTTTCACAGTACCTACCCCTTTCTTTCCCTTTCTTTTTCCCTCTCTCTCTAGCCATCTGGGTAATTAGGCAGATTGCTGCGTGGGCTTGTAAAACGTGGCACTCTGCTGAGAGGACAGCGCAGACACAGGTTGTCCACTCACTGCTGAAATGTTTACTTGGCAAAACAGGGCACAATTAATCTCCAAATTTCACTTGGCAAGCAAGAAAGTAAGAGAAAAGACAAAACCGAGGAGCTACATTAAGCATTATGATGATTTTGGACTGCTTTTCTGAGGTATGGTCAGAGGAACCTATTACAAAGCAAGTCTGATGAAAGTTCTGCTTTAGAGTTTTACATTTCTTTTGCTTTTAACTGAATAAAGTTGTCTTTCTTAGTCCTGAAAATGAAGACAGGAAAGAAGCACATAAAAAGAAAACAAAGCCAGTTTGGTCAAATTAAATTAAAAGCTTGCTGACCAGTTCACACAATGAGGATGAGAGGCAAGCAGGTCGATAAAGACACCTTAAGAGGGCTGATTTAATGTAACCATGACACAGCAGTTTAAATGTAGTTGCTCAAATTTACTGGATTTTTTTGTATTTGTCCAGTCAGTACATGTCTATGGTCTGAAGTTTGCACTGAAGCTAAGGGACTAATTAGGCTAATCAGTAATGGAAGCATATATCCTACTACTTCACACCATACAAACTCAGCTCCCCTGCCTAACATGGAGCTGTTAAGTGTTTTCAGACTTCATTTATGTCCCTGTATGACCATGCTATTTTGTAAAAATGCTACATTTGTACTTCACATAGCTCAGAACTGTCCAGTATTATTTACAAAGGGCCGGTATGGTTGCAGGTTTTCATGTCAACAAAGCAGGTGCACACATGATCTGTTCTTGTTTCAGTTGCTTTGAGAAGAGCGGCCGCACTAAAGGTGTGAGAGAAGATTGACTTTTCATTAAAAGGAATTATTAAAGTTTTAGAGCTCACCTATGGCCAAGGTCATGACTTTGAGCTTGTTGCGAACCAGTTTGACCACCATGCTCTTCTGCAGAGGCGTGGAGCGGCAGCAGAGCACTGACCTGCAGCTCCGAGCCACGGCCAAGAATTTATCCTCCAGACTCTTGTCCAGGGCGTAGGTCAGGGTGCGTCCATCAATCACCAAGCCCAGCCGGTGCACCAGAAAAGGGCTGGAGGTGGCAGAGGAGGCTAGAGAGCAGACAGGGGGAGCGTGGAAGTGGACCGTGGTGTAGTTAGGCTGGAAAGCCCTGGCTGCATGGGGGTCTGCTGAAGAGCTACAAAGAAACTTGGCCTGGATGTAGCGGATGCTTTCTTCTAGTAATACAGCACAAGCCTCCTGATGAACGAACACACACAGACACACACACACACGACAGTCAGGGAGAGAGATCAGAGCAAGGGTGGTGTCAAAATCTTTAGACACTGGACAACATCTGGCAAACAGATGCTGCAACTGTAGGGAAGGGTGAGTCAACTTTGGAATTCGATTAAAATCTTTAAAAAAAAAACAAAAAGCTGGTCACTCATGAACATGCCACAGCACAGCACAGCACAGTGTGAACAGAGTGAAATTTGTTCTCTGCATTTATCCCAAATCACCCGCATGAAGCAGTGGGCAGCCTGGGGAGCAGTGTGTGAGGACAGTACCTCGCTCAAAGGTACCTCAGTGGTGCTGCTGGCAGTCCTGGGATTCGAACTCATGGCCTTCTGATCACAGGGGTAACTCCCTAACCACCAGCTGCCTCAATGAGCAGAAGTGCTGGACAAATGCGGCAGAGGTATTAATAGCAATATATTGAGAATAAAGGGTGTCATGATGCTGACTAGGGGTGTTGAAAATAATCGATGCATCGTGACGCAGACGTGGATGATTCAGCATCGATGCCGTGGCAGAACATAATCGATTACATCATAATGGCATTGTGTGATTTTCTGGTGCCGGCTTTAAAAATCTAGTTAAAAAGTGGTCTGACTGATCTGACGACAGCACTTCTCGGGTAGCGGTAACTATCAACTCACTGACGTTACTCACGCGCACCAGCCAAAATACGTAAAGCAGGTCACACAGAAAGGTCCACTCTCCAACCAATTATTGTTTCTGTTTTCGTTTGAATAAAAACGGGAGCTTACAGCTCACTGCTTGTATTTGAAAACATCATGTGAAGCGGGTCTCTACGCTGGGGCAAGAGGGGGCAACGCCCACAGACTGAATATGGACAAGATTTACTACAGTAGCTGAAAAATCTACTGGAAAAGGCATAACTGAGCTGTTAGCATTCAGCTCTTGTTCGCTCTTTCCACCCATGTTATGTTTGTGTGCAGCCACACGGCACTCTGCAAAGATGCACCCCTCATCCGCCCGCTAAATATCCAATCACAATCCAATAGTATGCAATCGCTAAATATCCAATAGTATGGAAATGAGCCGGTATCAGGTTTCTCAGTGGGTGGGGCAGAGCAAATTCAGCTGCAGGACTAGGCTTTGAGGAAGCAGCAGATTTCTGTCGTCAAAATCATAGTGACTCATGAGATAATTAACAACTAAATATACATCTACAGTTGTACAGTCAATGGGGGACCAGTCCATTGTACTTCTCACAGTTTCAGTCTGGTAGAGAAGTGTTTCTTTCTTGATCCCACAAGCACCACTGTGAGCCTGTCTGCTGCTTGAAATTTGATGGGATGCATTGTGATGAGATATCGAATCGAAGACATGATAATCGTAATCTAATCAAATCTCGAGACCAGTGAAGGTTCACACTTCTAATACTGGCATACAGGAATTTACACAGGGTGTTTTAGAAACAACTGCATTCAAATCTGTACCATATTCACAAAATACTTAATGTATTATGACTTTATTGGCCAAAACAAGACAGAAATGTGGGCCATTATGTGTCATACTGTTTTGTGGGTTTACTGCATCATATCATGTTGCCAGTACACCACTACACAGCTACTTGGAACCCACGCATAATGCTCCCAATAGAACTCATTTTATGCACAAAAGGTTCAAAACAAACCTCCTGGAGTGACTTTACATGTTTTCTGCACAGAGAAGGAAGGGCGGACTATCGTCATAAGAGCTCATTCAAAAATCAATAGTTCGCTCAGCTGGGGAAGTTTCCACTTTCCACAGAACAGAGACTTTTATGTAGTGAATGTGTAAAAAAACCCCAAAAAAATCCTGAAAGGCCTCCAAGAATGATCAGAACACACTAAGAACTGATATCTTGTCTGCATCAATGACAAATCTAGATCATGGTCAAACAATTTTTCTTCGTCGTGCCTTTTTGACCCAAGTCTGACGGGACAAATTTAGGGAAAATGACGAAATTCCATGAGTCACTGAGGAGAAACATTCCTACCCTGACTCATTACCTCTGAAGACAAAAAGTATCAGAGTGTTAGGAGCAGTAGATTATTAGACCCTCAACCAGTCAGTCGTCCTTAATCAGTTCTAGGGCTGCAATAGTTTGTATACAACTATTGGATCATGGATCACGGATGTTGCATCACTTTACTGCTGATTCTGAGCACTCAAAATACAACCACACAGTCATTCTGCCAGACTGTAACAGACAAAATGTGGAGTTATAGGGGCATCAGAGTTAAGAGGTCAGTTATTCAATTATAAAGATATTATAATTTCTTGCACCCCTAATCAACATTGCCAGCAGCCACAAAGACAAGCAAAGAAAGGCAAGGAGGGGTGATAGGGGCCTGGTCTGCACCTGAGAGTCAGCGTTGAGGGTGATGATCTCTTCCTCTGGGTCCAGCAGTTTGCATGCATAAGCGATGTTGATGGCTGTCTCTTGTTTATCCCCCGTCAACACCCAGATCTGTAGGCCTGCTTTCCTCAGAGCTGCGATGGTCTCCGGTACACCGTCCTGCAGCCTGTCCTCTATACCTGTAGCTCCTGCCGGCAGACACATGCGCACACACTTAAGGAGGAGCTTACTAGGGATACATTTTTAGCAGTCTTGCTCATCACTGGTCCAATTTAGTTCAACACCTATTTCTCACTCAAACATCATTAGAACAAGCAATACTTCATTAAATGCACATGACAGATAAAGAAACTTGAATTAATTACAGAACTTATTTCAGACTGAACACAAAATTAAAATCTGATATCTATTTGAGACATTGCTTAAACAGATAATAGGTATTGTTAATTATGAGTCTGCTGTTCGCTCATGACCATCAATTTGAATTGTATTAATAGCTAAACAGACATTGTGGTAAACAACCTCGAGAAAAAGTAATCACAAGGTCATCACAACGAGTACTTGAGAACAAACTGACAATTCCAATACATCATAAACAAAAAACTTTTCTGATTGTTGCTTAAAGAACTGCCAACCCATTCCATAAATATATATGAAATATAAATATATCTGAACCATATCTGTGCACGATCCAACATGTAAACGCTAGCTTCGTGGCCTGATCCATTTCACAGGTCACAAGAGCTCTGGAATGAAACGCGAGGCCATATGCTGAGATATTTCACCATATGTGAAGAACCCTTTTGATGAATTTATTCATTACCAAAGAGCCGAGTGTGATTCTCTCTTACCTAACAGATGGAGGTCAGTCTCCAGTCGTAGCGCAGACTCGAACAGGAGATCATCTCGGCCCTGGATAGCAGTTTCTGCCTCTAGGTGGTGCCTCAGCCAACTAGCATACTCCTCCTTACTGAGGACCTGAATCAGAAACCCACATACAGATGACTATGAATGTGTTTACCCTCGTTATAAAAGATCTACCCCAAACTGAAAATCTCTGGATAGCAAGGAGTCAGTATCTTCAAGTAATCAAAATAAACAACTTTGTTGACATATGTTTATCACTTTTTGTCACATAGACATCAGAATAGCTTTATACAGGCAAAGCACATCATGTAGATGATGTCAAATGGTTGTACTTCAGCTGTTTTAGAGTACAACAACATTTCTAGTGTGGCACTAGATTCCCTTGGGATATAAAGAAGGAAAAAAAAGTGCAAAAAAAGCAACTGAGGGTTAAGTGTCTTGCTCAAGGACACAATGGTAGAAAGTGGGAGTTTGAACCTACAACTTTGTGCTCCTTGGGTTCACAGGCAAGGGGTTTACCCGTTAGGCTACTACCCCACATGTAACTGTGTGTATCTGCTAAGGTTACGGTTAGGGCTGGGCGATTAATCGCAAAGTAATCGAAATTCAGAACCTATAATCGATCACATTTTTCCAGGTCGATTATTTCGATTACTTTCCCTTTAAAAACACTACCGCGTGTGGAGTCACGTGACCCCGCTCCGTTACGTTACGTTATTCCGCCGACATGTCAAGCATGGAGAGCTTAAACACTGAGACAACTGAGCAACTTGTCAGTGAACTATGAGGGCAAAAAAATTACAGAATAAATAATCGTTCATTAATCGTAATCGAGTTAAAATTTTCAATTAATCGAGATTCAGATTTTAGTCCAAATCGCCCAGCCCTAGTTACGGTTACCTTTTTAAGAAAAGTAGACAAGACAGGTAAACCCTGTCGGGACGGGAATGGGAAGCTTGAATTACTCTGCAGAACTTAACCCACATACAACTCAATATGCAAGCAGTGATCATGAGCCAGGCTGCATTCCTGTTCTCTCAAAGTGGAAAATGACATGCAAATGTGATTAGTCATGACTTTCAGATTCCATGCAAACCTGCATTATCAGCTGGAAATGAATGTTTGCGTGGACCGTATATTAGAAATTTAGCTGAAAATGAGAACAATTCATCCTGTAAGACAGACAAGACTATACAACACTTACAGCTGCTGAACTACAGTCCCTGGACAGTGAAGATTATGGTCTGCATTCTGCACTGTATATCAGGCATTTCTAGAAACCTGTAGTAAGCAGCAAAAAGTGTACTTAAGAGTGTAAAACTTTGTGCGTGATGTGCCGTTCTGCATGCTCCATCGGGCTCCGTGCAGCTGTACAGGCTAAAGGAATGTTTTGTGAGAGGTGCGGAGGAGGCTGCAGCAGGGATAACAGCTCAGGTCTGAAAGGAGTTTCTCCCTTAAGTTACAATAAGTACAGCTCACAAAAGTGCGTTGGATAATCACCGATGTAGAAGTGACAGTTTCAGCAGAAACGATAGAGGAGCTCCTTACAAGGTGTACTCACTTTCTCTGATAACACACGCAAGCAATAGCTGCTGTACGCGCACACCCACACCATTTACTTCGGCCTGGGAAATGAATAGGACTATCCGGATCATAAGTTGTCTAAATCGAGCTGCTGATAGTCTGTCTTTTCATCTTAGGTAACGTCTCACTCTGACTCCAAATGAAAAGGCTGAACAGCAGATAGGTTAAGTGAAACGTTGAATGAGACAGTATAGAGAAACTGGACCCAGTCGTCCTGCCGGTTGCACCAGGAGTGAGCTGAGGCCTGTCGTGTTGCTTCCTGATTGGCTTCTTGTGCGTGCGTATGTGGGAATTTATAAGACCGCCCAGGCGTCTGGGTAATGCAAATCTCCAGCATATGCACCGCAAATAACCTAACTTTTTAAATGAACCACTCAGCAACAGAACATTCGCGTGTTGATAGGTCCACGGACGCTATTCTGCACAACAGAACACTTTAGTCAGGACTGGTCCAATCATTATCAAAACATATTGTTGAATTAACCCAATAATGCAATAATGATAAAAATGCCTAATTAGAATCACGCTTTATATTATTCAGAAGCTTCTACTTTAAACAATGTTTATTCTTAAAGGAAAAATGACTGGAATGGATGTGAATGGACAGTTTCTGCCAAATGGTCCTCTCATGCCTCAGCAGCACACTTCCACATTCTGGAAGGCAAATCCCTGACAGCTCCAGTGCAAAACCTAAGACAAAGACTGTAAACACACCTGCACTTGGGGTAAAACTATTTCAAATTAGTTAAACATTCAATATTTCACTTTCCATTAATACATCTAAGGAATGTGAAATATCATCATCAGGCAATACTAAATCTGCACACTGTGATGAGGGCTGATGAGCAGAACTCCATCTTGCATGTGCTGGAATTAAATTGCATTTCCTCAGTTACTCAAGCGGATTTAAAGGAAAAGCGGAAAGTCTCTCCCAGCAGCTTCCTGCGCTTGAAAAACATGCCAATGTTCGGACAGAATGCTAGCAGAAAAACAGCACCAGACGGTCTACGAGAG
Source organism: Hemigrammopetersius urotaenia (assembly GCA_037974485.1). Classification (NCBI taxonomy): domain Eukaryota; kingdom Metazoa; phylum Chordata; class Actinopteri; order Characiformes; family Alestidae; genus Hemigrammopetersius; species Hemigrammopetersius urotaenia. The sequence continues at coordinate 11,603,281 of JBBPDC010000109.1, read as the reverse complement.
CATGTCAAACTTGGAGGGGAAAAAAAGTCTTCTCACATCATATGGCTTCAAGAGCGGCAGAGAGAGAGAGAGAGAGAGAGAGAGCAGAGCGAGAGAGGGGGGGGGGGGGAGTGGGGAGGGAGAGAGAGAGCAGGAGAGAGAGCGCGAGAGAGAGTGAGAGAAAGGGAGGGAGAGAGAGAGCGGGAGAGCGAGAGAGAGAGCCAGCAAGAGACCCAGCAAGCTTGCCACTGAGTCACACAGATCCCAGTCAACGAACAGTCTTGTGTGACCATCTGTGCAGGACGCACTGTGTCACCAACAAGTCTCTGGTCTTGGCCGAAAAACGGACACTCACCTTTTTGGCGATGCACAGAGTCCGAAGGCCATCTGCAGCATAAAGGTTTAGGTAGTTCTGGGTTTTGTACAAAATTTTCCTTTGCCGTTTTCCTTTGGAATCATCTGCAACATTAAATAAAACATGCACATCGTTAGAATTCAACCTCGAGTCACCGAACGAACAGGCAAGCACTGTTTATTGAATGAACGGTACATTAGGGAACAGAACACTTGAATGGTCACACAGGGATTGTTCTGCGAGACCCAGGCAGACCAATCTGGCTAATGACTGCATGCTCTTGCCAAACGGACACTGCCTGTGGCCCCGGGCTCCATCAGCCAAATCATTCAGGGTTAATGGGAGGTGGCAGAGAGGTTCGACAGGTAAGCTTGGTAAACAGGTTCAGCTGAGCCCCCCAACCTCACACCAACTGCACTTTTGTTTCCTGCCAGCAACATTGCAACACACAGAGCACCGATTGCTCTACATGGCCGAGGATCTGCCAAGCGAAGTGAGCTTGAGCGCCAAACCCTGTCTTTCCACCCTGTGATTCATTGGGCAGGCTGCATAACTTTGGCTTGCTAACATGCCTTGTTTTTCTACACTGGTGAGACACATACAGAAAATAACTTGCATGCCCTAAACCACCTGCTTCCCACAGCAAAATGACAGAGAAGCCAAGCTTTGTCTCTAGAGACAATCTGAAGGCATTGTTTTAGTGACTGGATATTACAGGGAACAGGGAAGCCAAAACTATCAATTTAACATTAGAAAGCACCCTCTTCTTGGGAAAATTCTTTACCAGTTCCAATTCTGTAACATAAATACAAACATAAATTCAGTTACTTTCCATATAAAATATAACTATATAAATGTTTTAGGACTGTCAAGAGAACACAAAGTGCAGTCGAGAATTCCCACATATGAGCAGTTGGAGTGTTTCGCTGAGTGTTCTCGTGTTTTTCCGCTTTGTTCTTAAAGTCCTGTATTTTTATTACTGCAAATGACATTCATTTATTACTGTATTTACATGCTTATACCAAGGAAAAACAGAAAACATGTGTTCATGAATTACAGTACAGTCTATACAGGGGTTCAGTGTAAACTGTACAGTACATATAAGGGTTTACTTTTACATATTTTATAAGATTTAAAGTTTAAAATGAAATTAAAGTGTTTTGGGGGCATATTTAGGCTTTTTTTTTTTTTTACCTCATCACAAATTAGCTTTTTTTTGGTGCTCTCGGGTGCTCTTAGGGGTCTACTGTATATACCTACAAACACACAACAAATATACATAGATATATATAAAAAGACACACTCTGTCTTGAGAAACGACTTAAACTTTGCTCTAGAATTTTCGTTCTGGAGCGTCTTCAAAAACATCGTTAGGTAAGAGCAGCGGATGCAGGTTGCAGCTCCCAAAAAGCATGTTTGTTTTTCCAGTGTGGTACAGAAGTCTGGCCTGAAAGTGTTACATAATGACAAATTTGGTCACAAACATCAAAAAAGAGGCAGTCCCTCCTGTGTATTACACCATAAGGAAGGCAGGGGTTCCTCCCTCTGCCTCTGAAAGAAGCCTTTGTAGGGGGTCTCTGGTGCTGCTTTGCTAATTGGAGGTCCACACCCAATAGTGGCTTATGGTCAAGTGGAGGAAAAATAAACACTACATTTTCTTTTTGCAAGTATGAGTGCAGGCAGCAAAGAGGAAGTAAGCATCAAAAGACTAAAACAGCAGTATGTTTCACATATATATTTATGGCATCCCCTGAAACCAGAATCTGCACCCAGCTGAGTAGTCTGGTGACTCACCAGAGGACAACAGAAAGAAAGAGCTGGGGGTGGATTAGTAGAAATAGCAGCACAGGTGAGAATTAATCTATAACACATATCACAATAACTTGCAGAGTTGCTGTGGAATCTACGAGGCTAGAGCTGACGTGACAGAAAATAAGACATTACAACAAACCTGGAGAATCACTTTAGCGATGGAAGAGGAACTTGGTAAACCCCCAAAATGAAATATACCATGTTAAAATTGTGTGTGTGTGTTGGGGGGGGGGGTACATGTATGATGCAACTGTACATCTTGGAGAATTCATTCACACTCAGTTTTTACGAGCGTGAGAGTGAGAAAAACAGTCTTGTTAGATTTCCTTCCCCATAACACATTGTTCTGTTTCCACCTCTAGAGACATATCTCTGTGGAGCCTCTGGACTAAGCAGTGTCAGAAACTACAAAACTCCTGCCACCCACTTCCTCACTCCTCAGTACAAATGGGTTACAATCCGTGCTTGTGTGTGTTTTTTTTGTTGGGGGGGTTGGCTGTTGTGATCTCCAGTTGTAAAGCCTGGCACTTCCCTTCTAAACAGTTCTCCTGTAGTGATGTTTAGTGGATTTATGTACACAACATTAGTGAAAATGCCAGGGTGCCTCAGACCATGCCTAGAATACTAATAAGCAAGCCTACCTACGCCATTAGGAGACTATTGCTAGCGTGCCCCGAACTGGAGCAAAAGCCAAGGGTGGAGTCTGCCCAGCTAGGACATCACAGTGAGAGAGAAGTTGAACAGCAGTAGAAAAGACAATCAGCAAAAATATCTTCTTTTGTCTTTCTGAAGTTATATTCTTAATCTTAATATAGTTGAATTCTGAGGATGCGTCTCTTCTGAGGAAGTTGAGACTGCAGCAAAACTGACAAGGCTCCAACATCAAAATTAATATCCCCATTTCTAATGCAACATTTTTGCCATAACACCAATGTTTGAGTGTCTCCAAACACGGTCTTTACATAAATGCATCGAGTTTCTACAATTAATGCATGCTTATTGACTATGTGCAGAAATCTTTCAAAACCATGTTGAGCAATAATGCATGAATAACTCAACTGCAGATGACCAGTTCATTACAATGTACCCTTCCTAGAAGCGGCACAAGATAAGTTTCAATACTCGAGAAAGAATGTTCAGTAAAATCTGTAAACCAATGCACAGCAAAAGCACCATGTACTCATGGCACGCATCAATATGTACCTCTATTTATCAATAAGTACCACTAGAGCTGGCAGGATTTCTACAATCGACAATGGCCTGTCAAATCTCATGACTCATGTGTTCATTATGTGGTCAGGTCTTTTATGTCTGTCTGACAGCTCCTCGGCCGCTCATCCGCTGACTCACAAATTTTATTCATAAAGTGTTGCAAAACTGATAGAAATGTCAAAATCGGCATTGCGTTGTCACACTGAGGTGGGCTTGCCAGAATGAAGACAAGAGACTCACGAGCTGTTATGTGCCAGAGTAAGTCACTAAAACAGGGATGTGTCTGACTAAGCATTAATATTATTTTACCATTATTGTCTGTGAGTACCCAGTGCACTGCCCAACACATACACATGGACAATATGTATCTATGTATAGGTACATGTATACCTGTGTTTTGGTCAAAAAGGGAAAAAAAGCCTATTTTTATAGTGTATACCCTAAATATGCCCCAAATATGCTTTAATTTCATTTTAATGCATTACCCGTATTAGTCTTTAAATTTAGGTCATGTGACAAAAGTATTGGGACACCACAGCAAGGTGAACGGTTTCTGGGGAATAACCCCTGATCTACTCGGGCTAAAAATACAAATGAGGGCTCGTTGGAAAGGTCTCCTGGAGATCAATCGTACTGTGGAGTTTGAAGTGTCCGAGTGCTTGCACCACGGAGAAATCACTCGGAGTGCGAGAGCTCAACACTGGTGTGGAATTATTAAAAATGTGCTTCCAGGTCGGCTATAGCCTGCCCTTATAGTCCCCTTTTGGGAAAACATCCAGAAAAAATATAAATACACTGCCAAAAAAAAGGGTAGAGGATATTTGCAGTGATATGGGTGATGGGCTGTTAAGTCAGCCATACCACACATTTACATTTACGGCATTTATCAGACGCTTTTGTCCAAAGCGACTTCCAGTCTCTCCCTGGAGCAACTTGGTTAAGGGTCTTGCTCAGGGACCCAGTGTGCTGAAGGTAGGATTCGAACCCATGACCTCTTGGTCCAGAGGCAAGTATCTTACCACTAGGCCACCACCACCCCATAACACCGCAACTAAATATTCTTTATGTTGCGCTGATCACAGACACATTTTGAAATTTTCAAATTATTCAGGCCAACACTACTTTGATTGGAATTTTCAAATTATTCAGGCCAACACTACTTTGATTGTATATTACAAACAATTTAAATCATTTGAGTATTTAGAAATGTAAGCATTTTGAGCATTCATTCTTTACATGGTTTATCAGTTCTCTATTTAGTGCACACACAAAAATCTTCAGAACTAAATCAAACATTAGAAGTTGCTATATGACAGAATAATCATCCTAATAATGTAAGCATAGTCATCCTAACCCGAATTCGGTCCTGTGTCCTCCAATTTACCTCCACCATGTAGCTGCTTCATGTGGGCTCTCCCCCATCGCCTTTTTTCCTAATTCAACAATTTTACAATAGATTTAAAACTTTACCCCAGGCCTAATTAATTCAATTAAAAAAAATCAGCTTTTACTGCTGTCTCAAAGAAGAGTCTCCTTTATACACTGTTAGCACAGAACATCAGCTGTTTTCCAAGTACCACACCAACTGCAGCATTTTAGGAAATTGTTTTGTAAAAATCAGTTTAGAATGCTACAAGAACCGGCAGTGTGGGATGTAGCAGGATGTTACTAACAATAGAAAGGAGTAAAATAGGGAAAACAAATGAACACAAGTGACTTATTTTTAAAGAATAAGTTCTTCAGCACTCAATGGAAAATATCACTGCATACTCATAGTCAAAACTGATACTCTGTCAAATCTCAATACACCTTGCTTTGATTTGATCAGTATCCCAGTTAATGTTTTGCCCCAGTTACTTTCAATTCAATTCAATTATTAATTTCTTGACTAGTTGACTTCACAATTCTCAGCACATTCTCCTGTCCTCTTTCACATAAAGAGTAGACTTATCCTAAATAATTTGAGCGCTGCCATCACAACAAGAGTCCCCAAACTTTTGGCCAGCACTGAATGTCAAGCGTTGCTGCAGTGAAGCTCATGTCCTACCTGACGGTGGTCTGACAAGGTCCATGATGACAGAGTCAGCTCCTTTGGTGTAGACCGTGATCTGCTCCGTAAGTGGGTGACGCACCACTACAGACATCCTCTTCCTGGTGGAGTCGAAGCCAAGTGTGTGGAGCAGCTCGAAGGTCAGCTTCCCCAGGTGTGGCAGCTCCACGGTCACCTGATCAGGCAGCCGGCCCACCAGAGAGCACTTGTAGGCACGGGCAGCATAGACCAGAGCTGCCTCATCAGGAGACTCTGCTTCATAACGCAGCTCACCCTCATCCGGTGCAGTCGCTTTGGCCTGATCGAAGTTGGGCGGAACGGGGCTGAAGGCCTGCTGGAGCCGCTGGCTGGGGAGGGTCTCCTCGTCCAGCTTGGTGAGGGTGCTCTCAGCCGAGGGCGAGGACAGCATGCTGGAGCAGGCGCGCTGAGAGGACGAGCGGTTGGTGGCCAGGCTGGAAGAACTGCTGCTGTTGGAGCCTGAGGTCAGACGGCTTGGCGTGAAGCGCTTGATGAAGTCCTCAATAGTCTTCACTGGAGACTTCAGCTCGAAGCGACGCACCTAGAAAAAGCAATGCAGTCATGTAAACATGTTAACACAACAAATAAAAAAAAATAGAAACCAGAAAAGTCAACCTGTTTACGACCTTTATGAAATCTGACTTGAGAAACAAGGACTTGCTTATCAAGCCCAAGGCTACTTTGTTATGAGCAAATCAGCTCAACTCTGTGCAGTTTGTGAGACTTCATTCATCACCAGTGGTTTAAACTCCATACAAGTTTCCCACTACACAGGATTGCTAGCTAGAACATTCTCTGGTTCATTAATTTACAAGAATTAGCTGTTTATCTAACACATGCAGCCCATGAGTTCAGCTCCTGCTCTGGTCCTAATAGTTTTTAGATTTGAAATTCCTGTTTACGCCCCTTTCAATAAGAGCTCAGCCAAAAAACCAAACAAACAAAAAAAAAAAAACCATGCAAAACAGAGAGCGCAAACTGTTGCCAGAAAAGGCAGGATTCATGTTTTCATGGATCATCAATGTTTTACCCTGAAGTATTTCATCAAAATTTTATTAAATCCTTGAAAATAAGGCAAAGTTCTTAATTTATTCAACATACAAAAAATGTAAATGAGCAATTACTACTAATAATGATAAGGTAGCAATAACGATAAAGTAGATAAAGGAGTATTTTTTTTATATTCACAAAGAATATTGAATGATATAACATTAAACTCAAAACTTCTAAATGAAAATATACTATAACTGCAGCCCTAGTTTAAGCAGAGCACTTTCACAAACACTGCACAAAAAAGGAACTAGGCCACATGACACTCCCTCCTTACTGCTATGAGTAATCAGTTCCATCAAATGAGAGGTAAATATAAGTTGCAATATGTTTTTGTCGGGAGCTCCTTCCCACAATGCTCTGTGAATAACGTTCTCCAAATTGAACACATAATGCAAAACAAGAGATAATAATTTTTATAACCCCTGAGATCCACACATCTGACCGACAGCCCCCTCCAAGCAAGTGGTCACAAGCAGTTTGGCAGCATTCATATCTCAGTTGAATAAGAGAATGTGCTCGGGTTGTAATTAGGACACACCTACACTGATTTCATGATTGGGCCCTTTCAGTTAAGAGGAGGGTTGATGTCAAATACGGTCAGAATTCAAACCTTTTCAGACCTCACCTCCTGAACCCCCTCCCTTTGGCAATATCTCTGCAAAAATGTGGGAACCAGAAGACCTCCATGAAGTCCGAAGAATGATTTACACAGCGTCTGTTTTAATTGGCTTTGAACATTCCGGACCAAAAAAAGTATTAGAAAAACAAGTATATATAATTATTCATGCATTAAAAGCAGTTCAAAAAAACAAGTGATAGGAAAGGCCAGGCCTACTCCTACTGCAACATCTCAACTCCACTTTACAGGAGATTAGATGTGGGTGTTCTACTAAACAGAATGCACTTTTTGTGCACTGATATACAAACCAGCAAGCCTAGGACTGAATAGTTCATAAGAGGTTTAATACAAGTCCCAACACAAACAAGTACTGCTCATATACGCTTGATCTTGGGAGTTAGATATTAAAGTGCTAACAATTCCTATATCCTAACATTTGTAAACAGACAGCATTCTAATACCCCAGCTAAAAATATTTTATACTGTTATTAGGGCTTAGTGCTGGGTGATTTGGCCTAAAATCAAAATCTCAATTAATTACGATTGATGAAAGATTAACTTATTTATTTTTTTGCCCAGTTGCTCAGTGGTCTCAGTGTTTAAGCTCTCCATGCTCGACATGTCGGCGGAATAACGTAACATAAAGGAGCGGGGTCACGTGACTCCACACGCAGTAGTGTTTTTAAAGGGAAAGTAATCGAAATAATCGACCTGGAAAAATTTGATCGATTATAGGTTGTGAATGTCGATTTAGATTACTTTGCGATTAATCGCCCAGCCCTATTAGGGCTTCACAATAGAAACATCTGTTTATTATTATGACTATCAGCCTCTGCAAAACTGGTACTGCAGAAGGCTGGATAAGAAGGCGACCAATTACAGCTCCAAATAAGAGATAGTGTTTTTTTGTTTTTTTTTTTAATGAACTGAGACATTCATGTAATCCAACAGAAGTAAAAATATTTGACCCATTTTAAACACAGAAGACTTGATTTGCCAGGGTGTTCTTAAAAAGGGCCCATATTTCATTGTGTAGGTTTGTGTACTAAAAGCATAATTCGGTTCAGGGCAGCTGGTGGCCTAGTCATTAGGAAATTGCCCCTGTGAACAGAAGATTGTGGGTTTGAATCCCAAAACTGCTAGTGGCACCAATGAGGTTCCCCTGCTCCCCGGGTGCTGTGTTCCTGGCTGCCCACTGCTTCACTTGGTGAATGGGTTAAATGCAGAGAAAGAATTTCACACTGCTCACACTGTGTGCGGTGGTGTGTTTATGTGTGACAACAGTCACTTCACATTTAGTACGGGTGTGGGGCTGAAACCTTACAGTGCACAAAACTGCAATTTTCTTTGCAATTTTTTTTTTATGACTCCACATGTTGGGCACACTCAAAAATATTACAAAACAAGATCATTTTTAAATATATTCCTTAAAAACATGTGCATTATTCATAAACTACAACAATTAAACTACTAGGTTGAACTGCCATGCCTATTCCAAGACAGCTGTACGCAAAATCTGCTCACTTTAGCAAAGGAATATTTAGGCAGGAGGAACGGAGCTCATAAAGGAAGCTCTGGAAAAAGACAGCACTAGCATGTATTTAGCTCGGACAATCATGTCAAGGTCACTATTCTGGCTGGGCATCAGACAGAGGGGGTTAAAGCGAAGCATTCGTCCACAGCTGGTCAGGATAGATCACACTGATGCAGACACAACCTTTATCCACATTCCAACCTGGCTACAGGAAAATCTTCGCCAAACACAGCAATAAAAGCAACACTGAAGAACTCAGTGCCTATTAGTATGCAAACTGACAATTACCAAACAAACAAACAAACTCCTACCCGTGTACACTGGACAACATCATTATGCACATTATAGAGAGGAGTAGAGCTCGGATGCATTGCTGTTACCTTGGAAAAACACCCAAAGTATCTTGCTGATTATTACACTGATGAAATGTTATGGTACTGTTACAGCAACCACAGCTGTGTAATGCAGATAGAGCCATACATGGCTATGGCAGTTCCAATTCCAATAACACAGGTCAACAGGTCAAAATCATCAGAGAAGTCCATGTGGGTTTTATAGTGTTTGTCATGCTGATTTCTAATCTGTGTTTAGTTTTTTCCCCACACATACAGTTTTTGTGATAGTTATAAATTGCATGATAGTTGGTTTAATGAGCATATAATAATCATATACTTATCATTAAATCTATACCCAGTGTGGCCTGTCTGCCTTCACACTGAAAATACTGAAACAGTTACTTGATTGGTGCCTGCGGTTTAATAAAAAAAAAAAACAAACTAATCTAATATTACTCAGAATTCAAAAAGTTAAATTACTTGTTTAGAAAAGTAAAATACTGGTTAAGAAAAGTGTGCTGTGGTTTCAGATGATTAAATTTTTTTTTGTTGACCTGTGTAATTTGAATAAACAGCATTTCTAACATTGGCATCTCTGCACTGGACCACACTCACCTTCTGTCGAGGCTGATTGGGTGAGGACACAACCACCGTGTTGCAGATGGTGAGAGCAATGAAGAAGTCGAAGACGTCACAAAGGTCCGGGGGGATCTGGTTGAGGAGCTGACTGTGGAAGCGCATGAACTCCATCTGACTGCCACAGTCATTCACTTTATCCAACAGCTGAGGATCTGGAGTGATGTCTTTTTCCTGGTGTGCAACAAAGAACAAGAGTGTAACTTTCCAAACTAAGGTGAGGGTCCTCATATATATATATATATAATAAGACAATACACAGTATTTTTCATATTAATAGTGTGAACTGATTGAATGCACTGTATAAGGACTGAACAGTATACAGTAGCAAATAAGAGAAAATATAGTTGCTTATATTCGATTCTACTCATGTAGAGGGTAAAATAGATTTGAAGAAAAGTGTTTCTTTGTGAGCTGTGCTTATGTCCACAGTATGTCCCATATCTTATATACAGGTACTCTATCCCGCTTTAAACATGTCCAGACATACTGAGTACTCAGTAAATATTGAGAATACATGGGTGTTAGTGGGGCAACGGATCACTGTTGATCCGTGATCCGAACCGATCCCTCTCCGCGGTTCGGCACGCATGTGATCCGAAGATCCGA
>JBBPDC010000109.1:11579702-11592969 GCA_037974485.1 Hemigrammopetersius urotaenia | reverse complement strand
TTGTCTCGTCTTTTTTTTGCTGATCCGAAAACTGATCCGATCCGTGACTTAAAACCATGATCCGATCCGAACCGTGACTTTTTTGATCCGTTGCACCACTAATGGGTGTGTGTGCGCGCTGACCATAGGGCTGCTGAAGGCCGTGTGTTTGGACAGGATGCTGGCTCTCTTGGCCTCGGCACGGCTCCCGGTGCGACGGTGTGATTTGGTGCTCTGAGAGCGCAGGACCACTTTGCCACTGTGCTGGCTACACAGGCTCTCTCGCCGTGGCAGAGTTCCACCATGAGACAGACACTCCTCCTCTTCAGAGTCCACCTCCTGGTACATAGCGAGCCTCCTTGCTATTGGGTTTACACAGTTAAAACGGGAGGGGATTAACAGGCAATATGACATGTTTATATTATATTATTCATTTAAACTTCCATTAAAAAAACTATACTTTATCACAAAAGTAGTCGATCAGTCAAGACATGTCTAGTGTCTAATATTTGCAGTAAAATGGACAAAAAGAACAGAATTCCAGGCCTTAAGATGATAATATTCTTTTAGTAATGTGATGTATGTGGGTCAACGACCACAATCAAGTGCTATTTGTCTATTGATTGATGGGCAATAAGCTCCCACTACTTGGCACCAGATAGGTTGTGACTAATAAAGTTCATTTTGGGTGAGTTAAACAATAGGCCAATTAGATTATTGTTTAATAACTATTCCCTTAAGTGATCCTTTCTATACGCTGTAACATGTGATTAGGACAACAGAGATAGTGAGTAACTAAGCCACACATGTTAACATGTCCTCACCGTTGGCATCGTGCGAGTACTCTACTCCTGCCACGGTGCAGCGGCGGAACACCATCTTGTTCTCAGTGAGCGTGCCAGTCTTATCAGAGAAGATGTACTGCATCTGGCCCAGGTCCTCAGTGATGTTCAGCGCTCGGCACTGCAGGTGGGAGTCTGTCTCCTCATCGTACAGCTCCATGTCCTGATGGATGAAGTACACTTGGCAGATTTTTACGATCTCGATAGAGACGAAGAGTGAGATTGGGATCAGCACCTGAGGACATGAAGGAGAAAGAAATTAACAGCAATGCAGAAATTTCTAAATCAGATCCATTTTATTAACATTATACATTATCAAAAATGGTACACTTTGCATAAAGTGTTTCTACCAGTCTCTCAGAAAAAAGTATAGTAATAAAAAAAATGTAGTAATGTAACATTTACTGACAGGTAAAACACAATACATACACATTTCATTTTTAAACAATATTCTATCCTTTTTATTTAACACAACTGTGGGAAATATGACAAAAACATTTAATCATGATACTTGATAAAATGCATTTTCACATGAATTCACAATAATTTATATTTCTGTGGTCTGAAAATGCATCACAAAAAAAGCAATTTTTTTGTGATTTTTTTTTTATATTTCTTGTCATTATTTTGACAATTCATAGCCTTTTTAAAATAACACATAATAAAACTATTAAATAAATATTAAGGGAAAAAGGCTGACAACCAACTACTTGCTATTATGCCCCTTTTAAACACTTTAAAAATTTTTTTTTTTTTTACAGGCTCCCTATATTTGGTCTATATGTTAAACACAGTTGTTCATTGTTCTTGACAGACTTAGAGAATATCACTAATTTTTGATAACCATGATATTGCCCACCCCTGATTTCATTTTTCTTTATGTCTTAAACAGGATGTACATTACAAGAAAAACATCTAAAGCCCTTTCATACCAGATGTGAAGAGCAATGAAAGCCTTCTACAACGTACAGCATGATTAGATCGAACCCTAAAATACATGGATGGTACAGGCTACCCGCTGCACCACAGAGTTTATCTTTCACTTACCACTTATCTCGCATTTACTAGTATCACAGAACATTATCCCGCTAGACCGCCTTTATCATTTTGCAAGGCATACAGGATTACACCATTATCACTACTTACCTGAAACACTATGATCATGGTGAGGAAAAGGTAAATGGCTGAGACCACAGGAGATAAATCTGTTCCCTCAGGACTCAAAACGTCAAATACAGGTCGCTTATCTCCATACTGAAACATCCACAAGCCGTGACCTACAGAAACGCCACCAAAAAGGAAACTGTTGAAGGTTATAAAAAAATGAGAATTCAACTCTTATGTTCTTACTGAACGTTTCCAGAGAAAAAGGCAGAGCCAAAACCATCTGAACTGGATACAGCAGTTGACTGAGACAAGCTGAGAAGTTCTGTCAAAAGGCTAGATCCTAAACCTTTAACCAATGCCACATTTACATATTTGTGTGTAGATGAAATGTTATCATCAAGGTCTAGGACTGATGAATAAAGATTGGGTTCTGTATACAGCTTTGTTTTTGCAGGGGAAAAAAAGTACATTTTTCACATTTTCATCTGCGATACCGAACAAAGCTACTCTGATAGAGCATACAGTGAATCTAAGGATCTTGGTAAGGAATTAAATATTTAATTTAATAAAATAAATACGTGTGAATAGTGCTGGGGGAAAAAGGTAACTACTGAAAGGATTAAACATACTTCGTCAGGAGACAAGGTGCACATTCTGAAGAAACTGAAACTCAACCACTTCCTGCGTCAGAATAGCTCTGCACAGTGACCAAATATCCCACAACACACCACAACGGACACACAAAGTTCCACGTTCATATGCGCTTTCTCTCTCTAACACGGGGGGGGCAGAAGGAAAGGAAAGTCCCTAAAACGCTCCGTACCGATTGCTGAGAAAAGACACATGACCAGGAGGATGATGACACACCAGAAGACGTCCACGTTCATCTGACGCTCCAGTTTGCTGCGTTTGTAGCGTGGTCCATTGTTGTTCAGCATGGCTTTGGTCTCATGGCCTGGAAAACACAACATTAAGCACAGCCCTAAAACCTCGAGGAGCCATTAAGTGCATCAACTTACATTTTATAGGGTTGGTTTCATAGCAAAACTGTTGTTCCCTCAAGCTGAGAGGGTGGCGAATATGGACAGACCTTAACTTAACATGCAAAAATCTAACCTCTCTGAGGAGTTAAATAAATGTATCCCACTTTCCCTCTTTTCCCCCAAATGACCAGCCAAGACATACTTTGGGTCTGAAATTTGCTTTCCGTCTGGAACAGATGCAGCTAACGAATACCGGAAGGCTTGTGCAACTGGCATACTTAAATTATCACATGCTTGCCTAAAACTGTGTTGAGTAATCTCTAACAGTCTTGAGCATGTGGGTTCTGAAACGATTTCTGTTATTTATATAAACTGACTGAAGATGTTGCACAGTGAAAACAGCAAGGACAAACAGCTTAAACGTGTGGGTTTGGGCCAAACAGCGTTAAGGGTGCCAATATTGTTACCTACTGACATCTGCTTATATTCAATAAGGTGTACCACAATACACATACAAAATGTTAGACATTTTGCAATTCTATTGACATTTTGTTTCACCAGAGATGCAGAGCAGCTCTGATTTTATGCTGTTTTAGTGTGGAAGCACCATCAGAGTTTTTGGTAAAAGTCTAAAACCCAAACAGTGGCAGGATGGGGGGGAAAAAAATGGAAACTAGTGTGAAAAAAATGCCAGAAATGAATCTGTTTGATCACATTATGGCAATCAAAAACACTAGCAATACATACCCCTCACTTTTTTTTTTTTTACGCGAATCAGAAGCGGATTCAGTCTAACACGGATTTGTTCGGAGAACCGAACTGATAATGATACGCGGAAATTCCCAGAATAACGTGGAAACTGCAGCTAATTTTGTAACAAATATGAATGAAAATTCAGCTACATTTCCATATTAAATATAACTGTATAAATCTAGAAAGTGCATCTTGAAATGGTAAAATACAGCTGAACTCGGAGGCGGGAGGTTTGAAAGTAGCGGATCTGAAAACGCTATTTATTTCTCCTTTCTGCTGACTAGGAGCATCCCACGCTCGCTGTACTTGGACGCAGGAGGTTTGATGGCTCCGTGTCTGGTCTTTTGAACAGTTATCAACAGTTATCTCAGTTTATTTAGCATTAGTAACATGTGCCCTGTCTAAACGTGGGTATGTTTCATCATTTCTTTTGTGTACGAGTCTTTGTTATGGCTCACCGCATGCTGCTAATGCTAACGGATTTTAAGCAATCAATAAACCGGGATCAATAAAGTTTTCTGATTATTTATTTCTCCTTGTTGCTGCTGTCTGCAGTGTCTGTGGCAGCTGCAAACCTAAATCTCCCCCGTGTCTCAGTGTTTCTCTTGTTTTGTCCATCTTAAAGCCCTGCCTTTTTAGTACTGTAAATTGAATTAAAAGATGTAAATATGGCTTTACCTTTACATTTTAAATGTATAATGGCTGGTAGTCCCCCGCAACTTTCACCAAGATGTGTCAGAAAATGGGTGTGTTTAAAAAAAAAAAAAAAGAGCAGAGCAGAGCTGGCAGTAACAAAGAAGAATCCGGTCACACACACACAGCAAAGGGAAAACCTCTGTAATTTTAGCTCTGTGACATATCGACTCTTAACGACTTTAACGGTCTGAGTTCTCGTTTAGAACCGGACGCCGTTAAAATGTCTATGTTTGATAGTTTAAGGGGCACAGTGCTGAATTCGAGCCAGTGCGGAATCCCGTCAGCACCCCCACCCACCTAGAGCCGAGCGATTCACGACTCATCCGGGTGAATCACCCGGATCCAACTCACGAATCACGAATCCGAGGTCTCCATTGAAACAGATCCGTCATCATGTCAAAGTTATAAACCCCGCCATATTATACATCTTATAACCATTACAACATAAATTACTACAATAAAAGTTGCATAACTTAGTTTCTTGCACCACCACGCTTAGATGAGGGTTATCCTACAACTTCCTGTAAAGTTGAATCCACCTAGTGGTTGTCTCGCGTCAGTCAGAGCCTGAATCGGGTTAGCACTCCTTAACTTCCTCCGGATCTGAACTGCTCAGAGATGGGTCGGGCGAGTCATGAGTGAATCCATCGGTTAACTCCCGTCACACAGAGCCGGATCTGAGCCGCTCAGAGGCGGGTCGGCCGAGTGATCAGTGCATCCATCGGTTAACTTTCGCCACAGAAACGGATCTAATCTGGCAGGTTTAATTTAACGCTACCCGAAACACCAGTACATGATAGATTCACTTCCTTTCTAACAGAAAATATTAATCAATCGAGTCATAACACTTCCCGATCTCGACCTTAGTCTAATGAGTTAATCTACCGACGTACAGGCTACACTGCGGGGTCCAAGCGTAGCGCAAAGCACATGAGTTCCACAGACTCGTTCTTACACTGGTCAATGACAGACTTCATTAACCTAAATAAATATAGACCAATCATTTATTTGACCACACTGCCTTTCTTTCACATTTCAGAACGGTTAAAAATAATAGTCCAACAATTTACGCATATTTTATTTGGGCTATAACCCTAGTCACAAAAGTCTGTTATGTTATATTATATGTTATGTTTTTTTTTATTTGTGTCCAAATAACTATAGGCTACTGTACAGATTTGGAGGAAATTTTCAGACAATGTGGGTGTTGAATGAACAGATTAATTGTTGGTGATACAGAAGGGAGTCGAATCCGAAAAAGGATCAGAGTATCCCAGCTCTACACCCACCTCGAGGGTGGCCCTGAACCCCCAGTGACTTTCATATCTGGCCCACTTGCTATTGAAATTGAAGCCCTGGTTTACATTATAAAAATAGGCATTTTACCAAAACATGACATTGCGGTTTTTCACTATATGCGGGTGCCCCACGAAAAGCAGGGGTTACTGTATTCCTTAATATAGTAGTTGTAATGTAAACCATTATAACAGATTAGGTTCAGTATCTGCATGTTTTTTGTACCAGCACATGCCTAGTAAACAGTAGTAACCAGGTAGACTCTGACTGTAGCTATTCAAAGTGGACAAGGGTTTGATTAAAAGGTGCTTTGGTACCTGCGTAGATGACGATGCCCACGGCCTCCTCTGTATTGCGGATGGTGCATCCTCTGAGCAGCAGGTTGTCTTTGTACAGACCGTCTCGTCTCCCATTACGGTGGATTCTGACAATGAGGTCACACACATTCATCTGGTTCACATCAACTTGTAAACACGCCTGTGATGGCAATCCGTCTTTTTTTTTAAAATAACTTTCTAAAACGTCAGCATTTGCTAGTCACAGAGTCAATGAAGAAATTTTCATTTCATTCTGAAGTGCAGAGCCTGGCGCGCGCGCACACACATTTCAGTGCACAGCCCAACACATCGATCCATCACGACTCACATCACGCAGCACTTCTCCTGCTGGACCCCTTAT
This sequence comes from Hemigrammopetersius urotaenia, assembly GCA_037974485.1. Classification (NCBI taxonomy): domain Eukaryota; kingdom Metazoa; phylum Chordata; class Actinopteri; order Characiformes; family Alestidae; genus Hemigrammopetersius; species Hemigrammopetersius urotaenia. Next base: position 11,586,635 of record JBBPDC010000109.1, on the reverse strand, counting down.
CTCAGCACAAAGCCACTCTGATAGAGAAGCACTGACCTCTCTAAACAACGCAAGTGGTACAGGTAAGGCCTGAAGCCATAGGGGAGTGATCAAAGCACTAAAGATATTCAGCCAGTGCAGCACTTTCTACCAAACCCCACAGCTCCACTTTAAACGAACGCTGAAGAGAAGGTGGAAAAGATCCAGAGCTAGATGAGGGGCAGTGGATGTGGCGATAGCTGTGGAAAATTTTCCCCTTAATGTAAATGTGGTTGATCAGCCAAGGCACACCAATACATAAATACTAGAGGTGGGCATAGATTAATTTTTTTAATGCCGTTAATCTCATTGGGATCTTGGCATTAACGGCGATATTTTTTTTAATCGCGCGATAAGAATCTACTCACACACTATATGGACAAAAGTATCAAGAAGCCTGACCATAAAACTAGTTATGTTTTTCAAAATACCCAAAGACGCTGTAGAATTTTAGAGTAGAAAAAGAAAACACAGTAAAATATGTGTTTTCTTTTTCTACTCTATGATATGATACATTATATATATATATATATATATATATGCATACGTGTGTGTATATAATATCTAGTTTACATTTAATGCGATAAAACTTACTGATTAATGAAATCATTTGGTATCAGAATATTTCAAATAAAGTCTCAATTCTGTTCAGCACTCCCTCAAATTCATTCACATCCATTTGGTAAGTGATGTTAAACAGACTCACACCAAGTAAAATTTTGTTTGTAATTCACAGTATTTTCTTTTTCACTGAACTATTACTTTGATCCATGAAAGGCCAGTACTACAAAGGAAGTGTCTGAGTGGACCACCAGCAAAGTTCAAAAGGCCGGAGGCATAAGCTCCGCAGCAGATGCAAATTGAACGGATGCTGAATGAGAGCAGAATGTTAAGCGCCTGTGTAGAGGGACGAAATAAGCTCTTTACACAAGCCCTAATCTTGAGGCTAAACGATGGATCACATCTCTGTTACTTTAATTGCCCTTCGCTGCTTTTGCTGAGCTTTTGTCTCCTCTTAATCAGAGTCAGGTTTCCTTGGTGTTCCAATGCCGGAGGTGCATTTTTCTCCGAGCTTCACACAGGTAAGTGGCATCTTGGATGCATTAGATATTGCTAAGTGTGCCTTCAAGCTGTGGGCCAAATGTTTGGACCAGTACACGACTTAACACTATTGCAAAAACAGATCCCTATCAAGGGTCGAGGAGTGGTTGGGCGGGTGTTGATTTTAAGACTACACACCGTACGCTCACCATTAATGTAATAAAGTATCACATCGACAGCAACCAGCCCTTCGCTCCCTCCCTGGCAGCTGGAGACACTCTGGAGTAACTGGGCAACAGAACGCTGGCAGGGTGCCAGCAGCATCTGCTCTCCATCATGGAGAAAGAATAAATGTCATAATCATTCTGGTTCCTGTCAGCTGACTCACTGGCCCTGCTACCATCAGCACGTAGGTCTTTATCTGCTCCGCTCACACACAAACACACCCAGGGACTCCGACGAGGATACGGCATATGGTGTCAAATACACTGTTGGTAAATTATGACAATACTGGCTTTGCCATACTGATCTCGCAGGAGGCCGTGATATGCAAATGAACCTTCCAACCAACCACTAACAGACATGTCTTCATTCAAGGACTAAACTGGAGTGAATGTGGATTCATTACTAAAAAGAATGTTTTGTCAGACTCTGGCCTAAAGTGTAGGTTATGAGTGTCTAAAGCCATGAGCATAATGCATTTTAATATTCTGTAAGTTATGATCATATTATATAGTAAAACAATCACAATATGAGTTTCTGTCCAAGTATTATTCCATTTATAAAGCTCCTTCTATTATAGCTGGCACGAGTTTTTGGTTTAGAGTGTTGCTGGGCATCGTGATGGCCGTCAACTATCCCTAGTCAGGACTCCTTAGCATTCCATCCTGTTAGGTGTCTAAAACACCCCTGGAGCGAAAAGGTTTTTGAGAAAGCGCTTTAAGTGTTTCCGCAGAATTTAGGCAAAATCTACTCTTTGTACCTGAAGATGAAGCTACAGATTTATTCAAGTATTAGAAAGTAGTTTTTGTTAAGAAATCTGTTTCAAAAGGAAGCAAGTTACCCCGTTTTGCTTTGCAGTGTACAGCAATAGATATAATAGCATATAATACGGCCATTAATAATTAATCAGTTTTAGTATAACTAAGTATTTGCTTACAGTGCATTGTGAACAGATGCCTTTGTGTAAATACAGTACAGTCGATGTGACTACATACTACATAAGCTTACATAAAAGTTTGCTGCTTGTACACAACTCTCCTCTCACAGCTGCTGGCCATTCCAATTATGGCTGCTAAGCAAAAGCAACATAACTTATTGTAGTTTTCGGGTTATGACTTAAAAGCTGGCAACACACTGCACTGTGGATGCAAAATGTTTCCTAAAGCATTACACACAGCCCAGCCTGTCCACGCTACGCCTCCAGCAGAACACCTGTCTAATTGAAAAATGTGAATATTGCATGAGGCTATGAGACCAGATTAACATCTGGATGCACAAGCTACATTTGAAAATGCATGAACATGCTATATCCTGACTGGGTAATGATCCCATCACCAGAATCTGGTGGGTGTTAATGCCAAACAGGGCTGGGGTACCATGTTATGGCATGCCCTTGTAACAATTTGTGGTAAAACCACCTAAAACCACCTCTTAGCAGCAAATTAAAACAAATAAATCAAACACTTTCTAAATCCTCCACAGGCCTCACAGCACACGACAGTAACAAGACAGCATTAGTGGGTTTGGAAGCTATCTATGTAAAGCTAGAAAAACAGAAACATCGGGGTTATGTCATGTTAAAGGTGAAGAAGAGTAGAGAACAGTGCTGTACTTACATGTAACCACGAAATCTGTTCAGGTCATTGTTGGGCTTCTCACATTCAATGACGCTATTGTACTTCAGGGGGTCAAACTCCGCATCCTGTTACACATTTTAAAAGTTTTGATTTTAAGCATTGGTCTAAATTCATTTTTGTGAGATGACATGCTTTAGAAAGAATAAAAAGATCGCTTCACTTCTGTTATAAGGCTTTTACCCCTAGCTTTATTGACACTGAAATGACAATGGGTGCTTCTGCTGCCAGTAATTTTGTACAGTGAAGTTCACCTACTATAAAAAGGAGCTACCCTCAGGCATTTCGTGAGGTCAGTTACTCAGTCTTAACAGCTAGGTTTGAAACTGCTACTCTAATACACACCTTGAGCCTCATCACTGAGGGAAAACTGCGAGCCAGGCCTAGAATGCGCCAAGACATTTCACTGGGTAAATACAGCCCAGCTGAATCCACTCGGGGAACAAGCCAACACCACAACACTAACTATTAACGTTCAGACATTACTTTATCAGTTCTGTTTGCACGCTGCCTCCAGTATCTTCCTGGTTAAATGGAACATTCCCATGGAAAATGGTTCAGGGTGCAACTGTGCAAAAAAAAAAAAAAAAAGTTTAACACAAAATAGCAGGCTAGGAATTCTCACCAGGTCGATGAAGCTACGGACCACCTGTCTCTGTTTGAGGTTGGTCTCGCCATCTAGTGTGGCTGTCTCGATGTGACACAGGTGGTCTGGGTCGCTGGTGCTCAGTAGAAGCACGTCGGCCGGCAGGATCTCGTTGCAGCGCAGTCGGATAAAATCTCCCACCCTCACCTCCTTCCAGTACTGCTCCACATAGCGCTGCTCACTCCTGGGAAGAGAGAGAGCGCACACATACTCGCTTGTTGAGGTTTGGCTTAATGCGGTTAGGGTTGTTTAAGCTGACAGCAACGTTCAAAACAGCAAAGTTTCCAAAACAACATTTGTGTGAAATAAAAGACTACATGTGCACAGAAAAGACAAGACTGAACTTTAAAGAAACTCCCTATGTCATGAAAAACAGTGTAAAAGGCACAACAGCAGCTGTTGTTGCTGATGTTGCGGTTTAAATGCACTCTTTTTTTATGGCTGCATTCACCATAGAATTTTTATTTAAACATTTTAAGTTAAAATTCATTTACAAAAAGTGTGGCACAACCTTCGAGACTGATGAGCCAGTCTGACCTAACACTGCAAACTAATCCCGTCTACTGAGCCTGGACCAGGCCGAGCCCCTCAAGTAGAGGGAGTACACTGTGTGCCTGTGGTGATGAGTAAATCGCCACCTACTCCAGCAGAAGCAAAAATAACATTACAAGAGTTGGGGAAACATGGCTGCAGGCACTAGGCCTCTGTGCGGCTGAGTGAGAAACAAACCTTTCCTCTGTTCACTTTCCCGCCCTTCCCCACTAAAGAGAACTCTGTTTCTGCCATGAGGGAAACTATGACCCCTAACTAAACACAACCCCTCTAAAGGAACGCAAAAAGGTAGAAACTCTTCAAAAGGAAGGGCAGGAAAGGGAAGCAAACATGACAGAGTCAAATTAAGAGATTTATGACACAAGTGAATAGAGATCAAGGGAAGATGCAGCTACTACAGCGAATACAGGAAATAATTACACCCTTGCAACTTGAAATGAAGACACAAAGAATTTTTTTCCAACAGTATTTACTCAATGCTCATAACATCCAAGTGAAAGATATGATAGCACCAGTTCAGAAAAATGAAAAATAAATAAAAAAAAATACAATAGGGTTTTAGTCTGGGCTATGACTAGGCCTCGCAAGGACTTTCCCCTTTTTCTCCTTCCGCCACTGTGTGATCAGATTTGTTGTGTGCTTTGTGTCGTCATGTTGCCTAGTTTCCTTAAGAAAGTTTTCCTTAAGTTTTCCTTTGACAGTATTTTGCCCCATCCATTTTCCTTCTATCCCAAGAAGTGCCCCAGTCCCTGAGCCAGAGAAACCCACCCATAACAGGATGCTACCATCGCCATGCTTTACTGTAGGAATAGTGTTCTTGGAAGGTGAGCTGTATTGCTTTCTTCCAGAGGTACCGTTTGGTGTTCAGGCCAAATAGTTTGAATGTAGTCTCATCCAAACAAAACACCCTTTTCAAGGAGCTTCTTCAAGGAGCATTTTGGACAACAAGGCCTTTCTGGATTAGTGGCTTTTTTCTTGCAACCTTCCCATAGAAGCCAAATTTGTGAAGCACTTGTGATAGTTGTCACATGTTCCCAAAGACCACGCTTTGCCATAAATTCCTAAAACTGCTTCAAAGTTGCCACATGTCTCCTGGAAGCCTCTCTAACCAGTTTCCTCCTCACTCTTCCATCCGGTTCGGATGTACAGCCTGATCCAGGAAGTATCAAACACTTTCTGCTTCTTAATTATAGACTTTATTGTGCTCTTAGGGATTAAAAAAGCAGTTTTGTATCCGTCTTCTGCATTTAAACCATTCACCCAGTGAAGCAGCAGGCAGAGAGGCACACAGCGCCCAGGGGAGCAGTGTGGGGCGGTACCTTGCTCAATGATACCTCAGTGGTGCATCTAACAGTCCTGGGACTCAAACAACCTTCTGATCACAGGGCCAACTCCCTAACCACTAGACCCACCAGCTGCACTACCAAGCACTGGAATAGCTGAACTATTCAATTGGATTACAAACAATCTTAGGTGGAAACCAGTTAGGAGATTAATTACACCTGATTGAGTTTACAAACATTTATTGATGATCCTTTATTAATCTCAGTCATTTTTGTTTCATAAACTGCTATTGTCGTATCTTATGTTTTAAGTTGCCATCATATGTTTAAGTTGCATTGATTAATTCCATCCGAAAAATTTGTTTTTGTTTATGTCTTCAAGCTGCAAAAAACAAAATGGGAATATTTTGAAGGGTGCGATTCTTTTCTATGCTATATTGATTGTCTTAAAATAGAAATGTCACAGCACAGTATGCACTAAAATGTACATTTGAACATGTAATTGTATACTGCACTGTGCCATAGTATTTTATTCCATTTTATTTTATTCTTATCTATTGTTTCTTAATTTCGTACTGTCAACTTTCTACCGTAACCAATCATATCCTCAATTCTCTGAACAGTGTGCTGAGAAACTGGATATTATTTAAGACTTGACAATACAATAAGTAAAAATGATAAACAAAGCTGGGTACAGGCTGTTTATCCTCAAGCAAACAACGGCCTGAACTAGTTTTGGGAAACCTGTCTGCAATATGTAGCTCAGCAGTCCAAGGTCCCAACCTAGTTGGGGGAGCTGGTAGCCTAGTGGTTAGGGCATTCGCCCTGCGATCAGAAAGTCCAGGTTCGATTCCCAAGAGCAAGGTACCATCCCCACACACTGCTCTCCGGGCGCCGTGTTCATGGCTGAATTTCGTGCTGTTCACACTGTGTGCAGTGGTGTGTTCACGTATGACCAAATGATCACTTTCATTAGCAGCCAGGTAGGCAACATGGACATTGTACTGTTTCTGCTGTATACCTGAGTAAGCCCCCCTGCATAGACCTCACCAAAGGTAGTGCTTATAAATAGTCCCCATAGCACCTTCTTGGACAAGAACCGAGAGGCAGACAGGAGAATTTCAGGATGGATCATACAGGCTTAACACCTAAGACAGTGCCAGGAGCTTTACTCAGCATAGCACATACACCACAGTCAACACCCAACATTACAAAGAATGATAATGTGTTGTAATACTGGGTGGAAAAGTCTTGAGAGCGCTCACTATTTGAAATCATTCTAAACATTTGTATTAGAGATGCACAGCATATCTTATGTTGTTTAATTTAATTTAATTTAAAATTTAACTTGTTACTCACTACCCAATATTGAACATTCCTATTGTGCCTGTGCAGAATATCAGAAGGCTGCAATATGCAAATAAGCTGTTCCTATAATCTTTAGCCAATCTATAACCATTATTTACATTTACAGCATTTATCAGACGCTTTTATCCAAAGCGACTTCCATTCCGTTACTACAGGGGGCAGTCTCTCC
>JBBPDC010000109.1:11566243-11579602 GCA_037974485.1 Hemigrammopetersius urotaenia | reverse complement strand
CACAGACACACACACAGACACACACACAGACACACACACAGACACACACACAGACACACACACACACAGACACACAGCAGTGAATGTTGTCCAGTATGTAGGTAGAGTGCAAGTAGTACAAACATGCCGCCCTAAATTTAGCAGTTTTTAGTCGGGATGCACCGAATATTTGGCCACTAAATTAGTTTTTTACGTGACAGAAAGAGCGATGATGCAATCAACAACTGCAACCTACACGTGCCAGATTGAACATGTCTGCCATGTGGCGCAATTTGAAATATCTAAGAAAGACACGCAGAAAGCCGTTTGTAAAGCGCGAAATGCCGAAATTTCTTGTGGGGGTGCGTCCACAAACACACTCAATGCAAGACCCTTTGAGCAAACCCCTTCCATCGATGCCGGATATTTTTGAAAAGGCAAGAAAAAAAAAACAATTTTGTTTTAGGCCTAAAGAGAATGTTGTTATATCTTTCAGCAGTTTTTAAAGCACTTGTTCTGAATGCACCTTGTTGATGAACTTCATGCAGAATTTTAAAATGCACTTGAATTCACTTGTTTTATAAGAGAAGATATTTAATTGTATAATATTTCAGCTCTCTTGCTTTTGGGCTATTCATGAGTGGGGCCATTGAAATTATTTTATTTCAAATTGTGCATTGTTTGAATGCTAATTAAATGTTATCATAGCTTTGAATCATGCAATTGCAGGCTCACACAGTGCCAGTCATTACGGCAAAATTACAAAAAATTGGTATAATAATTTCTTTCTGTGTTTTGGTTTCGGGCATTTTCGGTTTCGGCCAAAAAAATAATTTCGGTGCATCCCTAGTTTTTAGACAGGGCTCTAAAGCCGAGATCTGTGTTTATTTTTTTTCCATCACTCTGTACCTGCATCAGCCAAAGTGTATTATAAATTAAGAGGTCAACCTCTAATCATCCATTGACCTCCAGGACAGAACAGGCTCTTTCGTCTGGTTCAGACAATAAGCCTCACTGCAGAAAGCCGTTAGGTCTGCTGAGAAAATCCTGAGCAACAACTTCTTAATCTTCCCACACCTCACCATTCAAGACATTTCTTTAATCTAAACCTGACCAAGAACAACAGTCATAATTTCAATTCAAAAAATTTACTTCTCCATCCTGGAGCCCAATCACTGAGCAGAAATCCTGACATCACTGGTTCCCTTATTACTCTACAAGAAGACAACTACAGCCCACACCTGACATACACAAACAGAAGCTCAGTCTCAGAAAAGTCACTGCACCAAATATAAAGCAAGTTGTTTCAACAACTGACCTTTCATTCAGAACATTACACAAGCGCATCCTTCACGATCAACTACAAAGATTCAATTATGCAAGTTTCGTGGTCTTTTAGTAATTCCTCAAGGCCATATTTTCCATATGTATGAGTCCAAACACCTTTTTTCTGCCCATGTCATTCTAACAATGTGTGTGCCGTCAGTTTAATGAATTCGTGGTTTACAGCTTTTCTGAGCATTTTCCTGTAATATAACAAATGTTTTGAACGCATGTACATAAAGTTCTACAGAATCCAGAATTATACTGGGGTGGGAAATATGACTATAGTTTCATTTTGCTGACATGTGACATCCAAGTGTAGTTTTGTGTGTATCTCAACATCGCTTACCACTGACCATCGATGTGTTTTTACGAAGCAAGTACAATTTGTTTTGTTTAACTGGGGTGTAGAGGAGCATAGTGTGTGAAATATTGAATAAACTTCAATATATCACCACAGTACATTTACATTACATTCATTTGGCAGATACATTACAATTTGCTTTGGATAAAACTCTGGGAACCCATGAAAAAGTCTTCACATAGAGTCCACCTCTATACTGTATAAAGTGTTAACATTATGTATATGTTTTTCCATACATGACTGATTCATGCTTACACTTACAGCAAGCCTAATGGAAAAGCAAGGCACCATGGGCCCTACCATGGTTCCCCATCTTCCTCAACACTCTGTGGGTTTCAAGGAATCCAAGTATCGACATTTAAATGCCTTGGCACTTGAAAAGAATAAGTTATTTCAACCCACTGTTCGTTTCTGGACATTTATTAACAAACTAGTTACTTTTGCTTCAGTTGTTTATTTAGTTACTTAAGTTACTAAATGGTACCTTCTCAGAGCACTTTTAATTTTTTTTAAACATTTGAAGATTTGAAATAATCTGCCACTGAGACTTGCCTGATTATAACCTGGCATTTTTATATCTAAAACAAGGACATGGCAGCATGTTGTGACACTGGATTATATCACTGTGGAGACCTTGGAGCCATACAGGTTCCACAATAACTTCACTGAAGTGATCCAGAAACACACAGAAACAAAAAACCTTTTCAACTGTCTCTAATTATGTTCAATTGTTAAATGATGGCAGTCGCTATAAATCTGTGCGCACTGATTCAATATTTGCTGGGTTTCAGAGCTCATTACAGAGAAGATGCAAATGAATCGGCTTCAGGTGAATCAGCACAAGGTGGCTTGGCGGCCTTAAAGAAGACTCATCTGGCTCGTTTACTGGAGACCCACTGTACTTGTTTTTCCGTAGGCAAACTGACATTATCGAATGTGGATCTGTCTTTGGCATGGTAGGGTGGTGTGATCAATAATCTGGTGAGGCAAATAACTAGCCATAATAGCTTCAATGTTCATTATTCTACAGATAACTTCATGAGCATGGATGGAAGTTCTTTTCCTTTAGAATGGGACTTTTATCTTAGAAGGCATTAACTAAAGTTAATGTTTTAACCCAAAATCACCACCCAAAAAGTAACTGATTGTGTAAAAAAAAAAATGCAAAAAGGGCATAAAAGGTTGCAATTCATCATATAAGTCAAATAAGTTTGCAAGCCTGTCAACCAGAAACCCCAATTGAAAATGAATAAATAACCTCATTCTGGAGGTTTGAGTCAGGATTTATTCTCAGAGGATTATGATAAGGACCTGTAATGCTCAATAAATATATCCATCAAACCTGAGGCCTGGAACGTGGAACACAAGCCTGTGGACCCCAAAGATTTACTTTCATGAAGCAGGGGTTAAATCTGGTTAAAAAGGGGGAGGGGGGCACCTAGACTTCTACGACAAGACTTTGTGTTGGAGTACAGTTTAAAAGAAACAAAAATAAATATTTACAATTCAATGCTTAAGTAAAATATAAAAAGGTTGCACACGAAAGCGAGTAAAGTTTGGAATTTTGCAACAGGTAGGCCTGCAGTCATCCTGGAGAGGCATGTGGAAGTTACTTATCACAGCTGTGCTATCGGTGGAGCACAGAAGCAAACACCTACCTGCTGTAAACCAGACAGTCCATGTGGTTGATTTCTTTATCGGATCTGTGTCGCCTGTAATCCTCCCAGAGATCCTTTATAGCGGTCACGGATAAAATAAAGACCACCGGGGCGAGGGCGAGCTCCGGCTGGAACGCGTTCACTACAGGCACGAAATTCAACAGAGCTATAAAGACAAAGTAGACGTTGGCAAATCTGTGGAACTGCTCAAAAAGGTTCTTGGGTATAAAAGAGAGCAGGGTGTACTTGGTGGTCTTAATCTTGTTGTTTGCATAGTGCCTGTTGGGGTTCTCCCCTCCTTTGGCGTGCTCGTATAAAAGATTGGCGTGTACTATCCTCGTCTTGTTCTCTTTCTTGCTTTTCCTCTTCTTCTGCTTCTTGCTGCTTGAACTTTTGCCTCCTCCAGCCTCTCCAATCTCCCGCGCCATACTTCTCCCAAACTCTCCCAAAACTTTTTTCTGTCTCCTCTTTCTTTCCGTGTGCGAGAACAAAAAAGCCACTCAGACCATTCCTATGTGATCATGCCGATCCGTCTGGTAGTTGAGGGGGTCCGGGCCAAGTTTTTCATTTTGGTTTTTCTTTCGCCTCCATGTCCCCGTGTCCTCCTCTCTCACTCTTCAAACCATTGGAAAGTTATTGTTGCATCTCTCTTTTTTTTCTCTCACTCCCAGTTGAAGATGCTTTAATGCTGGGCCGAGCTTGAGCACAACGCGCATGCGTGCTAATCCATATACCATAAGGCTCGGCCCAGAGCGGCTTCCACTGCTTTTTCGGTCAATCCGTATTGTTGTGTGTGCATCATTTCTGGGCAGTTGCAGCAAGCGTAGCACGTTTTAATGGGAGGTACCAAAGCTATCGTCACTTCTGACGAAATGAGCTGCGTGAGCTCCTCCCTGTGTGAGTCTGACTGGAAGTGCCACGCGTAAGTGTTTCAGTACGTGGTGGCCAGTCCTGCACAGTCAGTACTCAGTACACAAACAGGTCGAGCTCAGTATCAGTGCGTGATGATCATTCCGCAGTCACTGTCGTATTACTGTGATTTACTGTCTGTCTTTCTGCTGTGGCCTTCAGCAAAAACCAAAAAGTTTGTAAAAAGTCATGATTTGTCATACAGTATATGAACACACCACAGCACACAGTGTGAAATTCATTCACCAAGTGAAGCAGCAGGCAGCAGTATGTGGGTGCCATACTCAAAGGCACCTCAGTGTTACCACTAGCAGTACTGGGATTCAAACCCACAGCCTTTTGATCACACTCTCTAACGACTAGGCCACCTCCTACCCCATGCCATTTTCAGTGGAATCAGCGAAACACCTGATGCCATTTTCAGTGGTATTAAACTGAACTGAAATCCTCCAACATCAGGGGGCTGGAGCTCATCCTTCTTTCTCTTTATGCATATCCTCAGTTTCTCCTTTGCCATTAGTGCCATATTTGGACTCTTGTGAATGGAGAAAGCTGTAGTCGTGTATAGAAGGTCTCTGTTCTGTTGCGCTGCTGGAGTGGGGCAAAGGTTGGACGACAACTCTTGTGAAGCACACAAGGCCTGTCACTGCGTCTCTTCAAACCTCTGGCCACACAGCATGGGCCAGGGTGGAATGCTAAGTGCTCAGTTATCGCTCAGACAGGAAACAGTAACGGGAGCCATTTAATATCACAAATGTTTAAAAGCATATAATAATAATATTAACAATGATAACGGGCAATAATAATACAGAACATAATAATGATGATGATGGAACCTGAGTCCAGTGTGTTCCTTACTCTCATATACTGAACTAAATACATTGTTAAGCCCTCAAGACGCAAGTATGTTATAGAAAACAGTAGGACTGGGGTTTTCCAGCAAAAGTCTTAAGTTAGTTTACTCCATCTTAAGATAAAAGCTTGTATTATGTGTCTAAGTATTTCAGAAGTTGTAAATAAACTTATAGTTATCAACAGTGTTTTGTTGTCCTTTATGTCTCTCCTTTATGTTTATTCCCTTTGTAAAACAACTTTGAGAATTTAGAAAAGTGCTACATAAAATGAATAATAATGTATCATTATTGTTGTTGTTGTTTTCACCATTTTTTACAGGACTGGATCCTTTAAATTAACCAATTAAAAAGTTCTTAGATTCAAAGCCCCTCATGGCTTACTCACATCCTCATATTTACTCACTCATATTTCGCAGGTCAAATTTTCCACAAGGGGGCATCATAAGCAATCAACTAGCTTTTATTGCTTCATAAAAGCTGTGCATCGTCTCAGCGACACTGCGTGTCCTTGATAGGGTTCATTTGAATGCTAAATCTAACACAGTCTGAACGTTGACTTTTGTGATTATAATTCTAGATGATTTTCACCAAATTTATACTCTTCCTATCAGTATGTGATATCTGATGTGTTTGTGAGCCAGTCCTTAATTAAAACAAGACTCCTCACTTGTACGTCCAAATCAAAGTGAATTGGAAATCATAAACCACTATCCTCATGCATTTCCAAAAACACGATTTCTATGATTTTTGTCTGTGATAGGAGGGATAGCTTCAAAAATCAAAAGATGTAATGCAGATGGGCACAAGGCATTATATTTTAATTATGTAAATTAAAGTATCTAATTATGTATCTAAGTAAAATAGAAAAAATAATTTTGTCTTTTTAATGGTATGACACAATTAACACGAATGAACTTGGTTGATTAGCTGAAGTTGATTGATTAAATCTCTTTTATAATTCAGACAGACCCCATTCAATATATTTGCACTGACCCTTCGTGCTAGTTTCTGTGCATTTCTATCAGCCATTACTAATTTTTCCTGTTTTACACATTCGTGTAAACATATAAAGTGGAAACATATTAAATGTGAATGGCACAATCATTGAAGACTGTCCATTAAATCTAGGACCGGTTTGTTAAGCTTCATATTTGTAAAATATTATTTTTCTTTTCCTTTTGTTTCTTTCTTTATTTTTGAGCAACATCTCCATTTCATTCAAAGGTTTTATATGCCAGAGAAATATGTGGAATAGTGGAATATTCCAGTCTCTACAAACTTGTAAACATTGTCTTATCTTGTTTTAGTTCTTTTCTTGTTTCAGAGTTTCAACCTTGAAGTACAGGGCTCTTGTACTAAAACACATTTCGCAGGGGGGTCAGGCTTCTCGCTGGAACAGTTTTGTATGTTTTGTGCAGGAGCACGACTCACTGGGGTTCTGTGGAGGAGATGGTTAACCTTCCTCCTGTACTTATGATGAACAGTGTTTATATCCTCTCTGCAAACAAGCAGCTATCAGTTCCTCTTTGACTCAGAAGGTTGCTATGAGATGAATGCAGTCGAGCAGACTAATGCAAAAGCCGAGTTTATTAAGCTCTCCCAAATGTTTGTTCCTCGTTATCTTTTTGCTGATTAAAAGTTCACCACACCATTTTATCGGGCAAAAATAAATACACCACGATATAATATTGGAATCTCCGTGTTTTTCTAGGCTGAAGATTAAACGGAACAGTTTGAAGAAGAACATCAATGATTAGTCTCTGCCTAAGGAAACAGACAGCAATTATTATTCTGATAAGCAAAGCACAGGAATATAAGAATTTAAAAAAGGATAATACTGCTTGTTGTTAAAGGTTGTGATGTTGCACAAACATGTTTACATATCTGCCTACCGGAGCTTAGCCTTACAGTGAGATTACAGGCCGTGTTTCTGGCAAGACAGCTTTTTGAATGAGGCACAAACCATTGCGACCTTTTGTAATAGAGGTCATTTATAAATATGACTTGCAGTGTTGCAGTGTGCATTGTGCTGTTGAAAGAGGCCACGACCGTGGAGGGGTGCACTTGTTCTGCGACAATGTTTAGGTATGAGTTGCAAGTCAAAGTAACATAAATGCCAGGACCTGAGGTCCAGAGCCTCACTCTGCTTCTGCTGGCCTGCCTCCCATAGAACCTTCTGATTTCATTTCTTCCCCGGGTAAGAGATGCACACACACACCTGGCCATTCATGTGATTCATTAAACTGCCCATCTTCTTCTATTTCTCCATGATCCAGATTTGATGTCCTCATGCCATTGTCGGCACTTTTGGTGGTGGACAGGGGACAGTATGGGCACTCTGACTGGTCTGTGTCTATAGAGCCCCATACACAGCTGCTCTGCACTGCATGTTCTGACAGCTTTCTAGAATAGCCAGCATGAACCTTTTCAGCAGTCTGTGCTCTTCTGTGGGATCAGACCAGATGGGTCTAACTCCACAAGCGCATTAGTGAGATTTGAGCATCCATGACACTGTCACTGGTTCAATGACTGGCCATCCTTGGACCACTCTAAATACCAAGAACATCGCAAAGACCTGTCATTTTGGAGATGCTCTGACCCAGTTGTCTAAGGCAGCTGGCGGCTTGGTGGTAAGGGAGTTGTTTCTGTGATTGGAAAGTCTTGGGTTTAAATTCCAGGACTGCCAAAGGCACCACTGGGGTACCCTTAAGCAATGTACCGTCCCCACACACTGCCCCTCGGGCGCTGCATCGTGGCTGCCCCCTGTTTCACTTGGTGAATGGGTTAAATGCAGAGAAAGAATTTCACACTGCTCACACTGTGTGGTGCTGTACTGTGTTTATATGTGATTATAAGGAGACACTTTACTTTACAATTTGCCCTTTTCTCAGTATCCCTACTTATTAATTTCAAGTGTCTTGATGTGGCTGATCAGTGTAAAATCTAAAGAAAATATAGACCTTAAAATCTAAAGAAAATATGGACCTTTTAATGCTAAGGATTGATAATGTGTGTACATTTGCAGGCATGATTTGACGTTTTTTTGACAACAGTGGCCACCATGTCTGCACTTTCTATTTCTGCTCTAGTCGGGTTGCTGTTCTTAAGGAGGGCATTTTTCAGCTGGATATTTTCCTTGGATGATTTATGTCTCTGCCAGCCTACAAAGTCACCGATTTTGAACTTAGATTTATCTTATGGTCATGCAGTGAGCTTTTTAAACTCTGTTCAGGGTGTTTCATTTCTTCTAAGAAATATATAAATGCAACCCCCAACCTGATTTCTTTCCTTGTTTTTTTCTGCTATTGGTGATGGGGGGAGGCTATTTACTTAGTTAAAAAGGATGCAAATAATAAAATATGTGCAAGAGCACTGTGATATAGCTGATTCATCAGCAAAAAAATGTGAGGCGTTCAAAGCTCATTATTTAGTACAGTAGGCCATTACTTCATATGACATATTTATTGCATATGTTCTGGGAAATTGAGCTTTTGTCAGCATATTTTTCAATTGTGCATCGGTATTCATAGCTACGAGCAGTATAAAGCTGCTGACCCCTTATGTAGAGGGAAGTCTTTGAATTGCCTGTTCACAAACCCCCATGAAATTAGGTTACGGCACTTTACAGCACTGGCAGCTGGAGAAATGAGAAAGCAGATGAACGAGGAAAAAACAAAACGGCTGATCAATTCTTCCCCTGTTCTCATAAACAAGCATAGAGCATGGCTTCCTCTCTCTCTGGAATGCCCAGATTACAGAGGGGGCGAGTGTGGCGACTCTAATGCCCCGAAACACGGCACGACTCATTACAGTTTCCCAGGCTTGTTTTGGGTCAGGACCAGACTACCCGAGTGTCTCAGGTCCAGCTCTCTCTGACCATCCATCACCGGGAAATTGAATCGTTCCCCAATGCCAAGATGCCATGGAGTCCAATCAGCCATTATTTTTTCCCCAGCCCAACAGCTGGACGGTGCTACCGCAAATCACGGCTGACGGCGGCCTGGATAGGCCCCTGATTGATCTGCTCCAGTCCTGCTTGCTGAGGGCTAAATGACCCGGCACTTGCAAATCTGCTGAGATGTGGAGCTTTGGGTAGGCAATACTGCTTGTCATGGAAAAAAAAAGCTGGAGACTATCGCTTCTTGGTCTGTGATCTGTCTTGGATTTTACTGTCTTCCTATTTTTTATTTCATATATAGTTTGAAAGTTAAAGATCCTCATAATATATTCAAGAAGGAAAAAAACACTATTAAAGAGCCCCTATAATGATGAAGCCTTAAAAGGGGATTATTCATATATGGGCTCTTTAACTGTGTTTTTCCCCAATAAAGGCCATGTCATTGATTGCTTTTGCTCTGGTGTCTCTGTCTTTGGTTAGTAATAGCTTAGGCCCTTCCAGTGGTCATAACCGAGATGCTACACGGATTCAGGCAGTTCCTTGTTCATACCCCTTAGAATTCGAGGGCAGTGACCTCACTGAAAGTTGTAATGTCCTTACACCAACTATTGCTGCTCCCCAGAGCTAGTCACTTAACCTCTGCATGTTGCCGCATGTCCTCTCTTACCTCGGCATGACAGCTGGAACAGCTCAGCGGCCCTGCTGTGATTAAACAAAAGCTGGAAGAACGGTAAAGTGGGCCTTTGTGGATCCATACACGGTTTTGTTTCCAGCTCCACTAGCCACCTGTTGGTTGCATTTTGTCTTTTGTTTTGTGGTTTTAGGTAAAGCAGATAAGAACTAAAGTGCCCTTATAGGCGACTATTTTGAGTATCATTTATCACAGCAGCCTCCAGTCCTCAGGTCCTGGCAGGAAGTGTGTCCAATTTAGTACAGTATAACATTTTCTACCAAATTAATAAGTAATAAATGTGTGAGTCTCCCGAGCATACAGTATGTCAACACAAAGCATTCGTTGTTATAATTTGCTTCATAATTTGATTGTCAGCTACTTGAATGAATCAGTAGCCGGGGACTTAATGGAGATAAAGTGTACAGTGTTCTCACATTTTACGCCTGTGTAAATGTGGCTGGCGCACCGGGCCGTTTGATAAGCTAATGGCTAACTGGCGGTGTAGGTGTAAATGGGGTACACTGTCGATGTGCATATGGTCATGAGTGATGTTGCCTGTACACATTTAGAGTATGTAAACCGGTCTAGAATTAATTAACCACGCTGACTGATATGTGAATTGATTGACTGTGTGCTCGAAATTACATTTTGTGCGAGAGTGTTTGTAATTTATGTGTTGTGTTGATTATTTATGAGTTGAGAACCAAAGCAGGTGTTAACAGAGATGAGATATGAAGGCTTGTCAAGATGATATTTTCAGCCACCGCCCCCCCACCCCACACATGCATGCACACACACACATCCGCACAGATTTCCCCTCTTTTGAGAGGGTGGTTGACATTGAGATTGTTCTTGGAACACACAGGACAAAAGACCCTTCCTCTGCCCCATCTTTTCCACACGAGGGGTGTGTAGTAATCAGCCTAATATACAATGCAGGGACTTCCTCCATTTCTCTCAGCCCGATTCAATTATCTTTCCCCGTTGCCTAGTTAACAGAAGTAATGAAGCTGCAGTAGAAGCTTTTGTTTGGTTAATTTGTAACACTTTTTGCCAATTCAGCAAGAATAAAATAGCAAGAGCAGAGGAGTCCCCTCCAATTAGAGCTGATGTCTGGTGCCTAGTCAAGCTTGCAGATGTCCATTTGTGCATGCCGCAAGATGCAAAATGAGGGAAGAGTGGGTCAGTTTGGTCAATATCTTCCTTTCACAATTTATTAAACAGCAACTAGACTGGTGCAGACATGGTGGGCACCGTTTACAAGGAACTGCATCCAAATCCTGCCTTTAAAAACAAACACATTGTAAACTGTTGTGTTTGTCTAAGAACCACTTATGACTACAGTATGTATGGTGTTATGTCAGTTTTACATGACCGTTTAATAACCATTAAACGTTTTTTTGTAATGGTGCCTTTTGAACAGAGTGTCTTTATAATCTGATTAACTGTTCTGTTTTGTGCCTCCTTCAAAAAGCAGTGCAGCCTGAAACACTAACTTTTGCATGAAAAGGTGGGGCTAAACCGCTGTGGGCTGTGGGCGAAAACGGCATAAATTCAAATTAAATCATTTAAGCAGCTTAGTTGGCATGTTTGGGTGTATGAACAATTTGAACCGAATACATTACAATCTTTTATTCTAAAGAAGTAAGAAATTCAATTTCTTATAATATGGGAAGATTTTACTTACACCCCTCCATGAAACCCACCCAGCTCATGTGAGCATAGATGCACTGTCAATTGTGACTCAATGTGGAAATCACATCGCAGGCCTCAATCTGCTCACATTGATGTTAAGGTCATCAGTTCACAATGGTTAATCATAATCCACCGTGGCCACGCTCTCCTCTGTGATAAGTCAGTGTGCATTTCATCAGCTGCAGAGGTGCCCCTGTGATAAATGACTGCTCAATACCTCATGTATCATCGGAGTGCAGATTTTGTTGTGCGCAGTTGGCTGTGCCTGTGAAGTGATGAGTAAGAGCCTAGGCAGTGGTGATAGCAGCATTTACAACCTCACTCGCTCGCATCCTTTAATAAGCGCAGCCCTGGGTCCAGAAACACTGGAGTGTGCTATCTGGGCCGATCTCAAGGGGATGCGGCAGTATCTGCTGAAAATGAGTTTGGTGTTGGGTTGAGCGGAGCGGGAGGGGGGTTGGGGACAGGTGGAGAGAGGTTTAGTGATAACAGGAGGTGTGTGTGTGTGTACATGGAGGCGGATAAGGTTAGATAGAAACAGAGAAGTCTTAGTTGTTCTTACCTGTTTTTTGTTTTTGTTGCTTTTTACATTCTTTCTTCCCACAAAACAATAGTCCACTCTGACTCCCTTAACAAATCTATTCCACCCTCTGAAAAGCTTGGGTAGAAGCAAACAAACCGAACAGTTCCCTTTAAAAAAAGAAACAATGGGGTCATTTTAAACAAGAAGAACATTTGATTTTGAGAAAAATGCATCAGTTTTGTTCAAAATAATTTCTCTCTTTTCTAAAAGGTTAACACATTTTCTTATGATAGTAACTAACTATAGAGAAGTACAAAGGATTTTTTTCACTGAGATGTAAACGAAGCCATTCAGGGTGGTTTGATGTGAAATTGTGTATTGTAAGATCCAAATGTTTTACAAAGGTGCTAATTAGAAAGCACCGATCTCAATGTCTTCACTGCAAATACACATAATTTATGTATCATACAAACTGACAAATGAACTTGTATGTGTTTTCTGAGCCTAAGCATAAAAGAGTGATACATTGGGGACCATTTTCCCTGTATATCTCTTTGCAATTAATACATTATTTTAAAAAGGGCAAAACCTTCAATTAAAAATGATCATAAAACACTACCTCAGGCATTAGACTACATATTCACATCCATGTGTATAGGTAATATCTTTCTGTGAGCTACCTTATGGAAATATGAAACACTTTGGATATCTGGCTCCAGTACTGTGAAGAATTCTGATTCTGTGCTTGTATGCAGTTTTGCTTCGAACCACTCTGATTTAGTTTGCATGTTCCTGTTTTAATTAAGCATTATTGGGGGAAGGTGGTGGTGGGGGAGGGGGGTAGGAATCCCCTTTATAGACTGAACTCCGTTAAAGAGACAATAAAACCTAATACTGTAACCTTGTGATGTTAGAAATTGGGGTCATAAATCATGTGTGTGTACCTGTGTTTGCACTTTGTGCTGTGGAACTGGGTGCCGCAGTCTTCTGAGGATGAGGAGTTAATCACTCGCGCGGGCACGTGAGCTGCCAGAAGAGGGCGCGAGACTCCGTCCAGAGAAAGAGAGCGAGAGAGAGAGAGAGAGACAGAGAGAGAGGGGGGGGAATGGAGAGAAAGGGAGAGAGGAGAAAGAAAGACAGAGGGAGATATGGAAGAAAGGAGGTAGAAAGAAACAGATAGGGGAGGAATAGGAAGATGGAGAGAGAGAAAGAGCGATGATGAGGGAGAAAGAGAAACAGAGAGAGGAGGCAGAGAGAGGTGGAGGAAGAGAGCAAGGGGGTAATAGTAATGAAGAAAGAGGAAGAATGGAGGGATAAGAGATGGAAGCGTGTAAGAGAGGAGGAAGAGAGAGGAGGAAGATATATATATATATATATATATATATATATAGAGAGAGAGAGAGAGAGAGAAGGAGAAGGAGAAGGAGAAAGAGAAGGAGAAGGAGAAGGAGAAGGAGAAGGAGAAGGAGAAGGAGAAGGAGAA
>JBBPDC010000109.1:11541603-11553337 GCA_037974485.1 Hemigrammopetersius urotaenia | reverse complement strand
CAGTGATCGTACCCAGCATGTCTGTCTCCACTGGCGCTCTCAGTTTCACTACATGCACGCGGAAGGGAAACGTGACAAGTACCTTGCTCAAGGGTAACTCAGTGGTGACACTAGCAGCTGGGATTCGAACCCACAAGCCTAACCGCTAGACCACCCAGCTACCATTTGGTCCATTAAGCTAAATAGGCAGAACCTAGTTGTCAAAATGCACCATTAAAGCTTCTATGTTGACATGGTGACTTGGATTGGTTCTCAGAGTGAAAAAGAGCAAAAGGTAAAGATGGAAAAATACAGGAGAAAGAAAACAAATGCTAATGCTTACTGCTACAGGGCCCGAGAACTCTACCTGCTGTGAAGCACACCGACCTTCACCTGAGACGTGTGTGTAGGTATGTATGTGTGTGTGTGTGTGTATGTGTGTGTGTGTGTGTAAAAGAGAGAGTGTAGAGGCAGATGTCTGTTTGTTTTTGGCCCCTGTCAGTTAGGATCAGATGCAGAAGTGTGTAACCCTGTGCCACTGCCCGCAGGCCAATCCCCACAAGATCAGCCTACAGATCTCTGTCCATTAAAACATGCTCCACATCTGCCCAAGCTCTCCTGAGACACACCATTGAGTCTGAAGCATTCGCTCTGTTTATTCAATAGCTGTTCATTGCTACAGTAAAAACATTCTTCATTTGACATTCCCTGGCTGAATTCCAGCATGACTAAAGTATTTTTTAGGCAGAGTGTATTTTCATTTCTCTTTTTGATTACCTTGATTTCTGTGGCAGCTATGGCATTTAATGAGATTTTACATTGTAGGATGGGTCCTTATGAAATGTCTCACTAGTTCTGTGGTATAGATATTAGTCTGTAAAAAGAGCACAGATTGCAATCGTTCTGTTGAGCACTGTGTCTCAGGGAAACTGTGAGTACTGCAGAAATGAGTGTGGGATCAAAGTGCTGAAACAGGTGTCCTTAAATCACCACGATGAATATTTAATTTCAAATCAGTTGCTCTCAAACAGTTATTGATTGATTATTGATCCCTCCCAGGGGGATTTATGGTGTCGGTTATGAACAATCAGGAATTATTCTCTTTCGGGGCTCTTGAGTGGTGCAGCTGTCAAAGCATTGGCCTTGTCATCAGGACATCAGGAGTTCAATCCCCAGTGGTGCAGCAGTCATCTATGACCAGGGGTCTGGGGGAGAACAATTGGTTTCTCTGGGTGGGTAGGATTGCTCCCATCCCCAATCGCTTACTCTGTGCAATGCTAGCCAGTCCAGGTATCTGTAAATTAAGTAAGTAAAGTGGCATTTGGCTGACACCCTTACCCAGAGCAACTTAGTCATTAGTTACAGGGACAGTCCCCGTGGAGCAACTGAAGGGTTAAGTGTCTTGCTCGAGGACACAATGGTACAAAGTTTGAACCTGAGACTTTGTGGTCTATGGGCTCACAAGCAAATGTTTCACCCACAATGCTACTACCACCGAATGATTCACTGTAAACATTGCTGTCCCTGGTTACTTTGGGCTTCAGGGCATTCACTGGGCTGTTAAAGAAGCAATTTTGTCACATTCTGACTCAGCACATCTGACCCAAGGAGCCTGAGGGCGTCTTTCTCTCTCTCTCTCTCTCTTTCTCTGTCACTGTCTTTCTCTTTTACTGATCCTGTAAACAAGTATTCAATCATTTCAGACATTGTGTCACATTGATTGGAGTTTGAATTATTTCAAACTCTGTACTTTTAAAAATTAGGGTGTCCAGAAGGGTTCTGGAAGAACCTCAGTAAGGATCCTCAGATAACACCATTTCGTATTGCTACACGATGTAGAATTCAATGGTAGTACCAAAATAGCAAGACTAGTCTGTGTTTCAGAAGAAATCTCAAAACACCAAACCTGCTAAATGAAAAATTAAAGCACATTTACTCAGTATTTTGGGTAGGCATTTGGTTAAACAGAGGTTTTGACACACTGCTTGTCACAAAAATTCATCCACTGAAGACGCTGGCAAGGGTTTCCCTATGACCCAGTTCTTTTTGGAGCCTCAAGCCAAATGTTCTCAGTTGTACAGAATGGCTGTCTCCTTAGAGCCTGGCATACTTTTCTGAAAGCGAACACCTCTACCACAGCAAATCGTTCTTAAACAAACAGCCTGCCCTCATTGACCAGAATTCTTTGCTTAAACTAACTTTCATTTTAAGTTAATCTAAGTTTAAGTTTTCTCCAAGTCTATGTTTGGGACTGGCTTCAACTAGGTCTGATATTCAGGGTTAGGGTTGAGTCTGAGGTAAATCTTTGGTCTGCTTTTGCTCCAAGCAAATATCGAAAGCCATGTTAAGGGGGCAGAAACAAGCCTTGACCTAGATGCAGGCTTTTCTTGATTTCGTTAAAACAGAGAAGCCGCTTCAAAAAGCACACTGAAGTGGGAAGCTATTCCCTTAGTCACAAAGAGGAACTCTAATAAGCAATCCCTCTCTCACTCTCTTTCTCTCTCACTCTCTCTCTCTCTCTCACTCACTCACGCACTCACTCACTCACTCTTTCTCTCTCTCTCTCTCTCTCTCTCTCTCTCTCTCACTCACTCTCTCTTTCTCTCTCTGTCTGCATCCCTTGCTCCTTCCCCATGACCACTCTTGAATAAAGAATATGCGTCAGCCTGGAAAGAGAAATCAGAGGGAATTTATTCTGTGCATTTTTTTAAAAGACACATCGCCATTTCTTATGCATGCTTTAGATTATATCTCTAATCAGATCAAGCATATAACTCTCAATTAGCACTGGGTTACTCACAGGCTCATGGGCTTTTGGCCTTTGGCAAGTTATTCGCTAGATTTTTGCTTTTACAGTAAAGCTTTCAGCTGTGTGCTTCTTTATTAAACAGTGCAGTGCAGTCCTGCAACATTGATGTACTTGTACAGATTCATACGTAATGGGCATAGGATGGAGGGGTCCACTCTGAGGTGAGCTTCAGTATGTGGTTACACTCTACTCAGGGGGTGGTGTATTGCTCCTCAGGCCTCTAACCACACAACTGTCGAACGTAATGAGTGAAAAACGCCTGTCTCAATTCAGACGCTGCAAATTGATACTAAAGCATGACAAAGGCGATAAATCAGGCGCTATCATGTAATTACCAGATTAATGGTGCGTACGCTTGCTTCTGTGTCCGAATGCCGAGTCCAGAGGCATTTCCCATCGGCCACAGTGCTGAGAGAATGGTGCAGCATCAATTACGCATCAGTGTGTGAGACGCAATCCACTGAGGGGCATCTCTGTAACAGTCTCTCCATTCATTCATGACAAGAACATTTCGGAGCAACAGCATTTGTCAGAAGAAGTTAAAAATTCATTTGTTTTGTCTGGATTTGCACGTGTTTTGTCTGATACTTTTATTTTAATCTCAGTCATTGCTGATAGCTAACAATGGTACAATGTGGCAATAATAAATAAAGACAAGCGGCAAGTCATTCCAAATCAAAACAACATTAATGTTTACTTCAGTAACAAAAAAAGACAACTGTTTTGATGTAGATATGTGTATAAATCATTCAGATTTGTTGATGGTATGCCACAGCTTCAAGTGTTGCAAGTCAAGTCCAGTCAAGAAGATACAGTACATGGTAAAAATGAGACAACATTCCTCCAGAACCATGGTGCAACACAAGGGCAGAACAGGACAGAACACAAGAGCAATAATACCACTAAAGAGACAAGACAACGTTTAGTGCAAATGGCGGTGATGCAGCTACAGAGAAAACTCTCCATGCTCCCTCTGTAGAACATGGTGAGGTTTCTCCTCAGTCTCTGCAGCAAGTAGAGTCACTGCTGGGCCTTCTTGGTGATGGAGCTGGTGCTGATCAATTCCACCACAGTTGTGTCATCGGCAAACTTTATGATGTAGATAAAGTTATTTGTAGAAAGCTGTAAAAATGTTCACAATGATGAACAGACTTGGAGTTGTCTCTGTAACACCTGAGAAAGCTGTATAGCATCAAGAATGAAGCTTGAATCTGCTATATATTTAAACTCCTATTCATACTGTTTGTACTGTTTATACTGTTTGCACAAATCTCAAAATAATTTTACATTTTACTTTGGGCAAATCAAACATAGTTCAGTATTTCTCGTGGTAACTACATTGGTTTTGCATGTCTCACAACATTTTATGTCTTTTGTCTATGTCTACACTGTGAAACCTAAGCTTCGCCATTTCGTCTCTCTGTATACTTGCAAATGGGTGCGATGACATTAAAGTTCACTTTGACGAAGTATATGTATCTAGATTATTTCATTTTCTGATAAATGCTGGGTATACTCAGAAGTTTTGCTCAGTAATCAGGTAGTGCATTTATACTTTCATCAGACTGTACTCTCACAATCTTTGCTTAATAATAAATGGAATATCCACAATGCCTCATATTTAAAAAGTTTAACAGAAATGTTAACATGTATAAAATAGGTATGACATTTGACATTTAATAACATTGAAAATACATTCCAGTGTTTAGCTTATACCATTTCTACCCTGTATTATTACATTGTCACTGTATGCTGTGTAACTTACTATTGAATAATATAACCATTGCTAATATGATGGTGATGGATTAAACTGCAGTGTATGTTCTAGAGTGAGGCTACAGGAAATCCTCTTAGTTGTTGTGTCTATGTGCAATCGAAATGTACTCTGACATTGTAGGAAGGGCCCAACTGAATGAGTGTAAATGATGAACTGTGAGTGCATTGAGATTTTTCATGCCCTGAGGGCCTGCACAGGCCTGGAAATCTATTACACTGAAGAAGCTATCACACTAAAAGAGACATAACCACGCTCACCGATATCCTGCAGTCAAGATGACCTCAGGTGAGCACGGGCAAGATGGTGAATCCTAAATCTAAGGGAATGCTGAAGGGAAATGGTCTTATATAGTATGTCCAGGGCATGTGGTATCTGTAAATATATTTTCCATTTACTGCAAGCTGGTACAGAGATAGCTGTGTGTGTGTGTGTGTGTGTGTGTGTGTGTGTGTGTGTGTGTGTGTGTGTGTGACAATGAAAGTTATATCTGTGTTGACATTCGCAGGCAGCGAGGGGAGAGAGAGGTTGTGCCTTGGCCTCAGGGGATGCAGCTTTGTTCACTGAGTCCTTCATCATGAAGAGCATGAGTCATGGAGGCAGTGAACCAACACACACACACACAATGGGGGAAATATGTGAGTAATGGCTTTTCAGAGGACAATGGTATCTCAATACCTTCATTGGAACTGGCTAGTGTTGCCTTACAACAATACTTAAAACCGAGTACATATTCACCACACCACCGCTGTTGGAAAACATCATTTTTGTTGTTGGTTTTTATAATTATTTGGAAATGTCAGCTGATGTGTACACTGTGTCAACATTTCATGCCATTCCAACCAATAGAAATGGTCCAAAATGACTGAGAACAGTGTTGCCCAACCTTGGTTATGGAGGCACAATGCCCTGCACATTTTACTGCTGGCTGTAACACACACACACTTGCACACACCCAAGCACACACACACACACACACACACATCCACACATACACTGCCCAGGAACATTTTACTGCTGGCTGTAACACACACACACACATCCACACACACACACACACCTATGCACACACACATACACACGCACACACACACATACACTGCCCTACACATTTTACTGCTGGCTGTCACACACACACATACACACATGCAAATTTTCAGAATTTCCTCTGCATCAGCGCAAGTTAGAATGAGATTGTTCATTAGTTGGATACGGCATATTAGGAGCAGGGAAAACCAGGCCAGGGGTCTTCTAGGAGCAAACTAATATAAAATCCTGTTCCATTTAAATAAAAGTTAAGAAAGTTTTCTTCTTAACTTTTTTGGTGATACGAATTTCTAACAGTGACATTAGGTCTTTGAAAGACTACACACTGTATTCTGCATGCTACACTTCCACAAGGGTATTCAGTATTTCTATCTATTGTGAAACAAAAGCAATGTGCTGTATGGCAGGGCATGAGTCTAGCCATTTTTCAGCTTCTCAGCAGTGTGCATGAGGATGCATTTGGGTTTAAAATGGGACTTTTAAAAGACACTAAACATCGGTTTTCTATAATCATCACCACTGTATTCATCTGTGTGGTAAACCTGTGAAATTACTAGACTTTTTTTATATAAAGGTTAATTACTATTTGAATGAAATTTAGTTTTGGTGTCCAATACTAGTTGTTGCCAATTCCCCCCTTTTTTCAAGAGAGAGAGAGAGAGAGAGATCAAATGTCCTATTAGTGTACCTCAGCTCGTGAGCCATGGTTTACATGTCTGGCTGAAAAGAACAATAGCCAACAGAATTTCATCAGCAATAAAAAAACTGTACCTCAGTGCCTCTCATCTCAGCACCTCTCCCTCGCTCCCTCCCACACCCAGCACACCAAACTCATCAGCTCAACAGCCATCCTGTTCTCTTCTCAGCCTTGAAACAGTCATTGACATTTCAGGAGACCTCGCTAAAATGTGGTGGAGCATCGCTACAGCTGAAAGTACAGCCTGTGCCATTTGTTTTTCACTTAAAACCCTTTTCAGCTGGAGTGGATTTTTTGTTTTGTGTGCTGTATGCTGTTGTTTAGCCACTGTACCATCTTGTGCGAGTATGTATGGAGATTCTTCATTATACAAAAGGCTTCTGGGCAGCATGCCAGGCTTTTACAGGACATACTGAAGAATACCATAATACAGCTCTTCATTCAGAGATATTGGACTGGTCCAACCACCATTACAAATGAGGTCAGACGAAGAGCACTGTAGACGTCTAACTTCTTCTGTGATGGGTCATTGCCTGATCTGTTTCTGAATGCTAAACCTGCACTTAGGCCTTCTGTAATACATAGAAATGTTTTTGTGGATGCTACATGCAGTCTCTTTCTGTTTCTTTCTTTCTTTCTTTCTTTCTTTTTGTCAGGCACAGAGGCCCAATGGGACACAGCTGTGGCTTCTCTATTCAATCATGCTTACCTCCACCTGAGCCCATTTGGATTCACATCAAAGAGATCCAGCCAGGTACAGCAGCATTGCTAAACAGTCATGCAGAGCAGAGTTGCCTTTGCAGTAACATTGACTTTACCTAAGAAGACTGCTGTCTAATCTGTAAGCTATAATGAAATAATAATGGTGCCACAAAGAGCATACAAGATTGTAAGCTACATCTATACACACTCTTAAAAAATAAAGATAAAAAAATTATCCTTTGGATGGACGCCATTAAGGAGCCACAGCTTGTACCACAAAGATCTTTCAGTCAATGTTTTTTAAAGATAAGAAAATGAGATGTACATATAGGGAGTTTTTTAAGTTTAACAAACCTGCTTATTATTGAAAAGTTCTTTAGCAGTTATCATTCAGCCTGATGCCTGCACTCATTCATTTAATGTTTGGTGACAAAACCGCTGCAGCCATATCTAAATGTGTCGCTTTGCTAAATGGTGAAAAATATTCAGCATTAAAAAAGCAGCTGATGATGCAGTAACTGTTACAATTATTTTGGGAGCATGTTTTGAGTCATTTGTGTTGCCTAATCAACCTTCATTCCAAATTACAGTTTATATACTGGTATATACATCTTTTTGACTGGATTTGGTTTGGGGACTAGGATGGCCATGAAAAAATCTTGATTTTGAGTTCATTTTTGTTTTGAGTAATTTTGGTGTGTGCTTCACATCCTTCTGGATGATCTGACCACGCCCATGTTGTAGTTTTTTATTAGAGGCAGACAGATATTGAATTTAAATCTCCTGGTACCTCCTACGATTCATAGTGGCTTGTTTGTGAACAACACTGTCATGACCTTTTGAGGAAAACAGCTTCACAACATCACAGATCCCTACCATATTTAAACTTGGCATTTGGTTCTTATTTTCGATGCCTTATTTTAATGTCTATGCTAACCTCACCTTAAGCGCTTGGAGTCTACTTTGGCTTGTGGTGAAAGGATGGGAAAAGCATCTTTCTTTCACACCTGCCAAAGAGTTTGTTGCCATGAAGGTTGGTGGATTTGGAGACATAGCGATACTGAGATGCTACCAAACACGTTTTCTTTTTCTTTTTTACTTTTCCGACCATCCTTCTCACAATACCTGCTGACAAAATAGTCTTGCTAGTTCATGATAGTTTTTCATTTCTTAAGATTCCTAATGATTGCTCAATCGATTTGGACATCTTAGGCTGAGCATCTGTTTTTCTTAAATCCATTCCCTGATTTGTTTAAGTCTACATACTTGTCACGGTGCCCTGTGTTTCCCCAATGAGTACACCAAGGCAGGCAGGCATCCATGACTGTGGTTTCTTTATTTTCATCAAATAGAACATAAAAGTGGCTCATGGGCCAGAATGACCAGTGTCCCTTGATTCACCCCTCTTTTCGTGTCCCCCACAGTCCTGGTCCAGGCTGGTTCCCCTCCAGCCCAGACGACGAGGGTGAGAACCCCTGGACGCTTGTCTTGACCTGTGGTCTGGGTCCCTCTCTGAGGAACCCCTCCGCTACCGTGGAGACCGTGCCTCCTCCAGGGAGCCCCTCTGCCGGCAAGGTGCTCTTAGTCCCAAAGTCCAGGCTCTTTTGACAGAGCCCCTTCGAGCTCCCTGCTGTGAGCCTCCCTCTGGCCTTCATACTGCAACCCTCTTTCCGGGCCTCCTTATGGCTCTCTGTGAGCCCTCCTGAACTTGCTTGCATGTAGTCCCCTTTATGGGTCTCCTCCAGGCTTTCTCTGAGCCCCCTTGAGCATGCTGGCATGTAGGCCCCTTTGCTGGCCTTCTCCAGGCTTTCTCCAAGCCCCCTTGAGCATGCTGGCATGTGAGCCCTTTCGTGGGCCTTCTCCTGGCTTTCTCCGAGCCCCCTGAACATGTCGGCGTGCAGACCCCTTCACGGGCCTGCTCCTTTCCGCCGCTAGTGGGTCTCTCTCTCTCTCTGCAGCCCCACTATCTCCCTCGCTATTGGACCCCCTACCCCCCGAAGCCCCACTCCTGCCCTCACAGACCCACGTACGCACCCCCAAAAAATGTATGGGAAGGTTTCCTCCCTCCGGAGGTGATGTTCCTCCATCAACTGTCTCTCACACTCTCACTGAGCTTTTCCCTGGGGCTTATGGTGTTATTGGACCTATTTTTAGGGCCTATAGTCGCTACAGCACTCGCTAAACCCCCCCAAAACCCCACAAACCATAGGAGTCGAGCTGTGATAGCCTCTACAGGCTCAGCCTCAGGGCTAGCTGATGCTATAGGGCGAGCTGCGGCTACACTTAGCTCTACTCTGTGACATGGGGCCGGTAAGGGTATTAGGGGCTTCACTAACTGGCCCTGTAGCTCCTCTAAGGAGCCTAGAAGATCCTGTTGTCCCCTATGGTCCTCCACCTCTCTTTCCAGGCTAACAGCTATGCTAACGGGGCTTCCTACCGCTAGCTCTGGATGCCTGGCTTCAGGCCTGATGGCTTTGGGCTTTCGTCGGGGTGCTGGTGTTGGGGGCTGCTTTGGGCTGGGCAGCTGTTCTACTGGGCCGAGGATGCCGAAGTCGGGGCGCAGGTACGGGACGCAGCCGACTCACTTGCTCTGCGTCGGCCTCTCCCTCTTGCTCTGCGCCAGCCGCGCGCTCTCTCTCCGTGCCAGGCACGCTCTCTCTCCGTGCCGGACGCGCTCTCTTGCTCCGCGCCAGACGTGCTCTCTTGCTCCGCGCCGGCCGTGCTCTCTTGCTCCACACCGGCTGCGCTCTCTCTCTCCGTGCCGGCCACGCTCTCTTGATTTGGGAGCTCCTGCGTTTCGCGGGGGCCTGCCATTTCCCCACGAAGGCTCCACTTCTCCCCAGCCTTGCCTACGCGGGCTGGGAGTGAGGCTCACTGCACCCATTGAGGGTGAGCCTCTTGAGGCAATTCAGGAATGAGCCGGAGCGGTGAATCACCGCAGCTGGGGACTAGGTGGACGACGGACACCACGCGAACCTCCACATCTCCCATCTCGCCTGTATGCGAGCCTGCATGGGAGCCCATCCGCAGTTGACGTGGGGATTCACAATGCGCTTCGGATCCAGGATCAGGGATCCGTCGATCCACCCGTTCCCCCAGTAGCCCAGGTCCTCGTCACTGTCCTGCGACTCACCACCGTTCAACAACTCTCAGATCGTCCACCGACTTCGCCTTGGCGGCTCTTCCTCGAGCTGTGTCCAGCTTGCCTCACTCCAGCATTCCTCTCATGGCAGGGCTGCAGTCACGACCCCGAGGATGAGTTCCTTCGGGGAGGAGCAGCCCCCTGTGGGCTCGTAGATCGATGTGCCTCTTTGGGTAGGGTCGGTCCATCTGTCACGCCACCCTGTGTTTCCCCAATGAGTATACCAAGGCAGGCAGGCATCCATGACTGTGGTTCCTTTATTTTTATCAAACAGAACATAAAAGTGGCTCGTGGGCCAGAATGACTTTACAGTCAAAACCAAAGGCAACACAAAACGGTAATGCGATGGACCGACACTGAGGTCCGCATAAACTGAACTTAAATACAAAACATGAACCAATGGGCAAACATAATCACTAAAGGAAAACACAAGACACCTGAAACTGGGACACAAGAAACAAACATCCACGAATGTGGCCTCTACCAAACCCAAGACAGTGGCCTCTACCAGCCACTGGAACGAGACCATTACAATACTTTTAATGGAAAACCTCATAGTAATGGCTTGGGAATTCCTTTTATTGGGTTCATAGGCCACAACTAGGCATTTAGATTAATGCTGGGATAGATATGACATACGAGATCCTTCAAATGAACAGAAACAACTGCTGACAACATGCAAAGGTACTATCAGGGCACTCTGATCCTCAGAGAGGTGGCCCTTGTGAGCAACACCTGAGATAGCATATCTCATTTAAATAAAACTGCAGTGGCTTGGTCCATCTGCAGACTGTTTTATTGTGCTCTTTTGTTTCATGCTTATTTCACCTGACTGACCGGCTCTTGATGATACACTGAGAATGACAGAGAATTGACCCATTCAATAGTACTGATCACAAGTGACTGCTCAAGCTGGTGTGGTTCTGTGGTAAACAAAAGTGCCCATCTTTCCTGTTAGAACAAAATCTCTCTTATAGGAGCCGGACTTTCGACATGAGTTCATTTAAAATATTTTATTCTAAGTCATTTTATTTAAGCAGTACAAGAGTCATTAAAAGTTCGAAGCAGGTTCCTTATAACTACTGATTATGATTATGGAGGCAACATATCTAAGCACTGCTTTTTAGGAGATGGTTCACTACATTCTTTCACTTTGAAGGTGAGTTTACAATAGATGATCAGGCTCTGTACATGTAAATGGAGAGGCTGGTTCGTCTGTAGTTGCTTCTGAGTCACTTAGGTCATTATAAGACTGCCTCAGTGGCCCATCTGTTAATAAAAGCTTGTTACGAGTGTTTGATTGCTACATATTATCTGTGTGCTTGTTGATGGGCCCTGTGACTGTCAGAGCTGATTTCCAGGCCGGCTTGGCTTTGATTAATTGTGCTGTCTTTTGTGTGTAGGCGTGGAGGTCAGCCATGAGAGAATTCCCTCCATACTTGTGTTTGTTATTGGAGAAGACTAATCACATTCACTTCACCACCCCCTTACCAAGTCTAAATACAACCTTGCTCACACACACACACACACACACACACACACACACACACACACACACACACACACACACACACACACACACAC
>JBBPDC010000109.1:11519135-11531888 GCA_037974485.1 Hemigrammopetersius urotaenia | reverse complement strand
TAGCCTGAGCTCCCCTGTTAGCCTGAGCTCCCCTGTTAGCCTGAGCCCTGTAGGTAGCCTGAGCCTTGTAGGTAGCCTGAGCCTTGTGGATAGCCTGAGCCCTGTGGATAGCCTGAACCCCGTTTGCCTGAGCCCCGTTTGCCCGAGCTCTGTTTGCTCTGGCCCTGTTAGCTTAGGCCCTGTTAGCTCAGGCCCTGTTAGCTCAGTCCCTGTTAGCGTTGGGCTAGAGGGCTCAATAGAGCAGTTGGAGGGCCCTATCCAGCCTCCTGGAGGGGGCTGCCTGCCTGTCTGTGAGGGGCGTGAGGAGTGTCCCGTCCAGCCTCCCAGAGGGGGCTGCCTGTCTGTTTGCGTGGGACGTGAGGAGCGTCCCGTCCAGCCTCCCGGAGGGGGCTGCCTGTCTGTTTGCGTGGGACGTGAGGAGCGTCCGGTCCAGCCTCCCAGAGTGGGCTGCTTGCCTGTCTGCGAGGGGTGCGAGGAGTGTCCCGTCCAGTCTCCCGGAGGGGGCTGCCTGCCTGTCTGCAAGGGGCGTGAGGAGTGTCCCGTTCTATAACATGCCTTGATCCAGCCACAGAGAATGCTCTCTACTTTCCCTACTTTCTCTACTTTCTCTGTAGAATTGAGTGAGGATTAGGAGGAGGTGTGCTTTTCTCTCCACAGGGCATAGGGATGCTGCTGGACCTTCTTGTCAATGGAACTGGTGTAGAGGGTACACATAAGATTCTTCGTGATGAGAACCCCAAGGAACATTGAGCTTTGGACATCACACTCTGGTGTTCAGCAGAGAGTGATCACATTGTGCCCTCCTGAAGTCAATGACTGTCTCTTTTGTCCACAAACAAGCCTGGGGGTAGGAGCACTTCTGGAGCAGAGCAAAGGATGAAGAAATCACTTAGATAAGGCATACAAATGTTTAACGTTTTTATGTACAAATAGACAGCAATGAATGGTAATCCTTTAACCTTAGTGGTATAGCTCATAGGGAAAGCCATCCCCTGGTAACAGTGGGTAGTGAAGGTGATGGCCCAATGGTTTATGTCAGTCCCTTGACAACTTTACATCATTTTTCAACCAATGAGAATACATGACCCTAGACTGTGTGAGTATAAAAGCTGTACTTTTGGAAAAACTTTCTGTAGAGAGACTGATTGGGAAAAACCCCGACTCAAGAGAATAAAAACTGTCCTCTGACCATATGAATTTAACCTCTACATGTCTTTTATTATTTTCTGATTATTGAACCCTAGGGGAAAAGGTGAATTTCCACAACAGTGTATACCCCTGTATATGTGTTTGTGCTAGTCCGGTGTTTCTTGTCCTTGCTATGCTCTTGTGTAGAATGGAGCTGTGTACTGTGTATAGCTGCTGTTGTCAGTATTGAATGGTGGTTGTTGTGATGGGAAAGACACAAATACTGCTGAACAGGGCTGAAAAGGTGAATTGTGGACAGAATACATCCGAAGCTACAGCTTTATGTCATGAGGAGGGAGGGCTCATATCCTTGGTAGAAAACAAGACTGTGCGCAGCTGAATGGAGAACACCAAGGTCTGCATTGTGCTGCCTCTCGTGGCTGCAGGCTTTGGGCGATGATGATTTCATCTCATAGCCTCAGCTTGCTTACGGGACATTGCAACCACATGTGCGCACTCAGGCACATGCACACACACAGACACAGAGACAGACACAGACACACACGCACACAAACGAATGGGTCATTCCATGTCACATCACCTGAATTTATTTCACCAGCACTAAGCACAGCAGCTGAATAAGGACCAATGCTTTTGAAATATATGAACCAATGGTGAATAACCATAGATGACAGATAGCCATTAGATAGTGAGATGCCTGTTACTTTTCAATTTCATTTTAAACTCAGTTTAATGCATTTCCCATAAAGAAAATGTAAAGGTAAATAAATAATCATAACAAAGTGTTAGCATTAACATTCAGCATTAACGTTTAGCATTAACGTTTAGCATTAGCAGCGTGCAAAGACTACACAAAAGAACAAGACAGCTATCTGTGCTGAAGCTCGGTTAAGTCAGGGACAAGGTATTAAACATTGATTTATTTGTGTGCGTGTGTGTGAGTGAGTGGGTGTGTGAGAGGGAGAGAGAGAAAATCCGTTAGCATTAGCAGTTAGCATTAGCAGCATGCAAAGACTCAAAGGAAACATTGAAATAACTCTCTCTACCCACAAGTTTAGACAGGGCACAGGTTACTATCCTTACGAAAATTAACCATGGTTTACTATGATTAAATAATCATGGTTTTCATGTTTTTTTTGGGTAACTATGAAGTGGTGTTTGTATATGTAAACCATGGTAGTACTACAGCTACCATGAAGAGCTATGGATAAACCATAGTAAAACTATGGGTAGTACCAAAGTACCATGGGGTACCATAGTAAAACTATGGTTACTGCATAAAAACCATAGGAAACCATAGTACATTTTCGTAAGGGTAATACTAAATAAACTGAGATAACTTGAAAATTTGGTGGGGAAAAGTTTAAAACACTAAAATGGGAGGACATGAAGCCTGCAGCAGGCTTCTTTTTCTTCTTTTTATGGTGGTTGACAAGTTTTTGATAACTGTGGTTTCATTTCTCATTTAATTTGGTAATGCTAACTTTAAAGTGTAAGGAGAAACACAGCGAATAATTAAAACCTTGGAAATAAAACAGAAAGTTACTAATTCATAAGGCACATTTCCAAAATTTTCCCTGTATTTTATTTTTGAAGATCATCAGTTCATTAAAAGTCTTTTAGAGTACCACCCAAGACCATGGTGTCTTATCAGATGGCTTCTGTCCATGTATACCTGAATAGCGGTGGCTTTTGTATAGGCACAGTATCTGCCTATTGCAGCAGTACACAGTGCACCTTAAAGCCTCCCCTCGAGCATGATGAACCAGGATGGCCACTATTCTGCAGCACAACAAAAAGTTTAGTTTCCATATATGAACTGGGGAGTGAATGATATGTTTTGTGGGTTTAACAACTTCATTAATGTTATATTTTAAAAAAGCAAAGAAAATTCAGTTTCCAGTGATATGGGCCCTTTGATTAAACACAATGTGCCGTATATTCCGAAACTTCCTGTAGAGCCCTCGCTTTCACAGAAAACATATTCGCATAACAGATGGTTCATGTTGAAAACTGAGGTTAATAAATTCTTCCCAACAATAGGCTAACATCAGTGCTACTGTCCATGTCTGTGGGCATACTTTCCTGTCCGCCCAGGCAGTCTGTGTTCATGATTCAGGTCTCCAGCTCCAGGACTGCTTTTCATGCATCTGACAGCCTGTAGATGACTATGTTTGCTTGATCAGTAGAAGTGCATGTTGCCAAATAATAAACACAAAAAGGACTTGTGACTGATAACAGGACAAAGATCTCTGTCTGTGGCTATATTTCTGACTGCACCACTGATTGTTGTCAAGTTTTAACTGCTATTTCATTTTTTTATATATAGCACTTCGAAACTCAGCATTGGGGTTATTAAAAATGAATTGAAAATACACGTTTTTACATATTTAATGATGCATAAGCTCTCCAAAATTTAAAACCTACACTAAAATTTAAAACCTACGCTCAGCCAAGCACAAGGTCAAAAACACTAAATCACTTTCCTTTTATTTTAAGCCTGAACTGATGACTCCAAGTACGGCAAGTTTTACTTTTTTTTACCCTTAATGAAAATGTTTGAGTTGCTGATTTGTTTTAGTTTTAGCTTATTATAATAACTAATACTGCCGACTGCCTGCTGAAAGGTCACTTCATAATTAAGTCACATGCATGAAGCATATGCATCAGCATTCACTGGACATGAACTGTTTTAAGCCTCAGTCTATCCACACCGCATTTCATTAGCTTCAGAGACTACGCTTGAGCACATCTATTAAAACAATAGAAGCCACAGAACATCACTAATGACCTTAATTATGTGTTTATGTAACCAATCACTTTATGCCTCTAAATTGTTATTGTCAGATCATTTCTACGAAACAGCTTGACCACTCATGGGTAGATAAAGTCATTTGATCTTTTGAACCATACTGATTAGATGGAAATACGCCTCAAAAAAATCGTCAAAATTCTTAATGTTCATCTAGTTGCATGACTGAGCTAAAGCAGTGGAAAAGCCAGAATCTTGGTCGTTTTACGAGGCAAGCATATGCATTAACTGTAAGGAGGAAATAACCGGTAGAAGTATATGAAACATGGGGAGTTTATTCAATATATGGAACAGAACTTGCAAGATCTATAGGAAGAGTGTATAACCTGATATCTTTTTGCATGAAAGCACTGGGGTTTTTTAAATTAAATTCATATGAAATATGAAAGTATTGGTTCTGTTTTGGAGTCTACTTCCACACAGATCAGAGGAGGGCACCGGTTTCAATATAAAAGTCAGATAAATCACGTAATTAACATAATATCCATAATAAACTCTCCACACACTCTGTGTTTCTATTAGTATGGGGTCATTTATCATAAGATAATTAGGTTTTCGACAAAAGGGTACGTTCAAAATTTTAAGCTTAAACAGGCCTTTTAAGGTCTGTCAGTAATGCTGACTATGAAAGAAATACATTCATTAATGATGATTTGATGACTTTGATGATTTCAAAGTTTTTATGTAATATATTCGTGTAATTCCCTTTGTTGTATACGAGGCCTGCAGGTATCAGTTTTAAAATAAAAAAAAAGAATACTTGAAAGAGTAAAAGTTTATTTTTTAAAACCAATGACCCCATAATAGCCTAGAAATTCATCCCACATATACCTACCAAAATCAGACACATTTCAGTTATAGATATCTGGTGTTTTGTGGAGAAACAGAAGAGAGCAGAAAACCTCGAGGTTGAAAATGAAAAGCAGAAAACAACAGCTCACAAATCTGGATATTCTGCCATGTATTTACAACATAGAAGGAAGGAATAGAAGGAAAAGGAGCAATCAAAGTAATAATGAGCAACTACTGACACAACATAACTGCAAAGCAGCCTGTTAATGTGACAAGTAGACAGCACACACTGAGTATTCAGAAAGATAGTATAAATACAAACCAATCAGCCATAGAATTAAAACCTCTGACAAGCGATGTGATTTGATTATCTCCTTGGAATGGCACCTATCAAGGGGTGAGATACATCAGACAGCAAGTGAACGGCCAGTTCTTGAACTGATGTGTTGGAAGCAAAGAAAATTATGAAGTGTAAGGATCTGAGCCCCTGTGACAAAGGCTAGACATCTGGGTCCGAGAATCTCCACAGTAGCAGATACTGTGGGGAGATTTAAGTATGCAGTGTTAAGTACCTACAGTAACTGATCCAAAGAAGGGCTTCCAGTGAACCGGCAACAGAGTAACGAGGGGTCCAAAGCTCATTAATGTGCATGGGGACTAAAAGCATCTCACAGAAGAGGACAAAATGGTGTAAAAGAAAACTCTGTCCACTGCTGAAATGGGCATGTGAACATCAAAACTGGACTATGGAGCAATGGAAGAAAGTGGCCACATGAATCCCCAATTTCTTTTACATCATGAGGTGCATGTGCATTGCTTACCTGTTGAACAGATGGCACCTGGTTGCGCCATTGGGAGAAGGCAAGCTGGTAGAGAAGCATGATGCATTTACATTTAAATTTACATTTACGGCATTTATCAGACACTTTTATTCCCTAACTACAGGGGACAGTCTCCCTGGAGCAACTTGCGGTTAAGGGACCCAATGGTGGTGCTGAAGGTAGGATTCGAACCCATGACCTCTTGGTCTGGAGGCAAGTATCCTACCCACTGAGCTACCTAATGCCCAGGGCAATGGTCTGATAGGACATTTTGTGTCCTGACATTCCTGTGGATGTTACTTTAACATGTATAGCAGCAGCATCCCCTATTGCCAGCAGCTTCTTTCATCACACTGCAAAATTGTTCAGGAATGGTTTGAGTTCAGAGTGCTGTTTTGGCCTCAAATCTTCCCAGAGTTCATCCTGACTGAGCATTTCTGGGATGTAATGGACAAATTAATCTGATTCACAGAGGCCCCACC
This sequence comes from Hemigrammopetersius urotaenia, assembly GCA_037974485.1. Lineage (NCBI taxonomy): Eukaryota > Metazoa > Chordata > Actinopteri > Characiformes > Alestidae > Hemigrammopetersius > Hemigrammopetersius urotaenia. The sequence goes on along the minus strand of JBBPDC010000109.1, from coordinate 11,525,832 downwards.
TCTTGACTTCTTGGACGGATCTGCTGCTAATGTCTTGGGCTCAGGTATGGCAGCACACCTTCAGAGGTCTTGTATAGTTCATGCCTCGATTGGTCAGAGCTGTTTATGTAGGCACGAGGGCATATTAGGCAGGGGGTTTAATCGTATGGCTGATCAGTGTATGTAGGTCATTTGTGAGCATGTTTAATAAATTACATCATTCTCTCATCACACAACAAGGTTGTCGGTCCCTGAAGCGAGGTTAGTGGTCACTCAAATGACTCGTGGCAAAGAGCTCTCCAAAGCAAGATGGAATACAATCAGTGTAGTCCTCTATATGTAAATGATAGCATGCTTTTGGAATCAGAGGACAAAAGCTGCTGTGCAGTCATTGGGTTTGAAGTACATGAGCATATCTTACAAATTAATTGCAGCAAATATAATACTGATATATGCATATGGTCAATCATAAAAATGCAATGAGATATGGGTCATGAAGAAGTTGGAGCAAAACCTGAGACAAGTTTTTTCTTAAGTGAACACATGGCGCCTCAAACCACGATTCCTACAATCGAGCTCAAAGGAACACAAATGGAAAAAGAATAAAAAGAGGTGAGGTGGAGTTTTTGGTCAAACATACATTGTCAACAGACCATACAACAGCTCACATAAGGCCTACATTAATATTATTAGACTCAAACATTCTTTACAAATGTTTGAACCATAATCTCTTACTTAAAAAATACACATGCTAAATGCTATACAACTACTGACAGAAATTAACCATTTGAAACAAAGGTCTATGTACGATACCTCTAATGTTGCCCTATAATGCATATGTTGGCATTATGGAAGTCATTTGCAGGCCCTGATTTAAACATTCCACAACACTGGTAGGTATGCTTTTATATGTTTGGAACCGTGATGAGTGCACAAGCATTACTTAGTTACATGATGTACTGAAGCACTTACACTAATTCTGTGAAAAGTGATTGATATCAACCCAAGGCAGATGGAAATCATGTCCCAAAAGCATGTCATAACATGACTATATACAAACAAAGTCCATTCATACACATTAATATGTTCATATCAGTAAAAGTCTAAAGTTGAACACAACTGCTGATGGAAAAATAGCCAATGCTGAGACTTGTAAAACCACAGCCATAAATACAGTATATTGCATTTGTACCATCTGGTTGAATACAAAGGTCGTTTTTCATTTGTTCTCAGTCCTCTATTAATGAAGGTTTATTGGCATGAAATATTTGTTCGATGACACTCTTAATCTAACTAACAAAGCTGTCTGTAGCAAATTCACAGAACTTCTGAACCCCTCCTCTCACTACTTGTACTGGTTGGTAGAAGTTTAAAAAGGGTCCGATTGCATCATGCAGAAGTCCCATGGCTTCAGAATGTCAGCAGTTATGTACAGAGTCTTTAGAAAATGTATCGTGATTGTGTATGCATCTGTATGTGTGTATATGTGTGTGCGTGTGTGTAAGTAGATACGGATTTGAAGGTGTGTGTGATGAGAAAGCCCATTTTAGTGCACATCGTCTTCCATTGTTACCCTTCACAGAAAAGCAAGGGCTTGTTAGTACAAAAAAGCTGACTCTCACCACAATGGCGCACAAATACGTCCTTTGAAAAGAGAAAAAAGTGTCATTTTACCTCTTAAAAGGAAAAAGATAATTGCAACGGGGAAAACCACCCAGATGTGCGGCTTAATTCACATAGTACAGCCAATAGATCAAATTGAAGAGGGAAAAAACAGCAGGGAATATTATCCGTGACCATCGATCGATGGCGTTGACGTCTGTAAGGTCAGGGATTTTGATTTTGAGCTGGGATGAGCGCCGGCGCAGCCTGGCTTTTTTGGGCTGCGCGTTTCTATCAAGACTGTGGCGGGCAGGCTCATGCCGTGGGGCGCTCTGCTTCCGGTACTGGATCCCTGAGTTATCGAACACCATGGAAGTGGAATTGCGGGCCTCGCTGACGCTGGTGGTCACTTCGTTTCCAGCCACCTCGTTGTGGATTTCCAGAGTGGTCAAGAGAATGTTCCCCTGGGAGTCCACCTGCAACCAGAGAACACTCAGTATTGCTGTGGATTGTATTTAAAAAATCTTTATGTCAGTGTAAATTGTAACCAAACTTTATCTATGACACACAATCTGTTATACTAAAGTATACGGTATAGGTAAATATGGTAAGTGTATGGAATGTTGATTTCCAAAACCATATCAGCATATGATATGATTCACAAAAGCCCTCTTTTGTACATTCTGGGGATGTGTGGATTATGAATTGTGGAGATATTAAACCACAGTTGTATGAATGAGTTAGAATGAAGATGCCAAGTGACGCACAGCACAAAACAGCAGTTTTTTAAGCAATGGTACACTGTTCTATAAATTTGGCTTTTGGTAAATTAGCTTAATAAAACCTTGCACTAAACTATACATATATAGAAATCTCATGAATCTCACTTATCTGTCATCAGAGCAAATAAGTAACTCAAGGCTGATTTATCTTTAAATAGTGTAATAAACTGACCTTTAAGCTGTATTATAGTAACAGCTATGATTTGTCTATGTATATACTGCATATGCATATTGCATCTGTTAACAGTCACACTGTGGTGTATAATAATCATACCTATAACAAACATACTTAAGATATATTTTGTTAATGTATTAAATAATGTATATGTAATTAAATAGGCTAATCTGCTTTTATCAGATTTTATAAACTGATTGTGGGATTGTGTTATATGACAAGGGTGCAATATGAGGTAATTCAAAAATGCCCCCATGACAAAATGCTTTCTTACAGATTTCATGAATCAAAATGTGATTAACATTTAAAAATGTAATGACTAAAGGAATCTGTAACTCTCTAAACAAAATCACCATGTTGTGGTTATTTTCCAAAGGAATCCATTGTGTGCCTCCAAGAAATCCATTGTTTATTTACTTTTACCCCTGAGTCGTTGCAGTAATAAATAATTCAGGGAAACATTCTAGCAGCAACATAATTATAGCTAAAGTGTCCAAGTAATGATGCGGACCAGTGATGGTGTAGTACAAAGTGAAGAGTATTGAACTAAAATACAGAACAGTGAGTTAAGGATGATTTAAACATGTTGGTCAGGGTGACCAGTCATCTGCAAACTGCATCTGAACCTACACAAGCACAAATGAAGAAAAATATGACATGAAACAAGAGAGTGTGCCAGAACTATTACACAAATGCACACAATGCATGGCTGAGAAGGACGCTCGGAGCTTGCATGTGCTTTAGATAGAAAACTTTGCATGGCGAGTGGGCAAAGTTTTAGAGGGAGGTTACAGATACTGGTATTACAGCCAGCAGTACACACACTCACCCCTTGTGAGTGACGGTGCCCTTGTACCTGATTGGACTGTTTAACGGATGATGGCTTGCAATTCCCCCCCTCCTGAACAGACTGGCCAGAAAAAAACACACAGAAGAGTTCCTCTTCAAGTGAGGTTCAGCTGCAGCTCCCAAACCAGGAGCATAAAACCTAAATCTAGTATGGCATTCTGCCTGAGAGTTGTCCCAAACCAAAGAAACTGTACTTTCTTACTCAAGTATAATATGCAGCTAATAAGTATGTAGTGTTCTCAAGTCAACGGTTAACTGCTACTGTTTGTGTTGTGGCTGTGTGTAAACCCGTAACTATTTCTTCTTATTCTGGTGCACCAATATTGAAATATTCTAAACCACCTAAAAGAAAATGGTGTAACATCCATAAGCTGTAGAAAGAGCACAACTTGCAATACAAATAAGAGTTAAAGCGGCTGAGGAGTTCGCAATACAGCATCCACTGAGGCATTTTTATTTAACAGATGGTTCTAAAAACCTGGTATCAAAAGTTTGTAATTAGAATGAAATAATATTTGTTGTTTTGGGAGAATTTGATTGGTTCTCAAAAAATAGTCAGGTATAGAAGCATTAAAACTGGAATTGAAGTATTATGCACTAAGCATTCGGGTTTAGTTATGCTAAATCAGTATCAGTAAGAGTAAGAGATTTGCGTAATTAGTAAGAGATTTGCTCTTTTTTATGACATTTTCTGTAACTCTATAAGGCCATACAATCTGTAGTCTGTTTCGAGTTCATTCTCCTCTTTCAACAAAGATAGCCTTTCTGAAATCTGAGCTGAATAATTTTGCACATCTACCTCACACTTTTGCACATTAAGCTCTTTTGCGCATGTCCTTCAATTTGCAAATGCACCGATAATATTTCTCTACATCTGCACATTACACTTCAAGTGTGTTCTTACTTATTTATATAAGAACTCAACTCTAATCTCGGAATTTGTGTGGACAGCAAAGAAAGTACTTCCTACTGTACAGATGACAATAAACGTTTTGAATCTTAAATATTTGAATCTATGAAGACACTTTAAAGCAGAGATTAAGAACTGTGTCTCACCAGAAGTAAGAAATAATGGCCCTTACCTTGTTGCCGTCATATTTGGTGCGGTCGTTGTTGGCCTTCTCAGCCTTTTCAGCCAACTTTTTCTGCATCTGTGGGCCTCGGCCAAAGAAGATGTAATTCACGAAGGCGTACTCCAACAGGGCCAAGAAGACAAAGACGAAGCAGCCCATTAAGTACATGTCTATGGCTTTGACGTATGGGATTTTGGGCAATGTTTCTCTCAGATGGGTGTTGATGGTGGTCATGGTCAGCACAGTTGTGATACCTATGGAAAAATTAATTCATATTCTTTCAGAACTGCTGTGATACAAATTCCACATTTCAAGTTACTCATCCTTTAATAGCAGGACATAAAAATACTGGGTTTACATATAAAGAATATGATCTATTTTCAAAATAGAAAAAAAAACCCTGCATATTCTGATGAGATAAATAAAAAACCTGTTCTGTTTTGGGAATGTGTGCAAGCGTGCTCAGAAACTATTGCAGTACATCCAACAAAAAGGCAGTGAAGTTATTTTTTACATTGGGAAAGTAAACAGCTTTAATTACACATGCTTAAACATTTTACTGTCCTCAACAAAGACATGCACACATTGCAACTACTAGAGTGAAATAAGAAATGTGTCAACACAGGCTTGGTAAGGGCTACATGCAGCCACTTCATCATTAGCAGTAAGGGTGGGCAACATGATAAAAATCATGATATTGAATCAAAAAGTCTTTGTTTTAAAGGCTTCAGACTGGACAATATTAAACTGACCATGCCTTCTTATTTAGTTTTTATGGAAACATGCAGTTTGTTAAAGTTCTTTAAGTAGTGATGATATTCACAATACACTCACCAGTACAAATTACAATAAATTACTGCCATATTGTCCACTTCTAATCAACAATGCTTTAGCATAATGGTTCTCAGTTGTAGTACCATGGTCCCCATGGACAGTAGGAGTATAAAGTCTCTAGTACTAGGGTTCTTTAGCCTGCGACTTTAGCATACCATAGTTTAAAATCATAAATGAACAGAGCAGACTTAATGCAATAGTGAGCAGCAAGTCTTTCGCCATTTGTAATTTTTAGCGGGGTTCAGAGAAACACAAAAGTGTCGTTGTCCTGGTGCAACCAAAATAACCGTTCAGATTCATGAAGCGCAGTTTGGAAATAAAATGCGCATGAGGCTGTATACATAGAAAGAACACCATGACACTGAGATTATTCAGAGGCTCAGCCAAAAGAAGTGTGATGAAATCCTTCTCTTTTGACAGCTCTGCTCTGCCGCCCACCATGAATCTGGACTCTGTGGATGGGTGCTACAGATTGAGCTCTGTCAGAGTGCAAATGCCAAAAATGAGCTCTGCTTACTAAACAAAATTACACAATCACACTGTCAAATCTCGCAATGAATCATCCACTGATGGTGGCAACGTATGCATTTTAAAAGTCCTTTCTCTTTCTTATATTTTTTTTATGATTTAAGTTTCAGTTATACATTTATATGCATATAAATGAGCACTTTCTTTAGGAACTGATGGTTACCACACTGTTAAAATGCCTCTACAACGCAGGACGCAAAAACCTTCAGAATATGAAGCTTTGAGAAATGAAAAGCTTAACTGTGACCAAATCAGGGACATAAGAAATGAAGCCAGAGATGCGCATACATCAACAATGCATATAAAACAGAATAGACGATCAACATGCTTGGCAGTAATCTAAGAGGAAAACTTGCGAGATGATTTTAATGCCTCGATTTTTCTTTTTCTTTCTTTTTCTTGGTCCAATGCTTGTTATCCTTCTCATAATGATGTATACATAATGATATTCATTTTTCATGGCCATGGCTTTCTCGCACTTCACTACATGATTTGAACACGGGACAAAGGATTTCTTTTCCTACCCATTTACACTCTGCCTATGATTGATATTACTCTACTCTGTATCCCTAGAGAATCAGCTTTGCAGGGAATAGGATGATGTTTTATTGGCCTTAGCTAAACATGACTGATAGTCAACAATAGATGTTAAGCTATGACAGAAGGGTGATAGGACCTTTGCAATTGCTGCAATTGATTTATGGAATCAATTACCACATGATATTAAATTTGCTTCATCTACCTCTGCTTTTAAATCTAGTCTTAAAACTTATTTGTTATCGATAGCCTTTCCAGACTTTTAAGTTTTAAGTTATTTCCATCTATGTCTCTTGTTGCTGTTTTTGTGCTTGTTTTTATTATTGTTTCTGTTTTAT
>JBBPDC010000109.1:11487255-11501603 GCA_037974485.1 Hemigrammopetersius urotaenia | reverse complement strand
TATACACACACACACACACATATACACACACACACACATACACACACACACACTTTCTTAGTCTGAAATTGACCCAACACCAACAAAATTTTGTCAGAAGCATAATCCAATCCAATGTGAACCGCATCAATATATAAGTCTAAAACTGACTCAAGCTCAAGAAAATTCAGTCCAAAACTGACCTGAACCGAAGCAAAACATCATAATTAAATTTGCTGAATAAAACAGAATAAGAAAGTGGTTTATATTTTACTGCATAGTGACAAAAACAAATGTCACTAGATCATAAATATAATAAAATGCAATATTCAATAATGGGATAATCAAATAATCATACTTAATTTATTAAGCTCATTAAGAAATATATAAGAAATAACATTCAACTAACATTCTAAAAGATTTAGTTCCATACTACAAAATGTCAACATTCTTCTTCAATCTTAAAAGTAAACATCTTGGCTGCACTAAACTGTGCTCTTCTGTTCCAATTTGCTGCTTTATTTCCTGTGTATCCTTTTTCTCATGCGTGTGGGTATCTTGGATGTTGTGCTAAATTCTGGGTGTCCAGATTTAAATCAGTTTAAAGTAATGTAAGTAGCGATGAAGAATACGGTAAGAAATAAAACTAAAGCAGGGGTAACTCAGCAGGGCCCCATACACTAAAGAAGGGGTATAATTCTATAGAAGTAGGAGCTGTGAGAACCCAGGCATGAGATTTAAACCTGACCAGATACTAATAACTGTCATGCTATATGCAGTCTGCCTCGCCAGGTTCAGAGAAAGCTCGAGACATTCACAAGATGAAGAAATCAACAGTAAGACAGAGGAGATCTAAGGAGCAATTATGAAAGTGTGTGTCTGCGTGTGTGTGTGTGTGTTCAGTAGGAATAATCGGGTCTCTACTCCACCTCAGTAACAAACCACATGAGTGAACAGAGGAGCCATTATCATTTCTCCCAGTCACCCCATCAGCACCCTGAGCTCCCAATAAAAATCACACACTGTTGTCAGGGACTATCAGGACTCTCCAATCCCAGTCATCAGTCAGATAATACTTACATTTTATTTTGTGCTAGCTGGACAGTTCTGATCATTTTGAGGATCCTTAATAGCAGTCAAGGGTCTTTATTGCTTGAAATTTACCATGTATGTTTATTCCAGATGCTCCCGTTTGCTCCTACCCTCAATAGCATAATGTAGTTTTTTGTTAAATATCCCTAATGGAGTTACCATGAGCAAATAAGCTTCAGCAGACAGTGACCTGTAATCTTCTACAAATGTTAGATTTTCCTCAGTGGACTGTGTGCCAACATCTGTTAGATAAATATTTTCACGAGTTCTGGAACCAGCTACCATCCGCTACAAGGGGTGGACTTGTACTGCCTCTGTACTCTCCCTTCTCAGTCCTTATCCACACACACTCAATGACAAAGCTCAGGTTAAGGCATCAGGGTTTCACGCATAAACATCCTTAACTAACTTAAAATTATGAGCAACGATAAGATAAGTTACACCTTTATAAACTTTTGTCTTTACAGTTGTGGCGAAACATAAAATTGGTGTTTCGATTGCTAAAGATTTTTTCTTGGCAATATGAAGCTGTAAATATTTGGACCAAAGGTGATCAATCTTGCTTGGTTTCCTTGACCTAGACCAAGGGGTCAACCACTGCTCTGGGAGTCACACCTAGGAGCTCTGTGACAACCTGAGCTGCAGTTCACTGCTGGATGATCTCAGGACAGGAACTAAGCTTACCTAAGGACCTCCTGTTAATAGACCTATAGGACTCACTGTTGTTTTGCATGTTGACTGATGCCTCTAAGTTTTTGGTCCTCTTGGACTAGAGAGAGAGTCTCGCCCTTCTGCTACTGTTTGCCCACACTACTTGGACTTTGGCCCATCTTTGTAATAAAGCTTTGTCCACAATATACCTTGTCCTGTTCATTCTTTAACTCCTATTAAGCTCTTTACTGCATCTCCCCTATCATTCCAAATACGAATAAATGTAAATAACTTTGTCTAAACAATGCCAGCTGTTTATTAACTATGTTGCATCAAAGCATCAGTGTGTTTTATTACATAGTTAGATACCACTTTTATATCTAGAAATAATGGAATCAAAGAATGTATCCATATTAAATAAGCCTATAGACAATGATGTGACAAAAAGGCAGAAAAAAACGGGCTTTGTCTATTAGATTATGAAATGTGCACATGACGCCTCTGGTCACACTGCTGTCTTTTTATCACTTCTTTCACAGTGTACAGAGTCTGCTGTTCAGTTCGAATTGATTTATTGCTAAATCCAGGACTGAAAAGTGTGAATTTCATTTACCTATATTTGTTCTATTTCCATTCCACACAGACCACAGCCTTTAAAGCATACATACATTATGTTTCCACCCTTCAAAATGAATTTGAACTAAATCTAGAGCCCACAACACATATTTTCACCATTTTGCATGAGTGCAATGAAAAGTCATAAATATAAAAAAAAGCTTGAAAAAAAATATTGCTGATTCATATCACAGCTGTTTTTCAGTAATGAATGTTTCTTTAATAAAAGTTTTGTTTTTGTTTAAGACACTGGTTTAGTAAGAGAAACAGCATGGGGTAGAGAGAGAGTGAGACTGAGAGAGAGAGAGAGAGAGAGAGAGAGAGAAGAGAGGAGGGGGAGAGAAGGGGGGGAGAGAGACTGAGAGAGAGAGGGGGGAGGGAGGGAGAGAGACAGCATAGTCAACTCAAGGGAAATTAAGCACATCTCATTTCACAATTGCTGTGGTCACATGGAACCCCTCCAATCTATCACCTCATCTCCCACCAAATGAGAGCTTGGACTTTAATAACAAGCTGATTTGTTCTCGCTATGAGATTTGAGACTTGAGGGTTGCATTTATGAGAAAGAACTAATTCTAGAATGCTCATATTAGCGAGTCAGAAAAAATATTAACTCTACAAAAGTGTTGAACCTGGGATTAAAACATCAAGCCAGAGGTGTCTTCGTGTCTCACTGATTATTTTCCATTCAGTAGTCTAAATGTACTGAATGTACTGAAAAACATGATGTATTGTCTGTCGATTTTACTTAGTACATCCTTTTTACCTATATAACACACAATCACTTTGTCAGTTTACTTCCTTTTGGCAATAACTGTGTTAATTGTTACATTTTGTTGTATCCATGTGGAAATGATGTACACTTTTGGATCCAGTAAACTAAATGCATTACCTACTCTGTTTACTCTGAGAAACATGCAGAGAAACTTCCAGGCTGTTCATGAGTACAGTATTCTGCTATACCACTGTATCAAAACAGACAAGAACGTATCAGGAGCATGTGGCACTGCTTCTTATGCATCGGTTTAAAAGAAACCCCCTTGCTTTCATTTCAATGCTATACTAATGAGAGAGCACTCACATGCATTACCACACATGTGTTAGCACTCTAACTTTAATGGCTGTGGCTCCAGCAAACAAATAGCCCCTCCCATCCCTCTGATGCTATCAATTCCTTTGATCTCTTGCATTAGTTGATTAGGGTCAGTTTTTCATTGAACTGTGAACAAAAAAGTCTACTTCAGATTATTAATGCTGTATTCAAATGTCACAGAATAAACAGTTACAACATGAAATGCTCTGGCTAAGCCTGGCTAGCTTATTGTGTGGCTAACTTAGTGTCCGGAATCTCCCGTTTATCTCATCTGTGAGATGAAACGCTAAATCAAGCTATGCTCTCTTGCTCATCCTCCTCCGCGCTAGCTTGAAATAGGGGATGTAGACACACCCAGGCTCTTACATGTCAGAGTGAGCAGAGGAGCTCGTTTAGCATTGAAACCCTGATAACGCTAAAGGGCTCTAATGAGATAAGGGCACACATTAGCGCTTATGTAATTTAGCAGCCAAGTGCGCTGACCAGAATAGGACACTCTCTGGCAATATATCAGTATGTTCACTCAGGCAGATGCATCACAGGTCTCTTCCCTGAGGAGTCTAAGACAAATATTCAAATAGTTTTTATTAATTTATTTACAATTAAAAGGTTTCATTTGACCTCTAGCATCACCATGACATTAGCTATTAAAAACTATAGTTCATAGTCTGTATACTTAAAATGTCTATAGTTTGTGTAGAATTTTGTAGCCCTTCTTCAACACTTTGTTCAACACTCCAAATGAGTAAAGATTATCTGAAACCCTCTGGTATCCAGTGTGTAGGCATCAGTGTTGGAGAAATTACTTCTCGCAAACTGTAATGCAATTACTTATTGCTTCCTGGGAAAATTAATCTCACTACTCATTATTTGACTTCAATGTTACTCTCTAAATCCCACCCACATTTGTTCCAACTGGAATGTGCAAACGAAATCCAATAGTACTTTCTGCACTTTATTCAGTAAGAAATAATTACATTTGTGACTGTAATGTGTTTAACAGAAACTGTAATGTGTTTGTTACAGAAAAGTGGAATTACCTTAATGTGGTCTGTGTGATACACAAAAAACACCTCCTGAATAAGGGTTTTTCTTGTTTTACTGTATTTCTTAAAGTAAATGTGCATACATTAAAACTAAATAATGCATGCCATTATGTTCCTGTCTGTACTGTCCTTTCTTTCAAAAAGATTCAGGAAGAGCCAGATGAATGGCTTTCCCAGCAGGCAAAAAAGATGATAGGACAGCTTCCCTAGCCATTTGTATGTTCCCAACCTAATTAGTTCTAGATTTAAAAAGTGATGGACATGAGCATTCCTCAAGACCATAGCCCTCTGGGTAATTACACCTGTACAGAATCAGGTGCTTGATCGAAGGAATCCCCATGTCTGCTTTCTGCTCTGGCAACTTATGGGAGAAAACTCAACATGGCTCTCAAATAGAAACATGCCTAGTGACAAGTGCCACAAAGTGTTATGAGCATACTGTGCCCAGAGTGGGTGTTCCGCTCACAAAGAAGGGTTGGCAGAAACAAGGCAGGGTAAGCTCCAGTTCTACTCATTGGGTTGGGGGGTACAGAGCTGGTGCCAAAGTCAGGCAGTTCTTACTCTTGTTAAAAGCCACCTGTACCATTGACATCTACTGAAACTGCCATGTCCATACACAGACTGAAACTGGATACCAGAAAACTTGATAAATGAAAGTAACAGAGCATGGAACAAGGATTTCTTGAGCTTGACAATAAGCTGGTTCTCCAGAAGCAGCTGGAAAGCCCACCTGACATGATTACAGATTAGAATGTTGTCCATGCAGACAAACAAATGGCAGTTCAGAGCCTCACAAAGGACTTCAGTAATGAATATCTGGAGGAAGGTTGGTGTGTTCATGAACCCCATCAGCATGACCAAGAATTCATAGTGGCCTAAGGGAGTGAAATTCCATTCATCCTCCTGCCTAACCTGGATGAATTTGTAAGCCTCAACGTGGGCAACAGTAAATGTCATCTTGTTCCACTCCGTGAGGAAGCTGGATGTTCACTGCTCAAACACCAATGAACACAGGAGTAAAAACTACAGAAACTCCTGGGGTTCCCCCCTTATCTTATAAGAGGGGGCAAGTGAGGTTACAGATTCAGGCCTGACTCTGCATGTAAAGGTTTGAAGGCCCTTGACTGGCAGCAATGGTCATTATGAGCCCCAATGAGGTTCTGCAGTTGCAGCAGTATTTGTTACAGAACCTGTTCATGCCTGGGAACAGTAGCTAGCCATGGCAGACAATTCAAATTAGCTGGGTACATTACTGGTTCAGTCTTGCTGTAAGAGAGAAGCTGTCTGACCCTGTGCAGGAATCAAACTCCAGCCTCCAACACCAAAGGCTAAGATATTACAGGGCACACCACCATCCAGGCACAGAGGTGAACCCAGTTTGAACTCAAGACAAAATAATGTCTTATCTAACTGAAAGAGGTGAGAGGAAAGTTCAACCCTAATGAGAAAGTTGGGAGGAATGAAAGGACACATTCAATACACTGTCCTGAAATCAATGCCAGCTACCACCCTGGGTTGGATTTAGCCCCCAGGGTCTGAGAGTCAAAGTGCAGCCTGGTGCGCTGTTTGCCAGGATAAGACAGAGCTTAAGAGAAACACTTAAAGATATGTATGACTTGAAAGGGAATCAAACTTAGACGTTCTTGGGGAAATACTGGATGGCTCAAGGGAGCAGAGACATTGAGCCACAAACAAAATAAAAGTGCAACTGGAGTCACTGGAAACAGAGATGGGAGGAGGACATGTACCAAATGTACCAAATTACCAGCTAGTCTTGTGACAATGCTCTAAAAAGACACTTGCACATTGCAGTTGATGCCAGTTGCCTGTTGGTTGTTATTCCTTATTCATTTTGATTGATTGTTTTTGTTTATAAATAAATGCATCCATAGTAGGTTTTCACTAATACAGCATTGTATCGCTTTGATCAATATAAGTTGCTCAGTTCTAAATACAAACACTACGTTCAACTGATTGTAGCTAATAAAGTAATACAGATTACACGGCATTATGTTGAGTACAAACAAGGCAACACAAAAGTCTCTGTTTCCACTTTACCTGACTGCTCTAATAAATTGAGAATGAAAACATTAAAACAGAAGGAACATTTTCACTTCTTATTTTTTCTGTATTGGAAAATCAAAACACTGTATCGTAACAAAGCTGTTGTATGAATTTTGTCAAACATTATACGCCTCAGACAACATCTCTATTTATTTTTGTCTTATATTTGCATTTAAACACTTAAGCCTGAATTTCTTTAAGATCATAAAAAAGGCATATTTGGTTAGGCCTGTCATTTGACTGATGTTGTAAGTTTAACGTCCATACAAGATATCCACACATCAATATCACAGTTAAAAGGATAATGTTTAGTAGAGGCATGTGTTCTCACCTCAGTCCATAAAGGACCGTGCCATCAGGATGCAGACGGATCATACGATTCTTCACAGTCACACCATGGACAAAAGACTTCTTATCGTTAAGGAAGTATGTGTCAGGGACCCAGAGCTGGTCAGCCACTCTGTTGTCCAGGGTGAGGTTGAGAGGGATCCCAGCGTACGCTAGTCGCTTATCCCTCCAGTACTGCTGGAAGTACATAGTCAACGTGTAGTCCTAGGGATGAGAGAAAATTTCATAAATTAGTTAAAAAAAACATGATTCATGGAGAAGCAAGGTAAGTAAATAATAATTTTTAATTTATATTGGATTTGAGCCATCATTGTGCCAAAATGCTTTATAACCATATATATAATATCATGATATATCCCAAAATTATATTGATATTGTGGTGCTAAGTATTATAATTTTTTATTAATATTTTTTAAAGTATTTTTTTAACATTTATTTAATGTACTTCAATGTTGCCAAATATATGCTCTAACATTGCTTCTGAAGACTATCTTGAGTCACAGCATAAACACCAAAGACTCCAAAAAGCGCTGTCTGCTTCCAAGCTGAAGAACTGCAATAATAATGTGTCATAGACAAAATTTCATGATAGCATTGCATTGTTACCTCTGTGACAATTCCCATGTCTAATATATAGCTGATAATACTGGCAAATAGAATTCTTATTAATCAAGGTTTAACAATAAAGCCAATAAAATCATCACGATATGTTTATTTTCTGACCATGTCAAATTCTATCAGATATTAGCAGACGTTTTAGATCCTTAAACCCAGCATCCTGGTAAGTACACAAACCCATCAAAATATTTCAGGATATAAAAAAGTTATTATGAGTCAGAGAGGTTGTTATGATACAGGTATTGTTTTCGGGGTGATATTTACTTTTTACCAGCACAATCATTTGTACACTTTTGAGAGGTGAGGAATAAAGGCTGAATAATTCAGAGATTATTATTGTAACTGGTTGGGGTTTGCTTGGCAGTAAACTTGGCTTATGTCTTTATGAGCAGGGCCTGAGATTGCTCTGTGTCCCAGCTCAGTGCACTTGGCCATCCAGCCATTATTCACATTGCCTTCACTGTGAATATTCTAAATGACATAGCCTAGGCCTTCATGTGGGAGTCTGAAATGTATTTTCGGTTAGGGTGTGAATCACTGGCCTAATAACAAATCTGTCCCAGTCATAGTTCAGTCACTGAATTTCAAGGCGATGTTAATTTATTTTGAATGCTTCAACTCAATCTGATTTGATTCAATAACATTACTAATCATGACTTCCAGTCACTGAAAAGTGTAAATGAAGTGGTACTGGACTATATTTGGCCATCTAGATGAAAAAGGAATGATGGACAGTAAAACTGTTTTATCTTAACAAAATGTATCTTTTCAAAGTTGCACTCAGATTAATCCATGTATTTCAAAGAATGATGTTAGTGTCACTGTGAGTGTGTGGGAGTGAGATATTATGTCTAAGGCGGTGCAAGAATCTCTGACATACTTGAATACAGAAACACCTTTTGGAATAAAGAAGCATCTATACAGATACCAGGCATCTGTAATGAATTCCAGATATAGCAGATGCCACAGGAACATACAGCAGGACAAGTGATTGACTGTTTTAGTAAAAATGACCCTTCTGTAATGGAAAAATAGATTTACGATTGAGTCGTTTTAAATAGACTCAAGTACAAGGCTCAGTGTAATTAAAGCAGTTGAAACAGGAGGGATGTGAAAGCATGCACTGATTGAGAGAATACATCTTTCTCTTGCTACAATTCTGCCTAAATATATGGGTGTCCCCAGCACATCATCTGGGTGTTCCCAAACCGCTCTCTCTCTCTCTCTCTCTCTCTCTCTCTCTCTGAGTTCCAGGGTCAGAGATAGAAATCTGTAGGTGGTGAGTTGTAGAAATAGATTTTCTGTTGTTAGGGTATTATATTTATAGAAACGTCAAACAACTTGGTTTCGAAACAAGCTGGTCTCCATTTTTCAAGCTGCCAGGGGAACACTCTGTGAGCCAGTGTGGACCCATATAGATTTCCCTTACCTTCTGCAACTGTCTGAGCAACTGTCTGAGCTGCATTCTCTACATTACGCTGAAGAGTTATACTGCATGACTCTAGCTCTACACTCTTAGGAAATCCAATCAGACGAAACCATTGGCACGATGGGCATTATATTTCAGCCACATATGAAACTTGATGAATTGTAAATTGGTGGAAATCTTATGGCTTATATAGTTTGCAGGTTCCTCAGGCGAACTATTGAACTTGCTTAGTATGCAGCAGGAAGCACCGCAAAGGTTGAATGTAATGTAGATAAATGTCTGCCTGTATAGGTGTGTGTGTGTGTGTGTGTGTTCACTCTGGTCGGCTACTGTATAGTGTACTCAAGGGCAAAATAAAGGCCTGACATGCTGTCCGCAACATTCTGAACAATCTGTTCACGTAATAAGATCTAGTTAGGCATCATTTAGAAACATGTGTTTGAACTGACTCCGGCTGGCTCTCTTCCTTTAGGGGGTGAGTTCATTCTCTCGCTGCTGATAAGAAGCCAGTTGAGTTCATTAGAGCGTCAAGAGATTTCAGCAGCGGTCTGCATGATGTTTTTTGCAACAGATGCAACATGCAAATCCTTGTTTGGCTGGCAATGGCCTTTTGATAATGTCTTTAACAGCTATGTCACTTCTGTTAGTTGTATCTAACCTCACATTTGTGATCTGTGATGGTCTGCCATGCATATTTACAAGAGCTTTTCAAAAATAGTCACTGAACACAGCCTATCGTGTTCATGCAAAATGCAACTTCTTCATGGTAGGAGGTCTAATGATTTACTTATTAGCTATTAGCTCTGAGGAAGTTAATGAAACCACAACTGACCACACTAACCAAATGATCTATGTTTTATAGATACGTTTCAGTCTCTCAAAGACATACATAAAAGCGTGCGACGTCTCATGACACAAACCAGACAAAGGTTTGGTCTCCGCAATTAGTTTTTAACTGAATTTTACTTAGGCATGACAAGTCAGACTCACCAAAATACCTGTGGGCACATACATGCGAACCACTCAAAGAACCATATAACAGAGACAGTTCCTTTATATATAACAGAGACAGTATCTAACAGAGAGAGTTCCTTAATAACCATTACTTTTTTAATTTCAACCCTTCAAACATCTCCCAGTCTTTCTATCTCTCTTGTTCCACGTGTGGGATTTTGGTTTTAATTAATCCTCTAAATGATTCTGAGAGATACAAATCGTCCTCATTACATTGTGCCGTACACCACCAGAAGTGTAAGTGCTAATTATCTGATTTGAGAAGGCTCGATACGACTTGACTTCTGTTCATTTGACACTAAAACTTCTGTCTCAGTGGTGCAGCCAGTTCTTCTATACTTAAATTGGACCATTTTTTCTCTGAACTACGGTTTCAGTGTACTCTCTCTCTGTGTTTAGCTTAATGTGTAACCATCAGAAAATATGTTGTCTCACTAAAAGTAACCCATGTGCATTTATCACGCACAACAATAGTGTACACATGTTCTGTTTGTCTCTAAGCAGTAAACCGTGTAAAAGCTTATAATCCTGCATAAGGTCATGAATACACATTAGTCCCTGAACCAAACTAAGGCTAAGCTGCTGGCATTTGCTGTATGCATATCTGCTCTTTAAATGCTGGTTTATGGGAGTTCAAACGTGCTTCATTTAAATAAGAGAAGTCTGTTTCCAGACTGATTTTGTCCCTCTAAAACTAACCAATATAATTCAAGAAAGCAAAAACTGAAACCTGTTAACCCAGTTATGTATATTGTGAAATAAAGCCTCTAACTTGTCATTTTAAGCTATTCCAAAAGACAAATGACAGGTAAATAAGAACACAGTGTCCTCGTCTTCCTTAAATATGTGTAATTATTACATTGATACATACTGATGTCATTTTGTTTAATAATTGATATTACTACTATTACATGAAGCAATATCATTCATTTGCAACATTAATTGATTATTATCAATGGTTAAATAGCAACATTAAATGCCCAAAAGCTAAGGTGCAAAAGTCTGTAAAGAAACATATAATTACATCATTATATTTAAAGAATACAGCAAAATAAACACTCAGTTTCTAAGGTTTTAATCTGCATCATCTCGAGCCACTGAAATGGAGGAGCAGCACTTATGAGGGCTTGTACTGGAAAACACCTACAGTTCAGTGGGGAGCCAAGCATGAAAAACATCACAGGCTTTGTTTCACTTGTCTTGGTTTGTGTCCCCCTTGATCTCCTGCATCGCTTTCTTTTTTCAACCATCTCTTTCATTCTTTTTCTTTCTTTGTCTCTCTCCACTTTGTTTTTGGGCTTCAGGCCATACTAAATTGGGGATCCAGCCCGGCATAAGAAACCATTACACAAGCAGGTCCAGACCACCCGCCTGTCTGCCGCCCACTAGCCGGGCTTGGCAGATCTGTCGAACAGACTGTAAGTGGTCACTTTTATGATTCAGATATCATGCATGTGAATACCTCCCTTTTCAAGTACACAACTTTTCGTTCGTCATTCTTTTGCAATCTTTTTTTGAATACACAATTCACAATGAAATCTTTACAAAAAAGTTAATGATAATGCTTATTATGGGGGTTACGTTCCAAGAGCACCCGCGTATTGTGAAAAACTGTTGTAATGTGGTAAAAGAATGCCTAAAAATGCCTAGTTTACACTATTATGGTGTAAACCCTAAATATGCTTCTAAAACACTTTGATTTCATTTTGAAGGTAATTCTTAATGCAGAATTTTTAAGGGTAATTCTTAATGCATTACCCTTAAAAAAAATGTCAAAGTAAACACGTATCCTAACTGTACAGTTTATACTGAACTGCTGTCTCCTGCAGTGTTAGAATGTAAAATACTGACATTAACCCTGTATAGACTGTACTGTAATTAATGCACATGCATTTTCTTTGGTATGTGCTGTTGTTTTCTTTGGTATTAGCAGGGTAAACTAATTTATTTCACAGCAATAAAAAAATACAAGGCTTTAACAAAAAGAACAAAAAGAAAAACACGAGAACTCTCAAGATGCTCCACCGGTGAAATTCTGGACTGCAGCTGTGAGGGATGCATCCCGTCTCTGAGTATAGGGGTATTTCACCATCCCAAGATGCGCTTTCGTTGTGTTCTCTGGACAGTGCTACAAATGTATAGTTATTTTTTATAAGGAAATGTAGCTTAAATCGTGTAAATATTTTACAAAATTAGTCAAATATATTTTTCTTAATAATTTAGCACTAAAATAAATGAAAAACGATATATTGCCACGAAAAAAGCTCTGACATCCGGGCCTTGTCTGCCACGCCCCCTTGTGCTGGTTGTTTATGTTTGGGCAAGGCGCTGAGCAGTGGAGGGTCATTTAGGTGCGTCTGCTTGTCTTGCTAAACACTGCTCTCAAACATATACAACCAGCGCAAGGACGAGGGGTACGGCAGACGAGGCCCGGACATCAGAAAAGCAAAAAATGCGGAAGATATATGCAGTTTCCGCGATAGTGTAGGGGTTTCCACGAACAATAATAAGTTGGGTTCTCAGAAAAAAAAATGAGAAACTGATGCTGCGACTGCTGAACCGTGTATAAGTGAGGGGTTACTGTACTGGCTTATGAGATTCCAGGCATCTTCTACTAATGTCTGGGGGAGGAACAGTCTTAGAATTTCATAAAATAAGTGTAACATTATCTTTATCTGTGAAAGGGACCATTCTGTCACTCCACAGCACACAGTGTGAACAGCACGAAATCCCTCCTCTGCAGCGGGCAGTCAGGAACAGTGCGTGGTGAGGGTACCTTGCTCAAGTGTACCTCAGAGGTGCTAAGCAGTCTTGGGAATCAAACCCACAACTTCCTGATCGCAGGGCGAATGGCCTAACCACTAGCCTGCTACATGGGGGGAATTTGCCAGCTATATGAGAATTAGTACCTTACAGACGATTAAAAGGGTAAGGGCGGAGGCAGTAGGGACCCGTAACTTTTCAGCTTTATAATTAGACAATTTGGCTCTGTGAGGGCAGCAATATCCTTGTTATAATTTTGTTAATTATTTGAGTCTCTTAGATGTTGTATGGCTTTAGGCAACCAATCATTATATGTCTAGCATGTTGTTAATTTGTTATATGTAAAAAAAGTGTGTGATCTTAGCCCTTAGATACAGCAGCCCTAAATGCTATTCTTTAGTTGTTAAGTGTGTTTATAAGAATGTCTAGTAGAACATGTTCAGACATTTTATGGAAAGCAACGTTTTCTGCGCACTCTAATCCTGCTAACTCTGCTCCCTACATGACGAAAATCCTCAATTATTTAATACAAGACTGGAACCAGCCGTCCCATCAATGCACACACACTAAACAAAACTATGTGTTTAAATTATTTATTCATGTGTAAACCCCCGAAAGTGCTGCCTGATTTGTCATGAGAGAGAGGCATCATGGGATTTAGCCTGCTGCTCTAAATCTGTGTTGTTATAATCTGGTAAAATGACGTGTAAATGTACACAATTTTCAATGCACTCTTAATGTAGTGAAGACTCATTCATTCTCAGAATTTGGCATCTTTAGTTGAGCACTGGAGCTGTGACATTGGCAGCAAACTCAAGAATTCAATAGTCACCCAAATATCTTTCATAAATACATCCCTCAACCTTCACAAGGCACTCATATAGAGGATTGATTTTGGGTCAGATTCATCTGTATTTAAAATGGTCATTGTCATAAAAACTCCTACTTCTGAGATAGTTTGTGAAAGCTTACATTATCATACTGTGTCCTTTAATTACAGTTTTGGTGACTATTGACTTTGAAGGGTTTATTGGTAATCTTCACTTAAAAGTTCCAGCTGTAAACTAGAGAAACAACATTTTGACTCCAAGCATGTCTTGGCTCATTAGTTACCCCTGAGGTGAGTGGGAAATTGTGTAAATTTGATTTTTCACAGAACCATTCCTTTAAATCACTAAATAAAGTAATACCAGTCTGCTGCATGTCCACAATAAAAGCAAGTGCAAGATATACACACTTAAATGTTACGGTTCCATAAAAAAAAAAATGAATTAATTAATGACGGAATGAATGAATAAATAAATTAGTGGTGGGCCCTTATCTGCGTTAACGTGCTGCATTAACATGAGACTCTTATCAGGCCATAAAAGAAATATCGCCGTTAATCTATTCACAAAGTTGGGTTGGGAGCTGGATCTATACTACGCAAGCTATGGTGACTTTCACCTTGATATTTTAGCATGGATGTATACCTAGCCGAATTGCGCTGTAGGGGGCGAGAATGCCTACTGTGAAACAGGGACTTCACTAGGACGGAAAGACAAGGGGTGCTTAGCCCACAGGGTTGTAGGAAGGAATTAGCGTGTATAGAGGGCTGAAAACTTTTCATCAAACCTTTCCTTTCACTTAAGGAAAC
>JBBPDC010000109.1:11460071-11472324 GCA_037974485.1 Hemigrammopetersius urotaenia | reverse complement strand
ACACAAACACACACACACACACACACACACACACACACACACACACACACACACACACACACACACACACACTCAGTGTCACTGATACTAAATGTAAAGTAATCCTAATTTGTGTCTCTAAAGAAAGCTAATCCGTTGTACAGAAATAACTAATCTGAAAAGAGCAAGTGCCATTCTTTGGCTGGCAAATCCTGTTAGCGCTGGCTTGATTACCTTGCTCAGCTAAAGACCTCCCTTAGGACTTCCTGTGTGTGTTTTGTAAGTTCTGTCATAAAGCTGACCTCATAAAAAGGTCAAACCCTGGCCATACTCTTGATTTCCTTTAAAACATGGTTTGATATTTCATGCTGATGGGATCAGGAAGAAGTTATGTGAGTGTAGTGAATAATTCATTTTCCTGATAACACTTCACATGTTGTTAATGGTACAGAAAGCACTAATCGATAAATCAATATGATCATTGAGAGAATTATATCAGGAGATCACAAAAAGGTAGTGAATGGCAGAAAAGATAAATATTGCTTCACTGTGTCAGCACATCTCATATGTAACTGACTGTTTAAATCAAAATATGTTTCTCCTTTTAAAGTCTGTAGTCCCCATTTATCCTTGGTGTTTCAGATACACATTAAAATATTCTGTTTCTTTAGGTTTTAAATGCATGAAAAAAAAATGTCATTCAGTCATGTTGTGGAATTCATGTACTGGTCTCTTAGAATGTTCATTAGTTCATGAAAAAGTATGAAGTGAACATATTTAACCAGAGAAAGTTTTGCAATCTTAGGAAAATATAACCAAAATATGACTGAATAATAGCAAGATTAACAGCTAATGAGCCATTGTAAATAATACAACATACTTTAAAGCATAAAGAATTCACATCAAACCAAACTGTAAAAGAATATAAAGAAAACATATCTGACTGATATGATATTTTTCATGGTTATTTTTCATGCTGCACAGTGCTATGTTGGATGTGCTATTCAGTTACACCCTGTTAATAATGATAATACTGGGCTTCAGTAAAGTTAATGGCACCACACTGCTAATCAGTATCCTGGGGAGAACAGCACGGAACATCAAGGACAGTCTAATCAGGACCTTTCAATCAGCATTAAAACTTTGTGGTGTGCTGTGCATCTGTGTGGATTATGTGACATCATTTATAGTGCTGGGTCCTTTAGAGGTAATGCTGGTTCAATATAGTTATTCACTCTAAGTTTGAACTTTAGAAATCTTCTTTTGACCACACCTACACATCTTTGTCACTTCTTCTGTCTCACCATCTGTGTAAAATAAGTGCCTCAAATGTCAACGACAGTTTATGACGCATGTTCCTAACGGCGTTCTTACACTAATGGTATGTGGAATTTGTAGTGGAATTACTCATGTGTCATACATCCTCCAGACATTTTGTGATTGACAATATGGTATCATACTGGGATAAATGATGTCATAGTATATTATTCAGAGTATACTGTTTTTTTCAGTAATTATAGGACATTAAACCATTTCACAGATCAGTGAATGTTTAGAGGTCATAGCAAACCTAGAAATTATAACAACTAATGTACAGTTACTGTGTAAGTGCACAGTTTAAAACAGATGATTGAATATCGGTCCATTATCTTATTTTATTTTTTATGCACTTATTTTAATTTATTTTACTACTTGAAGATTGTTCTGTTTCTTCTATTTCTTCCTAAGCACTTTCTTTTTGAAAAAAAAACCTGAATGAAACAATCACTGTAGTCATTTGTTGTTGGGCTACTCTTGGGTGATTAGGCTATTGAGGTCATTCACCATCTCTTATTTTCCATTCACTCAGTTTACATTTGTACTGACAAAGGTTTCACTCCAAAGCTTTCTGTACGTTAACTAAGAAATGCAATCATGCCATTGGACCATGTACCATCAACTTCAGACTTCGGTACATGTGTCCCACCCATTTCTGGTCATAAGGGAACACAGAGTAGAAGCAGCCAGGTGAGAGAGTTTGCTCATCTGCTCATCCGCCTCTTTACCACAGTGAATTGGACATGGTTACCATTATGTCAGCCTGGTCTCATATGGTATTACGCTCACTGGCCATTAGGACAGGCTGACACTGTGTCTACACCAGGTGTGGTCCGGTCTACACATGGTGTCTGACTAATCAACACACTCAGTCTAATAAACATGCATAGAAAAGAATATGCACTATGATGTAACCATGCAATACCAACCTTATACAATGCTGTGTAAAATGAGGATACAGTATGCCATAAGAGCATTGGATTTAGAAAGCTCTACAAGATGTGCACTTCCTCTTACAACCTAATGGACAGCATAACTGTATTCCTCATATACAGATGAATAGTAAGCTCCCTGATAGCTTGACAATCAATACTGCTGGCCCTCAACATTTTGCTGACTCAAAATGCACCAAAAGCTTCCTGTCATAAGTTTTTGTCAAGAGTATATTTCCTCCAGTAAACAAACCAGAGGGTCATTAACTTGGTTATGCCAAAACCAGAAACTAAAGACATATTAGTCTCTATGCCAGCTGTATGCAGTCAATGTTTGTGTTACTGCTTTATCATTTATTACACATGTACACACACACTACAATATGTTTGAACATCAAAAGTACTTGGGTGGAAAATCAGACTTTAAGGGCCTCCATTCACCCCTGTGGTGGGGCTGTGTGATTTCAGCACCCTGGACAGCAGGCTGCCACTCTCTACCACTGCCCCGAGGCAGCAGAACACACACAGGATCAGTTAATCCTCTGTATATCACTAGTTAATCCTCTGTGTATCACGAGTGTAGACCCCCTGAAGTCATGTATGACGAGTCTCAGAGACCCCGCGGCCAGGAGCGCAGAAGGAAAAGTGAGTGCACTTACCATGTTGACTTCAGACACCATGTCTATGCTCGCCACGTCAATACTCATCCCGACCGCCACCGGTGCGCCTTGAAAGAGCAAAGCAAACTTATCATCATCCACCCTGATCCACGAGCACTTTTCCCATATCACAGCAACGCAGAATAAGTTGTACACAACTTGAATCCAGAAAATAGAAAAAAAAAATAGTAAATACTGAGGCTCAACGTACCTCCAAAGTCAGGGCGAAGACGAATGTCGTATCCTTTCAGCAGCTTGTCCACTGTCTCTTTGACAAAAGACATGTTGCCCGGTTCGTTGGCGCTGGAAGAGAATGAAAACAACATGTTTGGCTCGTTCCTCCAAAGCACGGCACTTCCAGCCTCGGCGCTGGCCGGGCGCACTTACCTCTGAGCACAGCACATGACAGCCACGAGCACCGGCACCGAGAGTACACCGCACAGCCTCCGCTTCTGTGTCCGGATCATTCCTCTCTCTTTCTGACACGGAACCGAGAGAGCAAACGGACGTGGCGAGGCTTCCCCGGTGTGTACACCGCCCGGCTACAGGTCTCCCCCGCTCAGCCTTACTCCATCAGTGCCTCCGAGCTGATGAAGTCATTCCGGACTCCGGTCTCGCTGGGGTGGGAGGGAGAGAAGTGGTGGTCTCAGTCCTGCTTCTCGCTCTTGTGTGGAGACGCTGCGCTGAGCCTCCGCGCATCGTGCCCACAGACTCTACGGGCAGCGGCCGCTGGGGAGTCGGTGTTTGGGGCCAAGCCAAGCCTCCATCCCTCGGTTCTCACACCTGGTGGCCGTGCTGCTGCCCCCCACACACACTCCCGAAGCCCCACTCTCCTGTTTCACTCACTTTTCTCGCGCCCCGTGGTTAAAATCGCACAGGTGAGCACGCACCCAACAGACAAAAATTGTAAAAAAGAAAAAAAAGAAAAAAGAAGTAAAACGGTAGGAGGGTTGTGAGATTCAGATCCTTTACCTCCAAGCCTTGCCACTCACTGCACTCAGTGAAGTGTGGGCACCACCCCTGCCCACAGTTAGAGGAAACTCACGCCATTAGGACATCGCCTCAGACGAGGCGGTCACGTGACCCGATGCTTGACGAGCCCTCTGTCCAGGGTCCGATCGATTCTAGAGACGGACCAGTGAAATAGATTGAAGGCGTTCCACACAACACTGGTGTCTCGCTAATGAACACCAGAAAGACGAAGACACGAAGGGATTTAGCGGGAGACCTGCTGTTTGAAACTCCGTGGCACGAAAAACGTGGATCTGTTGCGTCATTTCGGTTAAAAGGGAGGAAAAGAGGAAGTGTGGGCACAGTGTTAGCTAAAGCCCACGCGGAAAAGAATCCAGTGCTTTCACATCACTTCATTCAAATGCCATACATGGGTGTTCATGAATAAAATGCATCACTGACTATTGCCAAAAGCAAGTGAAGTAAAGAGAGTAGGCCACGTTGTGTTGATGTCTTCATATGAAACCAATGTGGAATGAAGTAAAGCGCCGTTTCTTGCTGTTGAGTGGCTGAACTTAAAGTCTTTTAAGTGGTTGAGCTTCAAGCTGAGGCTTTTGTTTTCATAGCTGTCATGGTTTGTGAGTTGAGAATGTAGATTCCCAACTACTAGCTCTCCACAGCTCAGCTGGCAGAGTTACATATGTGCCCGGGCTTGTATGAAAAAGGCAGCAGCGGAGGACTGGCTCAGAGATTAGACAGGCACTGAACAGAGACTTGAAGTCTTATCTCTTAACTTCATCCTTTACAACTCAACGATACGGAAGGTAGACAGTTTAAGAGCTGATCCCTCAAACGCCAGAGCATTGTATCTGTGGCAGCTTTCATGGGAGCTGTCATGACTGTTAAGTACCCAGCACCCCCTTCATTTGAATGTTATGAATACAGGTACTCTCGCTCTCCATCTCTCTCGCCCTCTCTCTCTCTCTCTCTCTCTCTCTCTCTCTCTCTCTCTCTCTCTCTCTCTCTCTCTCTCTCTCTCTCTCTCTCCCTCTCTGTCTCTCTCCTCTCTCTCTCTCCCTCCCCTCTGTGGAAACCACAGAGCCTGTGGGATGGTTTCAAATGCCTGTGCTTTAGGCAGTCATTATAGTGGCCATACTGTACACACAGACATACACACACTCCCTCACACAGACACACACACACACTCCCTCACACACACACACACACACACACACACACACACACACACACACACACACACACAAATGATAAATAGATCATCATGCTACACACAGGGGGGAGAGAAATAAGGCTCCTTTAATGACACTTTGTGTGATGAAACCAATATGATCTATCACTTGTCTTCACCTGCTCTCTCCATCAGTGGATATTAAACCCTTTGCGGTGGCCTCCAGACAGATCTTATAATCCATAATCAGATTTTCAGGGTGAGGGCTGACAGTCTGCTGGAGATTAAGCCTTGGTGGAATGGTTGCTACAGGCCCTTAAAAAACTTATCAAGCTGATAAAACAATCTCGTTAAGATGATCTGTATTCATTAGAGCAGCACACCCTGGACAGAGTGAGTGGGAAAGCTGTGGACGAGGACTGCTGTAGATTGGACAGAGACTCAGACAGCAGTGGAAGTCTGTCTGGGGCTAACTCAAATCCCTCTTGCTCCATTAGATCCGGAGCGTGGCGTGGGCGCGGTGTGATTGCACCCTAATGGCTTTGGAGGCTCACTCTGGATGCACAGGGCTGGGAGTTCTGCTTCTCGGCATAGCTTTAAAGCCATGAAACGAGCCTTGAGGAGGCTTGTGTGAGACAGTGCAGTCCGGGAAGGGTCATTCCTTCAGACATCCGACTGAGCAGGAAGATTATTTTAGGAGGATGCCGACATTAATGGATTAGCTCTCTTCACTGGAGGTTTGGAAAAGTCAATCTATTGACTTAGAAGAGACCGCAGTACACTCTTAAAAGCAAATGTGTCATAAAGGGTTTTGGTAGCAATGCTTTAGAATAACCATGTTTAGCTCCCTAAACAACTTTTCAGGTCATGGTTCTATAAGCAGTTTCAAAGTCACAAGTTTGTCTTCCTCTAAAACTGTATAGCCAAGCTAAAATTCATTTAGGAACCTCAGATTTTCAAGAGTGTGATCCAAAATAATTCGAAAATGTAATATTACGCATTTCATTACATGCTAGCAGAAGGTCTGCATCTTTTATTACGTCAATCATTTATATAATTAGACATCATTTCACTTTTAGAGCAATCTTCCTTCATGCTAAGCTCAAATCCTTTAGGTTGTGAAAAAATGTAGTGGGGGCAATTCTGGCTGCTAAATAAAGGCGACCAAATTCATAATTTGCTTTCTCTGAATGTGTATGGAGGCAGTGTTTTGCTTCTTGCAGCAAAGCCATTTGGAAAAAATCAGTCCTTTCAAAGAGGGAAAAGCAGGCGTTGGGTGCTTCTCCACAGCACATACCCACACACGCCCACGACGCATCATCCAAACAAAGCAGCCCACTCATGCACCATGATGCGTCTGAAAAAGCAAAGGTTCCTGGGAGTGTGGGCTGAGCAAATGGCACCAAGTCACAGTCATACAGCGAGCCAAATGCTGTTAAAGCATTTAAAGTGATGGTAGTCAAACAAATAGGCTGTGGGTGGACGCAGGACCTTCAGTACCTTCAGTCTCCATCTCCATGGCAAACATGTCTGGGTCCAGCAGTGTCTTTGATTTGAGCAGCCTCCGTTGGGCCTCCTGATCCCACGGCAGAACACATCACACATGCACATACATATTTGTGTCAATATATTTGATTGCTTCCACGAGGGGTAGGCAGTGTTGCTATCTTTGCTGCCTGTAATCCACCGAAGGAGAAAAGTAGTGCAACATCACTGAGGGAGAATGAAAACACGGCCGCTCCGGCTTCCCCTAAAGGTTTTGCTTTCTATTTATGTCAAGTTGCAGATGCAGCAGATACCTCCCCAGATTGAATGGACACAGATAAATAGATCCTGTGGATGAAGTGAATATCGTGCTATGCTGAATGAATAATGCATGCATGCCGCTGACATTGGAGGCCTGATTTGTTTTAGATTGAGACGGGCTTGCTCCAAGTGTCTTGCAATACATACTGAAAACTTTCAAGGGATTCAGGCAGCTGGGAAAAGCTAGGCACATGGCTGGGCAGGTGTCATACAGGAGAACACTCAGAGAATGCACTGATCCACACACAGTTTTATAGTACATCTTACACATATTTATTAAGATAATTAGCTTACCTTGTGTCATAGATGGCAAAAAGCTTCTTATTTCCATCCACCGCATTCCTAAAAAACACAATGGGAAAGAACATTACAGTAATCACACTATAAACAGCTAACAGACAGCATGCAGGTATACAAGTAAGATTAGGTCCATGTTAGCAGTTTTACGTGCACATATTTCAAAAGTGAAATTTTTTCAGACGTCTACACATTAATATCTTTTTTTCCCACATGCGTGTGTGTATTCTTTGTCCCAAATGGTGATTCTATAAGTTCTCTGTCCCATACCACAAGTTCATTTGTCTGTAATGTCCTTCTAATGACCATGTGGGTTTCTTATCTAATGACTTCATGCCACTGTATGGTTGAGAAAGCAAGTCATAAAAGTCATTATGTGCTAATAGCCATTTTCTAAATTCAGAGAAAACAGTAGAACTTTCTGTGTTAGGATTTTGGGGTCACTGGGGCTAAACAAATTGTAACATCGGTACAGTAATATTAAACTACACAGACGTGATAAAATAAGCATGACTGAGGCTGAGCGTCCCATTAACTCTACCTTCATTTATTTAAGCTCTATTTAACACATTCCCACATAGACACACTCGCACACAAGCACGGATAGACACACAGGATCAGGCTGATCTGGAACTCACATGGCACAGGTGGCCTGTCACAGCTGTTCTTGTAACAGAGTCTCTGGGGCTTTACATCAATAGAGTCAAACAGCATTCAGACATAAACATGCCAAAAATGAACCACAGCCCAGAACGCACTGCTAACATATCAGCTCAGCAGATAAGCACTTCAGTTGCCCTGTCAAATAACAACACAACACTGCTCTTCAAACATTACACATACCTGACTGTCAGTTTTGGCATCTGCAACGTGACCATGAAAGCACTTTTTTCCTATTTGCACATATTTGCACATATTTGCTTAGAATACTCCACATTCCTTCTGGCCACTATAGAACATTCAGTTTTTGTATATCAACCTTGTGAAATTAAATTAACTTGGCAGTTACAACTCTGAGACACCTATTGTAAGGAGTAATTAGAATTTCGTAGCATTGTGATTCAATTTTTGCTAATTTTTTGTTATGAGAGTTCCTCTGTTGGACTTTCAAAACCCTCCATGAAATTTTAATGAGATTCAAGTCAGCATATTGGCCAGGCCATGCTTACACACTTTTTGAGGAACCAAAGTCTTTTTTGGCTGATATTTGGGCTGTTTGTTTTGGGTTGTTATCTCTGTGAAATGTCATTCTTTTCCTTTTTTTTGCTATCCAGTGCTTTGCAATGTCCCAGAACTGTTTACGGAGATGGAGCTCATATTCTTATCCTACCCTTGAGCTAAAATGCTGCACTGTCCCAAATTGCTTCAGATTAGTTTAAACGTGTTTGTGCAAATTTTGGACCCGTATCTCTGTGCTTGTGTGTAAGGTGTGTGAGTAAAGGTGATTGCAATACAGTGTATTTCTTATTGCTCTCTGTGTAACTGTTGCTCCTGCTGTGTTTAGGTAATCTTGCAACTAATTTGAGTGACTGCTTGGATCTATCTTACCTTATTTTTCATTAGTGTGCCCAGGGATTATAATAATAATAACAACAACAACAACAACAACAACAACAACAACAACAACAACAACAACAACAACAACAATAATAATAATAATAATAATAATAATAATAATAATAATACATTTTTATAAGGTGCCTTTCAGGTCACCCAAGGACGCCATACAATCATTGTTAAAATATAAATACAAAAAAGAAGCATATAAAGAAGCGTGCCTCAGAAAACAATAAAACAAGTTCAGACAGAATACAAGTAAAACATATTGCACTGTGTGTAAGATGAGGATGATCTTCTCCACCGATGGTGTATGGAAAGCTTATGAAAAAAGATGAGTTTTGAGTTGAGCTTTGAATGTAGAAAGCTCTGTGCAGTGGTGAAGTGCAGGAGGGGAGAATTCCAGAGTTTAGGGTCCGCCACACTGAAAGCCCTGTCTCCCATAGTGCGCAGATGCGTGGGGGAAGCGGAGAGGAGATAGGCATCAGTGGCATGATTGTTGTTATATTACATTTTCCAAATCAGTCTTTAATAGTGATCATATTTTAGTATTTGTATATGTATTTAATATATGCTCTCATGAATACATAGTGTTTTTGTTCATATTTATCAGTCCAAACGTGTTTTTTGAATTCAAAGTGGATATACATGCTGGAACTTTAACAAAAAACAAAAATGTCTAAAAATGTGTTTGCCCTCCCTTTTATTTTAAAGATAAAATTACAAACAAAATTTGACACGCAGAAGTCACTTACTTATAGAAAGGGTTCACTTCAAAGTATGGGCCTTCTTGGATGGAGCAGCTAGGATTACTTCAGGGATTCATGTTAATGTGACTACCATTTGCTAGTTCCCTTCAGCTAGTTTTCCCTCTGTGTGTAATACTGAAATACAGGTGAATTGCAGGCAACTATGTGTTGATGTACTGGCTGAAAATGAGCACTGCGGAGTGACAGGGAGCATCAGAAAAAATGGGATTAGAGTACCCTCTGATGGCTATGCTCATTACTACTCTCTGGAACCCCTCCTCCACAAACATACACACAAGAACACATACACAGACTCAATCAGACTGCAGAAACACTCTATTTCCCTCACAAATCTCCTTTTATCATCATGTCTAGGCAAAGGCCTGTCTATCATCCAGCGCTGTGCCCTGACCCTCTCTGCCCTTTCCCCTGGCTCTTATTACTTCAGAACCTCTCCATTTCAGCTGCACTGTATTTGTGCCCTATGAGCCCAGGGAGGCATAATGATGAGGAAGGGAAATGCCAATAAACTGCCAGAATACTCATCTTGGACACGTGAATAAAAACATTTTATTCCAAGTTCAGACTTAACAAGACTGCATATAGGTCTGTTTTTTTTTTTCATTTGTAGTCCCCTTCCCCCTCTAGGCAAGGAAAGGCTACTGATTGGCGCTTGGGAAAACGCAGAGTAAGCACAAATGTTGGGAAATCCATTCATTTTCATGTTCCATCTCTATGCCCCGGGGTGGCTTTATTGGCCACCGTTCCCCCTGCCCCACCGAAAGAGATTACAGTCGAGCTCGTTTATGTCTTCCCTGCCTTTCCTGTTTCCCCATGAGGGGAGGCTAATTATACCGAAGGTGTTTTCATTCGTATTCCCAGTCCACACCAGTGCTGCTGGGGTCCAGCAGTGGGACTGGGAGAGACACTCGCCGCCTAGTGGTCAGATTAGGAGGTTGCTACTCTGCAAAAAAAAAAAAAACCTAGTGGGAGCTCCAGTGGCAAACAGCACTCAGTTCCATTATAGGGCAGGGAAAAGTGGTGGTCTGTAGAAAATGCGTATTGCTGGATAGAATAAAGACAAAAGAGCAGGGAGAGGACTGGACAGGGTGGGAGCGCACACGCGTTATTGTGCTGTGCGTGCTCGTAACAGCGCTGCGTTGCAGGAGTGATGGGGAGGAAGGCAAGAGGGGGTTCGTGTGCAGCGGCTGTTCAGTCCTGAGTGCTGAAGTAGCGAGGAGAGGAGAGAGGAGGACGGAGAGGAGCTCCGAGGCTCCACACTGCGGGCTCTGCGGTCACTTCTGGAGGACCCTCAGGAAAGCGTCAGCTGCACTGGCAGGTAAAGACCCCCAGCACTGGAGCTTTCTTTCATATCCCCCATATGTTTTTTTCCTCTTCACGTGGGCTTTTCCAATGGCTCTCACACGAATGGGTGCAGTTTTGTCTCCCAGCCGAAGCTTTGAAAACTAGAACTGCTGCAAACTCAGAGCAATAAAACAAAAGACTGCAGTGAACGTTACGATGAGGATTTTTTTTTTGGTTCCAAGACAAGTTGACCTATCATTGATCATTGAGTACCGCACAATTAAAATACAAGAGCTGATTTTTTGTTTGTGTCAATGGGGGTGAGGGGAGGTGGTAGATATTAGAATGGCAGCTTTTATTTATTCCAGACCGGCTGACAGGAATACTAATGGCTACTGGGCGACCGGACTTTTGTCATGGGCTGCTGGTGTAAGTTGGTGTAGGAGCCACAGCAGCCCCCTTACCCGAGGTGGTCGTCTGGGTGAGAAGGAATTTATGGGGCTTTGTTTGTTATGACTGAGAAAAAACAAACAAACATGCAAAAACAATAATAATTAAATATTAATAGATTTATATTTAGCATGAATACAAATGTCAGTCTTTTTAATGGAACTCAAACTAGTAAATTATATATATATAATACATTGGTTTGTTCTAATGTTGAACACATGTTTTGTATTCACTCCCTCAAACTCTTCCCTGCTGTGGTCTGGGCTGGCACACAGAGGTCGCGTGAATACTTTAGTTTCAGCGTGCCCCTGTGGTCTGATTATCTCTGCCCTGTAGTCTGCTGTAGGTTCTGTCTTTTGATGCTCATCCTCAGTTGTCTGACTGTGTAGCCAGTGTGGTCAGTCACTTGGCTGTGTGTGTGCTGCTCTCTTCTGCAGGTATGGGCTGTGAAAAACACTGCAACGCTGCAATGAGAAGCGCGTGGGTCGCTGCTCTCTTCATCTGCTTCACGTGGCATCACAGGTACAGAACTGAAGCACTCACTTTCTACCACTGACCCATGCACTGTCCATGCAAGGAAATTATGCTAATATGTAATAATTTCTCACCACTTTCACTATATTGCACCATATCCATAAAGATTACCGTTTGCAGAATCAATAGCAGTCACACTTCGATAAACACACAGATATGAAGTCATAGTGAAGGGGTTTTTCATTTCTAAAATCAAATTGAATGGGAAAAGTTTATTGGTGCCATGCTCCATGTGTGAAGTGTGTACACTATGACGATGTGTGTTTCCGAACCAGCCACTGCCAGACGACTACGGGGGCTCCTAATGAGGCAGAGCTGAACGACAACATCACAGTTTTCACGCGCATCCTGGATGGGCTGCTGGACGGCTATGATAACAGGCTGCGGCCCGGCCTGGGAGGTAAATTCTGCTCTGAGACCAACTCTGCTGTAGCACACACGCACTCATACGCACAAACGCACACACACACACACACACACACACACACACACACACACACACACACACACACACACACACACACACAC
>JBBPDC010000109.1:11442527-11455532 GCA_037974485.1 Hemigrammopetersius urotaenia | reverse complement strand
ACACACACACACACACACACACACACACACACACACACACACACACACACACACACACACACACACACACCTTATATGATCTCCAAAGAAAAGTCCTGGGAGGTCCTGGAACAGGCACATATGAGCCAGAAGGTACCATTTCCAAATAGAAGAGGAGTATAAAGGGGCACAAACTCCCTATTAATACCACTGGACTCAGCAGGACTGTTTAATGAGCAGATGTCTACAAACTTTCAAGCAGCTGGTAGCTTAGTGGTTAGGGCATGTGCCCTTAGATCAGGAAGTTGTGGATTTGAAGTCCCAGACCTGCTAAGCACCTCTGAGGTACCCTGAGCAAAGTACCATCCCCACACACTGCTCCCCGGGTGCTGTGTTCACACTGTGTGCTGTGGTGTGTCCACATGTAACAGAAGGGTCACTTTCACTTTTGCACATATGGTGTATTAGGTATATAAATAAGACTTAAACACACCTACCTAGGTCACAGCACTGGCTTACTGAATACAAATCCACACACAAACAAATGTACTGTACTGTACAAAAGTCAAATGACATTTTCACAAAAAAAAAATTAATTAACGTCCTTAAAATTAAAGTTTTTTTTAATTACAACACACACATCATAATCTTAATTAGAATGTTATTCACTTTACCTGACACGGGTTTTAATGTTGTGACTGACATTATGATCAAGATTATTTCGTTACAAGAGCATCTGTCAAGGAGTGGGATATATAACACAGGAAAAGAATAGTCCGTTCTAACTAAGACTGAAATCAATGTATAGGAAGCAGGAAAAAGAGGACAAGCGTAAGGATATGAATGGCCAACCAGTGAAAACTAGATGACTAGAAAACCCTTTGTGAGGGAGACAAGCCAACAGAGGCATTATGATGTTCTGGGTTATGATCTGCTGGGAAATCTTGGATGCCAGCATTCAGTTGCATGTTACGTTGACACACACCACCTACCTAAACACTCGCAGACCAAGAACACCCCTTCATTGAAACAGTATTCCCTAATGGCAGTGTCTTATTTCTGCAGGATAATGGTCCTGATACACTGCAAAAATTGTTCAGGATTGGTTTGGGAAACATAACAAAGAGTTCAGTTGTTCAAGCCGGCCTCCAAGTTCCCCAGATCTCAATGTAAGTTAGAATCAGTGGGATGTACTGAACAAATTAGTCCAGTCTATGGAGGCCCCTCCTCACTTACGGGACTTAAAGGATCTTCTGCTTATGTCTTGGAGTCTATGTTTTGAAGTATCAAAGCTGTTTTGGTGGCAGCACAGCCTTGGGATATTGATGATATGTCATATACACACAACATTTGCCCGGTGTTTTTAATGTTATAGCTGATTGGTGGCTATGTACACATATTGTGTATATTCGCAACCACCACACCTGTGTAGTGAACACACAATTACACACACACACAAGCTTAAATTGTATTTAAAGTTAAAAAAAAAATGAGAGTCATGTTCCAACCAAAAAATTGTCTTCCCAAATATAATCCAGCTTCATCTCCGGTAGCCCACCTGTTTCCCCGGCTGCTGAGCTGAACTATTTAAGGCTGGTTGTTGTATGTTAGTGCAGTGGGGAGCCAGTAGAAATGGCTGAAGCCTGTTCCAGCTCTATAATCCTGTGTTAAAAGGTATGGGCTTTAAGGACATGGCAGTGTGTGGGTGTTAACCAGCCCTGAGTGATCTGATGGAGTTATTTTTAAAGGCCAATACACTAGGAGTTTCTAGCACAGTGCTATTATCTGCCAGAAAGTGAGACAGACAAAAACGAAATGCTCTTTCACACATTTTAAAATTGGTTGTTCATCTGGTTTAGTGGAGAAATGATGGTGAAATTGATGAAAGGTAATATTTGCTTAGACACACATATGTGCACACACTAGACATACCACTAAGGGGTGTGTGATATTACCACCACAAAAGAGAACAATCAGTAGAGAGAAATGTGCAAACTGGCCCAAGTTGTGAGAGGATGAATAATTGGACCGTTTCAACGGGTGAGAGAGGATTTAAATTTTGTAAATGTTTAGTAAGGATTTATTTGAGCACCCAACCATGTCAGAGAAAAAACATAACTGAAATAGGGAAACCAACAGCTATATCATAATATAATAAATAAGTTTACCCAGTTACTATTGGTGACCATTTTGTTTAGTGAGCCAAATTTAATAATTTTAGTTTTGGTGGTTTTGGGGAAGTTGCAGCATCAACCATGGATAAAAGTTCATGAAATGCTTCCAAAGAATGTGGTGGTGATAGTGATGCATCTTGTACAATTTTGTGGAGCATTTAATGGTCTAAAAATGACAACTGGGAACAACAGGGCAACAGGGTTCCATCCAGTCATCTTCCTGTTAGGGAAATGCTTTTTGATCTGGAATAATTTTTAAGGCTTCAAATGGATTCATTATATTTGTGTATATATTTGTACGAGATCTTGTTGGGACACGATGGTGACCCTGTCTTAATGAAAAGCTGCTTTAGGGGCCCCTAAGCCATGACTCCTGACCTGAAGGAAGGATAATCTTCTGTACTCACTCTGGCCCTGTTACTACTGAAGACCTTTGGTTCAGTGGTTCTTTGAGATGTAATGTGTGTCTTACTAAATCCGGTCCATATGCGGGCCTGTAGTTCAGTTCCTTGATATGTTAATGCCTAGAAATTTAGAAAAAACTTGCATTTTTTAACCTTTTTCTAGGAGACATCTGAGGCAGAAATCTTTTTTTTTATTATTAAACATTTTAGTAACTTTTTGGAGGAATGTTGTATAATTGCAACGTTGGGCCTGTAGGGTAGCAGCATTTTAGTGATATCACTCACACTCTGAACACATGTAAAGAACAATTAAGGATTTGTTTGTACTGCTTATATAGGGTCACAGAAGTATCTTCTGTGAGATGCATCTCACTACATTAATGTAATAATCGTTGCTATAAAATTCAAATAAACTTGTGCTATGAGACTAATTTTGCTAAGAAACACCAGAAGTCAAAAGTATTGTTTGCGGTTGGACTCATTTCAAAGCTAAGATTCTGAAGTTTCATGTGCCAGAGAAGTAAAATATGTAAGCTTATTTGTAAATAGTAACACAGGATGGAATACCGGGTTTTATATTATGCTTGTGTCAAACCTCTTTGAATTCAGGAATCCTTATCGGCCCTGTCAGAAGATTTTATAATTATAAATCAATATCCGCTTCACAGCCGTTTCTCTCCCATTCATTCTGTACAAAAGGCTCTGATCAACCAACTCGCACTGTTGGCCCCACCCCTCACACTGTCGGCCCCGCCCCTCACACAGTTGGTTCCGCCCCTCACCAGGTCAGCTCCTCACCTCACACTGTCATCTTTGCCCCTCACACTGTCGGCACACTGAACTCCGGTCAGGCGCACCAAATACTTGACAAAACTCACTCCAAACCCCATTAACACCTCCAAAACAACTCGTTTTGTTTCATCGTAAAAAAAAAACATTTTTCAGACTGAGCGCAGCAGAGCGCCTCTCTGTCTGCATCGCTCGACTGATCTGGGAGTGGTTTTTGGGCGAGAGAACTCATTCGAAACGCAACAAAAGGTTGTAATAATACACCAACAGCGTTTTAATAATACACCAATCGCTGCGTAAAAAGGGTTTTTTCGCACCAATTGCGGACACATTGCAGACCAATGGCCTGTCTTCGTTTTATACTCAAGGACCAATCAAAAGCCTTCACGACCCATCAGAGGTCCACGGCCCAGTGGTTGACAAACCTGGGTATAGAGCACCGTTCTCTAATTGAATACAACTTTGTGAATACAAGCCCAGCTTTATAACAACTAAGTCATACTGTGTCCTAAAATACGAGGCCGGTCTGCCCACCTTAATAAAGGATGCAGTTTCTGCAGATTGAGAAAGTTTTCGGTAATATATTTTTTAGTTCCAGGACTTGTTAGCTACATAAATATCACAACTACAGGTCAAAACTGAAAGAGAGTCATTTGAACAGTAGAAATATATTGACATGGGGAAAATAACAAGGCAAGCATTATTTGTTCATTACAGCTTCTGTCTTCTTCACAATTCTTTATTCAAGATCAAGTCAAAAACAAAAAAAATCCTTTATCATATGTTAACTAGCCTATTAATAGAACCGTTCAGAAGTCAGTGCCTATGACTAATTAGACCACATTTCATAGACACGTTTGCACACAAACCAGCAGAAGTACAGCGAGTTTTAACGCCAAGTGACACTAACCCACAGTGTTCTGTAGTAGCAGGGTGTTGCCTGCTGAGTGCAGTCGGTGCTCCCCAGAGTAATAATGTCATGACACTTACATCCATTTGACTAAGCTTCCTATAACTAATTAGACACAGTCATGAGAAAGAGGAAAATGTGTTTTGGTTCGCTTTTAAATCTCTGCTGCTCCTACATCTATAGCATATGGTCAGTTACCACAGACAATAATTTTGATGCATTTTCTTGTACTTGATAAAAACTTGTTGAATTAAAATACACTTGTAATTGGGTCCAAAGGGCTGCTGCTGAATTACATAAATTATATTATGCTTTTTGTACAACACAGATAAACAGTCACAATATCTTCACTTGGAGGGATGAATTTGTGCCAGAATGTTACAACTGAAGTGGTGTGGGAGGAGCTCCCATCTAAACACATATAGATGCGAGTAACCAGACTAGGATGTATCAAAACAGCTTCCATTATTAGTTTCAAGTCAACCAGATTTCAGCTCTTTTCTAAGTACAGAAATATGCCATAACATTATCCATAGTAATGAATGCCACAATATAAAGTCTGAAAAATGCTGCAGTAGTCCTTCAGCTCACTCGTTTCTTTGTACTGGATATACACAAAGCCTGCTTGTTGTGGACAGACTTTAATGCAAAAGAGTCTGGCTAGTCCAAGAAGGAAGATTATGATCATTAATAAGTGTGTCTGTCCATTGATTTCCAAGTGCACTACATCTTTTTACATATATTCTCCTATATCTAGCTCTTCACACCATGACAAGGAATCGGGTTTGCACAAGTTCTGGCCTGCATACATATTCCAGAGTGGTGTTACAAAGATTAGATGCAAACACAACAAACCTCTATGAAAGCTACTCAGAGATATAAATAAACTCTCATATCAGCTGCAGCACAGCTGGGAGCGTACTGGCACAGGAAACACATCATACTTATCATATATTTTGTCAAAAGGAAAGTGCAACAACTGCACCATCTCAGTAAATTAATGTAGCTTATACCACGGAGTACGATCTTTGTTCTTTGTTCTGAAGCCTTACAAACCACCATAGTTATCTTGGGAAACTAGTAAAGAGACTGATTTGCTGTATGCCGGGTGCAATAAAATGGTCCAAAACATAACTGTATTTGTACATGTGGGAAAATGTGATGGTCATCACACATGAAAACGGATCCAAGGCTCCATGGTTGAGATAAAAATGGAAAATATATGAAAAGGAAGATTTATAAAAAGCTATACGTCTGTAGCACTCTAACACTCATTCATACCTTTACAAAGTCCATAGATTCATTCAAAGCCATCCATTTGGTTGTCACTGATTAGGATTTATTAGTTTTACTCAGGTTTATTAGAATGCACCCGCCTCAGGAATGCGATTCTTTTATGACAGCCTTTGTTTGTCAAACAATTCAAAAACATTTGTTCAGAAATGTGATTGTCCGTGCGCGCCCAAAGGCAAGCATCAGTCTGCTCGTCTAAATATACTTGTATCATGTCGAAATATAGAATAAACAGCTTTTTTCCACTGTATGCTAGTATATGCTTTGTAACATATCATCACCGCTTGTAGACATCTCTGAAACTTCTCAGAGTAAGAATGATATTAGTGTAAGAAGGCTTTATTAAAAATCTGGACTTTTCTATTGGTTCATGTATTTTGAAATCTTTAGTCAAAAGTTTGGATTGACTGTGATGATCTAATGAGGATCAGAAGACAAATGACTCCAGACCAATGAATGACGTGTGATATTCAACTGGTAGATGAGATGTTTCCTCAGAGCAGCTAATACTTCAGCCGTATTAGCATGTGAGGGCTGGACTTGTCCTCTGTTGGCCTCTCGCTCTGAGCTGTCTAAGGTTACTCAAGAATGGCAGGGAGTCCACAAGCCGCTCACTGAAATGACACCTTACATAATGTGCTTGTTTAAAATGAGAGGCTAAATACAAATAGAATTTTACAGGTGAAGTGCCACTCATCAAAACCAGGCTTTGTAATTAAGTTCACTTAAAATAATTTCATTATAATTTAAAGCAATTATGCAGTTACGTAAGGTTCCATTTTTAAAGATATTATATAGCAACTGAGGGCTGCTTTGATGTAAGTCAGTTGCACAAGACAGTTGTGCTCATATCCAAATTTTACTTTCTGTGAATTCATGACAAATATACCAGTAAATCTGGTTCAAAATGAGAATACAATTCCTATATTTTGACACAAAGAATGTTTTTCTTCTCTGTTACCAGTTCTACAGTTTTGTTACAGCAGTGATTATATATTGAACCTTTGCCAAAGGTCTTTTGCAGCAAAGATCCACTGTCTGGTGGTAGTTTGTCTGTCCTAGAGAGGAATGTGAGTGCAAATGTGTGAGGACTGAGCGTTGGAGCCAAATAATCCCACAGTCGGGATGGCTGGAGTCAATCTTAATTGCGCAGGAGACATCCGTCATGAGAGTGGCAGGATTAATGGATCGCTTAGAGATTGGATGCCATGATGGAGTGCGTTGGGGGATTGGAGCAAGAGATAAGGGAGAAAAAAGAGAGTTCCATAAAGAGACGAGTGCTGCAGCCAAATCGACCAGTGTGAACATTAGGGACTTGTTCTGCCTGTAGATTATACCTCATGGAAAAGCAGTTGTGTACACTATCATTTATTTAGGAGGGAAATGACTCAGAGAGAAATGAATGCCAATGCCATTAGATGGAATGGTAAGACAAATGGCTAGATAAAATGAAAGTAATCTGTTATATAAAAACCTATATATATAAACCTACAGCAAATCTAATTGTTCCCAAAGTACAGTATTCCGCTTATTAGGGCTGCTGTGTTGGCACTACTCTTTAAGGTTTTTAATGAGATGCCTCTGTGAATCGTATTGTGTTAATCAGACGAACAGGTTCACCTAAAACTTTGATCTCATTATGCAACACAGATGCTGATTAAATTTATTACCACTAATGCTTGACTTGGCCTAGATGGACAGGTACACCTGCTGCTCGCAAAGAAGGTGAATATTTCTCAGCTGCTAACAGATGTAGGACTGCACTCTTGATCTAATAAGAAAGCATTCTTTGCACAAATCAGTTGGGATACAACCTGCAAGTTGTAATGCATTTGGTTCATCACACTCTGAGGCATAGAGGCCCATTCATGCAACATAACGCTCCGTCTAGGGCTGCAGAACACATTGTTCTTTGGCCTTTGCAATATGTAGACGAACGTTTTAGCCGATCGCAATCTTTTTTACTGCATACTATGTGATTCTTGGTCAGTCAGTTTCAGGGGAATGTGTGCGTTGGGATTTTGCTGAATCAAACTTTTGATGTAGCAAATGTATCATTTTAGTGAAAAATAGAACAGCACCGTATTCAAAAACAGTTCTTACAGAGTCACTCAAGTTTCCATCTCAACTTTGTAGTTCCTGCTGGATCTGCTAAGCTAAGTATGTGTGTTATTCCAGATGCCTATCCTACTTCTGAGGTGGTGTACCAGTGGACCCAGGGCCCGGCCAAGTCTGTTGTTGTGGCAGAGGAGGGCTCCCGACTCAACCAGTACCACCTGATTGGCCAGACAGCTGGTACCCAGGACATCAGCACTAGCCGAGGTAAACCTCCTCCCACCACCCTCAGGCACAGCTGTCAGTCATGTCAGCATCTGGCCGTCATCTCCACAGTCAATAGTGCCATGACCCAGCTAATACGCCATGTTCTCCTCTATTTATATTCACATTATCTAATCTTACCATGAAAACACATAACATGTGGATAACGGGTGTGCAGTTTCTGTATATTTATGGTTTGCATGTCCTTACTCATTTGTCCTCATCTTCGGTCCCCTAATTTGTGATGGAAGTCAGTGTGATTTAATGTTAACCAAAGCCATTCTGTCAGATTTATGTCTCATTGTTTAACCTGTGATTGTTTACCATTGTTTACCAAAGAAGCATCCCAAGTTTTATTTGTCTGTTGCATGTTAGTGATACTGTTCCTGTTTAAAATGTGATTCAACTAAGATTGTGCAATACAAGTGTGAGAAGAAATAAGTTTTCAAATCAAGCTGGATGTAGAAGACAAATGAATGTTGAGGATTTGAGAACACCTCCCACTCAC
Organism: Hemigrammopetersius urotaenia; assembly: GCA_037974485.1. Taxonomy (NCBI): domain Eukaryota; kingdom Metazoa; phylum Chordata; class Actinopteri; order Characiformes; family Alestidae; genus Hemigrammopetersius; species Hemigrammopetersius urotaenia. The sequence continues at coordinate 11,447,156 of JBBPDC010000109.1, read as the reverse complement.
TTCCAGAGCCTGTCTCTAGGGTCTGGCTGAGACAGAGAATGCAGGAAAGAGAGATAGGGAGGGGAAAAAACACTTATCCCTGTCCTGAGCCACTGGCTCTGGAGGGTTAATCCGTGTGCCTACCCATCAGTTGTGCTTTTACTTAGTGACGTCAGGGACCTGTCATTGGCTGGAGACGGCCCGGGACACTGGGACACGTGGGAAAGGGGGCGGGGAGGAGGGGGCCCAGGCGGCATCTGCTTAATTCGGTTATGTAAAGAGGGGTGGTAATACACTGTTATCATAGCTGTCTTCAGCCCAGGGGTTATTACAGGATGTGCATGGGGGGTGACTTCCCCCTACTATTGCTTCTGTGGATGGACATATATGGACTTCCTCTCAGCTTCATAAAGACAGTGGTTCTCAAACCACTCATGGTGGTCCATTTTTTAGTGGCCACATTGTTAACCAGAAAGTCCATATTTTTTTCTGAACCAAAGACAGGCATAAATTAGAGCAAATGCATGGACTAGCTGAAAGGCTCCATAGGCCTGGATGGAAATCCATTGCATCTAGAGAGGCCTGAACAAAGATTAGTGTGTCACAGCTCTTTTCTAAGCTTTCTGCAGACCTGCTTTTCGTCACTCTCTACTTGGCATCTGCAGCTCAAAGTTAACTATTCTTGTACTATTCTTATTTATGTATACTATGTAATTGTATTGTTATATATTGTGATATCTATATATCATGCATTAAGTTTAAATCAACGATTTACCAAACTTAACACCGTTTTTTGATTCATTGCAACACACTCATCTGAGATGCCTGAGACTAGTTAAAATGCTCAAAGCAGAATGAACAATTTGATTTGTTAAAGCTTGTTTGCTTACTGTGCTCTCCTAACAGTTTATGAATGTTGTGATAGATATTAACAGACAGTATATTATGTAGTCCTGGCAGAAACAGGGAAAGATAAAGAGGGCATTGGCCTCACCTGATCATCAGTAGGGCCTTCCCTTCTTTTTTCAGTTTTCTGTCCCTCCTTCCCCCTCCCTCCCCCACTCATGCCGTCTGTGGCCGACTTGCAAGGATTGCAAGAAGGCTCCAAGGCTATTAGTGGCACTAATCTGAGGTGCAAACCCTCTTTAACAAATCAAGAATAGTTCCACCAAGACCTCACAGCAGGTCATTAGAAACAGTTAAACTGAGAAACCCGGTGAGCAGAGAGAGAGAGAGAGAGACAGAGAGAGAGATAGAGAGAGAGAGAGTGAGAGAGAGAGAGAGCGAAAAGTGCTTTAACTGACAGACTGATGTGAAATTATTGCCAATGAAACTGTCAACATTCCATCACTTACACCTCACTGATAAAGAGGTGCATATAACCAGTCACCTTTTACTACCTTAAAAAACAAAAGCCCATTTGAAGAGCGATGTCTGTGGTCTGATTTAGCACCTTAGCCTTGGGATTTCTGCTTGCAGGGCAGGAGGAAAAACAGAGCACTCACCAGTTGACCAACATGGCAGCGTTGTTCTCCGCTATGAATGGTAGCTCGCCATAAACACTCCAGAAGCTGAGCAGTAAGATCCACCACAGCCGCATTGTTACCTCCACTTAGAAGAGTCCCGTCCAAGGCAGGCTTTTCCAAAATGGGACACTGTCCTGCTGCTCATGAGCATGCAGGACAGAGGAAACGAACAAGGTGGACGCTAGGAGCCCCTCTCAGTGAGGACATGCTGGCCCCCAGGGCCATTCTGATGATGCTCACTGGCCCAAACTTTTCCTTAAGACCTTGCGTCTGGAACTCAGGACTGCTTGGCCGCTTTCATCTGATCTTCTGGGTCAGTCACAACCTACTGTCCACTTCTTCCTATGGTTTCAGCTGCACTTCCTGCTTTCCTTCCCTGCTTTTCGTTTTCCCTCTGGTGCTGAGCACTGAATAAGACGCTGTATTGCCCATACAAGGTTGGCCCGTCCTGACAGGGGTGGGTAGGTCTTTGAGAAATAGTGAGAGAGCTAAACAGTGAGAGAAGCAGAGAGAGACAGGCAGAGAGAGAGAGAGAGAGAGAGAGAGAGAGAGAGAGAGAGAGAGAGAGAGAGGGAGCTGCAGGATGCAGATTGTGACAAGGGATTAGTGGGACACAAAAATCGGATTTTGCCAGGAGAAAGCAGCAGTCATCAGTGGATTTTCTATAGTTTATCAGACTCTGTGGCTCGAAAGGATTTTTTAAAAGCTTTGAATGCAATCTTTGCTTGGTTAACAGGATATATGATGTTTTTTCCACTCTGACTGCATTCATTCTTTTATTCCTGTTAATGATTTACTTACCGATGTCCCGGCACAGAGTGTGAAGCCCACATGTGGAAGCTGTGAACATGGCCATAGGGCTCAGCCCACCTGCTGCACACATTCGTCTTCCATTAAAACACTTCCATATACATACCCTCATTCTGTTCCACATAGAAATGATACAGTAATCGAGCTGCACTGATGTTTAATAATTACTTATGCTGTCATATATTTACATTGTTACCGTATTTTAGTTGTTTTACAAGGTCTCAGAACACTGTCCCATTGTGATCTTTGGTTTATTAGACATACATACAGCTCTTTTAGAGCCTGAAATCCTTCCCTGATCTCAGTAACGGACTAGAGTTTCTAGAGTACCAAGGGTCTACCACAAAAAAAAAAAAATCTAGGTGAAACCGAATGATGATACTCATTAATGCTGTCAAAAACAAACAGCATTAGGGTTTTTTTCCTGAAAGTCCTGAAAACGTATAATCATGAACATATTAATGCTATTAAAATGACATTCAGAATGCATATTATATTTCTTATAGTTAAAAAATATATAATGATACAAGGTAACATATTACTCATGATTCAACATTTTTATATTGGCACACGTATATCATCATGTTGTGAAAGTACATGACCGTTATATGATACAGGTAGGTTGTATTTTTAGAGATTTAATCCCTGCAGGCTTTTCATTCAGTTATTAACCTTAAAGAATATTACTCAGTAATCAGGATTTTTATTTATTTTTTTATAGGGAATGCTTTTGGATTTCAAATGCATTTTCTATGTAAATGGAAGCACTTTATTAAACAAATAAAATTCCATTTTAACTAGGGATGCACATGGAATCATATCAGTATGAATCAGTAAAACATATCAACATCAGACAGATTTTACTGATATTTCAAACTTGTTTTATTGTACTTAGAAAGAAGAGAATGAATGTTGGTAACACATTTGACTCTATTTGTTAAACTATAGAAATAACTGTTATTCTTACCTTTTGTGGTAATCCAGATGGATTCAGCACCTATTGCTACATTTAATAAATGTTTGTGTATTTGGAATGTTCAGATATGGACACTGGCCAACATGATACTAATTATATACTGAGTAACTTTAAAACCTTCTCAGGGGGCTTTTTGTCCCTGTATATGTTTTAAGGAAATTTTTGCTCTCGTTCCTTATTTTTGTTTCTGGCACTTCTATTAATTACAATCCTTCTTGGTAATAACTTCTATAGAATGCATTACTATGAAAGTAATAAGTTGTGCAAACAATACTGAGAAATGTAAGTGTTGAAGGTTTGCAGGTTTATTTTCAAGAGAAAAATAAGTTGGTCATGTCACAGTGGAGCAGACCTCCCAGTGGAGCGGACCTTACAGTAACTGACCACTACTTGGTGCTAATGAGCCTGTCTGGACTGAAATCTGTCTACAGATGGCCTCATAAATGCAGTTGTGCATTCAACTGCTCTCATATAGCCCAATATATATATTTTTAATACATTTCTCATTTATTCTTATTCTGTGGCAGCAAAGAAGGATCTTTTTTCTCTCTGTGTCTATGTCTCTCTATCTTTCTCTATTACTCATCTCTTCTCTGCTCCCTTGCTTATCTTTCTATTACGTTTTTATCCCTTTGCGTTCTTTTTGATCATCTCTCCACACTTCTCACCTCTCAGGTCAATACACAGTGATGATGGCCCACTTCTACCTGAAGAGGAAGATTGGATATTTTGTAATTCAGACCTACATGCCCTGCTTCATGACGGTCATCCTGTCCCAGGTGTCCTTCTGGCTCAACCGCGAGTCCGTCCCTGCCCGGACTGTCTTTGGTCAGTGCCTCTGCCAGCACAGATAACCCTCAAAGACCTCTTTACTGCAAACTGTATTGGACTCCAATTCCCAAAGAAAGTGTTAGTGTACACAAGGCATCTTTTGGACATTGCTATAGTTTCTTTGCAAATTCTGTGATATTGATCAAGAATCCTTAGAGCATAACGATTCTTAGCTGAAGCTCTCCTATGCTGTTAATTAATTTAGCTCTTAATACATCGATATTTCTCATCAAAATGGAAATCGGAATCGACTGGTGCTGACAAACGGAATGAAGAGCTAATCTGCTCTGATGACTGTTGTTGAATTTGCTCCACTGCTCCCAAGCAGCTTTGTGTTCTTGTATTGTATTCTTCCACAAAGCACCAAATCAGTGCACAGATCTGAACAGTGAATAATAAGCCAGCGGTTGAAGAAATGAATGTATTCAATGTATTCACACACACACACACACACACACACACACACACACACACACACACACACACACACACACACACACACACACA
>JBBPDC010000109.1:11423803-11442427 GCA_037974485.1 Hemigrammopetersius urotaenia | reverse complement strand
ACACACACACACACACACACACACACACACACACACACACACACACACACACACACACTCACTCACTCACTCACTCAGTACATCCACACACAGCACCTAAGAAAAAAACTGTTATTAGTACATAAGGGATATATGAAATTCTAACCAGATATTCTAATTAGTTCTGTTACAACTATTACATAGTGGCCTTATGGGAATTATCTTTGTTGAATGCAGTTATTTAAATTGATCTACAGTCGCTGGCTTTCTAAATCATGTGTTTACAGCAAACAGAATATGAGCTAGTTGGATTTTTAACAGTTGGGCTGAGGCAAATACAGTAACTGAATTTGTTTTGTATTTGTATTATTTTTTCTAAATAGCATTATTTCTTACTGCTTCTACAATACCTTTAGAGGGCAGGAAGTAATGTTTGTGTACTTGAGCTCGATCTGTCTTCTATCAAGAGCTACAGTTACAAACCAAACATCTTATTTTGAATGCTTTAGGCTTGTAGCTTAATCGTTTAATAGTGTTAAAGCCCCCAAGTGTACATGGCATGTGTCTTAAGGAAAAGGGAGGGGAAATACTGAAATAATGTATACACTCTGTATGTGGTATAAAATATTTTTTTATAGATCTTCTTATTCTGTTCCTCTCACTCTCCCCTCAGGCGTGACCACTGTATTGACCATGACCACGCTCAGTATTAGTGCCCGGAACTCTTTGCCCAAGGTGGCCTATGCCACAGCCATGGACTGGTTCATCGCCGTGTGTTACGCCTTCGTCTTCTCCGCCCTTATCGAGTTTGCCACCGTCAACTACTTTACCAAACGTAGCTGGGCCTGGGATGGCAAGAAAGCTATGGAGGCTCAACAGCCCAAAGTAAGTGTGTGTGTGTGTGTGTGTGTGTGTGTGTGTGTGTGTGTGTGTGTGTGTGTGTGTGTGTGTGTGTGTGTGTATGTACACTTCTTGTTCTTTGGAATACACTCAGGGCCTCATTTTTTCTTTACAGTTTTAAACTATGAAATCATCCCGTCTTTGTGGCTGCAATCCCTGCTCAGCCTAGTAGAAAAAGCAGGGTACTGTATACTAAACCAGCAGCAATGTGGGACAAAGAAAACTCTTTTGCCTCGAAAAGAGAAGAATTAACCTTTCAGTAAATTTATTTCATGTAACTCATATTTTCAAATGCATCATTTCACTCATTAAGGTTAGAAAACAATTCTTGCCCTCAATTACTACAGAATCTGAGATGATGTTTACTCTGTGCTTTTATCAATCATGGTATTATTGGACTCAAGAATCTTCACAATTGATTTGGTTTTCTGTCTTACATGTTTCACATTGACTTTGCTTAAATATCCATCAGTTTGGTCGCAGCAGTGTTGTTTTTGCTGAGGGATACCATTTTTAAGGCCAGCAGATGTGCAAACAAAACATTCACTTGTAAACCCTCCAAAGCGAACTCCTCTTCAGGCGCATTTTGTAATGCACATCTAAATGTCGTGCTTTCACCCTTCCTTATGTAAGACCTGTTTTCTCCAAAGCATTAATTTATGGTCTGCAGTGTCTACAAACAGTGGTCAAAGCCCACTCAGTGCTGATGTCGAAAGCAGGACTTGTGGAGGTTGTGTCTGGGGCCCTAAACTATGCTTTCAGAAAGGTCAGGCTCGCTGTATATTCTCACACAGCGCCGGAGTCTGCTCTCCTGCTGTGGGTTCCGTGATCAGCCCAAGGCAGCGGCGCGGGCCACGGGCCTTTCTTTTCATTCGCTGTGTCAAGGTGTTTTTGTTTGTTTTCTGTCTGCGGAGCGCCGAAGCAGATCAGCGGAGAGAGACCTTGTGAGGTCCTCGAGTTTTAAGCGATTTGGTAAGAGGGCCAATGACACAGGCGATGAAAAGAATAGGATGAAATGGGGTGATGCTGAGACGTTAAAACAGAGAGGCCGATCGATACGTCTCCACAGCTCAATATCCACCGCCTTTCGCCTGCATGACAGGGCACTGGGCCAGCTCCCTCCTCCCTCACACACTGAGCCTTCAAACGCCTGAACGCTGCAGTAACCTGGAGCTAAAGTGCAAAAGACCTGCTGTACTGCTTTGTTTCCTCAGAGAAACAATTGGGATAGCCCGATTACCAATTGTAAAGATATAGCGTCATATCAATAAATGTATTCTGATAACTGACATAAAAGCCTGCCGCTACAGTGCAAAGCATGTGCCAGGATAATGCATTTAGTTTAGCAATCATGAACATTAAGCAGTCCTGTGGTGAAGGGATTTAATTGTATAATTATTTTCTGTATATTTTAACAGTATAGTAATAATCCACAATATTGTCAAAACAATTAGTATATCCTACCAGGTTGACACCAACAGATTACACACACACACACACACACACACACACACACACACACACACACAAAAAACATTCTCATAAGAAAGTGAAGCTAAATTTAAATATTGTAATCAACCCCTATACTACCCATTCCTGAATAGAGCAGAACAGCATGCAGTGGGTTATTCACACACACATGCTGCATCATTTATAAAGATACATCTTCCTTTTCCACACAAGAACAAAGTATTTCCAACCCAGAGAGTTTTCCAGCAGTGCAGCCATTTTAAAGTGATACACTCTTTTTGAATGAATATGCCTTCTACAGATTTCAGCGGTTTTATAATGCCATTACAAATCAAACAGTGCATCAGAGGCCAAATAACTTCTTCTCTATGGCTTATGTATTGTTGGGTTAGGTGTTGGCTAGTTATTATTTGACAGATGTCGTATAGATGCTCTGACTGCAGTATCTTGGTTAAATAGTTGACATGGATTTAAGCTGTTTTTCAGGTAAGAAACAGTTGTGGACTTCTTAAGCACTGATGTACGTCGCTCTGGATAGGAACGTCAGCTAAATGCCGTAAATGTAAATGTAAATGTAACTATGGATATGATAGGTGTAGATGTACGATGGTATGTAGGTGAAGACACATGCTGAATTATAAGCTTTGACACAAGTTAGCATTGAAGAATGAAACGTCATCTGCCTGCACTAAGATTAACAGAATAAGATGACTTGCCCTCTGACAACAGTGCTTTTAATGTGAGTGGAGAAAGATGCAAAGAAAGTTGTCCAACATAGTGGCATTCCTTCATTTCACCTCCATGATGTTTGGATGTAATTTATTGTGGTTTTATTGGCTGGTCAGTAGCTGTAGGTTGTAGCAGCACATGCGCTGTGATATTTGTAACACTGTCAGAAAACAATTGTAGATTGTTTTTGGTCGGCATGATGACCATCATCTTTGAACCTCTCTCACAGTACAGTACAGTACAGTACAACAGGACCACTGTTTAGGAACCATGACCAAAAATTGTTTCTACAGTTTTTATATCTGGGGCAGCCCGAAATTGTACAATTTACATTTACAGCATTTAGCAGACGCTTTTATCCAAAGCGACTTCCATTCCCTAACTACAGGGGACAGTCTCCCTGGAGCAACTTGGGGTTAAGTGTCTTACTCAGGAACCCAGTGGTGGTGCTGAAGGTAGGATTTGAACCCATGACCTCTTGGTCTAGAGGCAAGTACCCACTACGCCCCCACCACCCCCCTGTACAATGCATACTGAGCATTAGATTCTCTGTGATTCTTTATGTAAAAAAGGACAAACATGGTGTTTGAAGATCACTGTTTTTCTCTTGTGAAAAAGGATTTAAGTTGTGCTCTGAAAATGTTTCCTTTCATAAAATATGGGCTAGTTTTTGAAGGACATCAAAAATGAGGGTAGCTCGTTTTACTAAATCTAATGAGAAAGTGCTGATACTAGAGAATCCTCATAGAGAGAACATTCTGAACAGAGTGTCCGTTGTTTACCCCATCCTCCTCATCTATAGCAACACTCTCACATTTCACAGACTAATGAGCAGAGCTTGCTTGAATGTAACCCTGGAGTTTGTTTAATAGCGCTGATGACTCTGTCTTTTCCTGAGGAAACACGCTTGTGTGTGCAAGCCGAACCGGGTCAAAAGCCAAGCAGAACATGCATTTCAAAATAAAACCTTAATGATATTTCACTTGTAATAGACATCTTTAGTCTTTCAGACTCACACACGTTGTTGGCACTGTGCAGATGAGACAAGTTTACTCCAGGCTTGTCGGCAAGACCTTTTAAACCATAGCCTCCGCTTTTTCATTACGATGGTGTCTCTTTATTAATTAATCTTTTCAGCTTTGCTCTGTGGAGGCAATTGTCTCTTATACAGAGCCAAATCTTTGTTAACACCATTGTTCCCTTCTAATAAGAAGGCTACAGCCTTCAGACTTGTTCATTATCTGTGCTATCAGAAGAGCTAAAGTCACGGTGACATTCTCTCAGAGCCTCAAAGAATGGCAACTCTTCTTTTAAAAAGCCACATTGAAAAAAAATGTTGGGTCGAGCCAGAGGTGTGGGGGAGCTCTTTGTAGTTCAATGTTAATTTTCCTTTTTTTTCCTTTTTTTTTTTTTCCTCCTACATGCATACTTTTACAGCACTGTGACTTCTTGGTGTGATGCATTCAAAGCATATTTAAGGAAAGAAAATGATTGACATTTTAAGCCTAGTCACGTTATGGCACTCATTCAAAGAGAATGGAAAGGGGGTGTGGTAGGTTCACAGTGTAGATGTATATACAGTGTCAATCACTGAAGTGAAATATTCTCTTTTTTCTTTTTTTTACTTAATCATGACATATATGCAGAGGCGGACGAAGTACCTAACTTCAGCACTTAAGTGAAAGTACAGATACCACATGTCTAATGTTACTCCAATACAAGTGAAAGTCATACAGTCAAATTTCACTTAAGTACTAAAGTGATTGCTTCCAAAAATACTTAAGTATAAAAAAAGTACATATTTCACCGCATTGTTGATTTATTGGCACCACACACACAAAACCTAATACATCTAACTCGCTTGTAGAAGATGTAGCATAAGGACTAAGGTAGAATCTTACAGAGTAAAACGCTACTCGAATTAATAAAGATAACAAGCCTTTTTTATTAATTGTACACTTGTCATGACCGGGAGCGCGAGCCCCCGGCCATGCGTCTCCTCTAATGGTTCGGCACGGACAGAACAGGCTGGGTTCCATGGTACGTTTTCAGGGTGTTTATTGAAAGAAACAGAAATAAAGCAAAATAGGCGCAGTGGCTTCGTTGGTCAGAATCCGAGCCGAACGAAAACATGGACAGAACAAACGGGGATAATGAGATGATGGAGACATGACAACGAGTTAACAGAAACAGGCTTAAATAGTGCACACAATCAGAACAAGAACTAAGGCAGCTGGGGAACACAAACAGGAAACAGGTGGGGAACCAAAAACACGTGACACAAACAAACCCAGGCAACACAAACCAAAACAAAAGGCCAACAGGACACAGAATAAACCAAAACAAAACACGGTGGCCTACCATGGCCCTCAGCCGTGACAACACTACACACCTACACAAAAGGTATGTGTGTATATACTATATATTTGAACAAAGTTGACAACTGAACTGCAGCTGGAATGGAAACAATTAACACATCCAACCAACTTTACATCACAGGTCCATTACAGTGGCTATAAAACAGCAATACCACTTTAAGCAGACAAATATGCAAAGCGGCATCAAAACAAACATCTCTCAATACTCTCCATCTCACATGTCTCTACCGATAACAGTACAGGCAAATCTCAGTGTGGTCAAATTAGTCAAGCTTGTGAAAGTCCTTAGAAGCAGAAGCTGGTTCTCAAAGTTGCGTGAGCTAACTGCTGTCCATCTGGCGTTGCAGTGTTGCAGCATACAGATGTGACGTAACACTACTGGTGATTTCTGATAGGCTGTCATCTGCTAAAAAACGAATCCTGTTTTAGAAAAGTGAGACAATAACACCCACTTTCAAAACTGCAGGTAACTGTCACGGTCAGGCCAGTGGCCAGTTAGAGCCACTGCTTTTTTGTTGATGTCCTGATTTTGCCCTGTTCTGTTTGTTTCTGTTCTGTGGACTTTTATTTTGATGTGTTTCTGGGTTTTGCTTGTGTCACGTGTTTTTGTCATCACCTGTTTTCTGTGTATGTGCTCTCCAGCTGCCTTGTGTTTCCCCTAGTTATGTCATGTATTTAAGCCTGTGTCTGTCTGTGTATCCTCATGTGTCCATCGCCTCATTTACCCTGCCTGTTATCTTGTTTCTGATTCTTGTTCCTGGCGGCCTTATCAGTATCAATAAACCTTATCAGCATGGATTTCTGGTCTGGCGTCTGGTCCATGCCCCGAAGTAGCTCCGGGTTGGGGGTTAGCCCCCCCTCCCGTGACAGTAACGAGTAGCAAGAAACAGAAATGAAGTAAAAAGTACGGTTTTGTCTTTCAAAATTAGTGAAGTGAGAGTTCTAAGTTTCCTAAGAAAAACCTTTTCAAGTGAAGTACAAATACTCAAAAACTGTACAGTGCTCAAGTAAATGTACTTCGTTACTGTCCACCTCTGCATATCTGATACAAATAACATAATATAATATGATTAGTATTATTTACTTCTAGCTTTTTGGGTCAAACATATAACCCGGTCATATGGATATCATAGATAGATAAATAGATAAATGAGCTTCTCAGGCTTAGAACCAGGTTTAGTGAATTGCTGTATAAGATCATTTGCTGCAGGTACAATAACAGGTTATGTGTAAGTCATGTCTCTATAAATTAAAATAAAATACATGTAAATAAAATAAATTACCTGTAAAATGTGTAAAGCCAAGCTCACTACACACAGCTATCAAAGCAGAAGCTCACCGAATTGCACTGCCGAAGCATACTATTCTCTCAACAACATTAACATTAAATGTTAATTTCTCTGCATTTTGGCATCTCTTACACACAAAAATAGCATTTTGGGCCACTGAACTTCTTGAAAAGTGTAGCTAAGGGTAGCTATTTTTAAACTCCATTTTCATTGTTATCATGTAGATAGGCAGAACACCTTTAAAATGCAATAAGCACTGCTTTCAAGGCTTTCTGCACATTTATGAAATGTTAGTAATTAGTAATGATCTACTACTAGTTCATAATGACGCTAACAAGCTTAAAACGTTAAATGTTGAGAAAATATTGAGAATGCCGAACAAATTTTCACTACTTTGTCCAGCTGTAATTGCATTGTCACTTTCTTCATTTTTTTAATCACAGAAAGTAAAACATATCATGCAGTGTAATGTACAATATGGAATGTTCAGTGCCCGCTATGGGCAAACTAATAATTATAGACAAATTAGTTACTAAATCCACTGAACAAAATGCAGTTTTAACCACTTTTACTAGCCCTAATTGAATTTTCCCTTTTTTGTATTTTTAACCACAGAAAAAAGATCCATTGGCGCTGTCCAAGAAAGCCAACAACGCCTGCTCGACTGGGGTGAACTTCACGGCTAACATCACCAAGGATCCTGCCATTGCCACCATTTCTAACAGCACATCCGTTCAGATGAAGTGTGCTGAGTCCAAGCCAGCACTGGACCCCAAAAAGACCTACAACAGCGTCAGCAAGATCGACAAAATGTCCCGGATAGTGTTCCCTGTCCTTTTCGGCACCTTTAACCTGGTCTACTGGGCCACGTACCTCAACAGGGAACCGGTCATCAAAACGAATGTTTGACCCACACAGAATGGTCACCGCCATGACCTTTCCATCATTTCCTCTTCATATCCTCTTCTCTCCATTCTGCCACCCATTCTGATTGGCAAAAACTGAACATGTGAGGAACAAAACAAATTCCAAACACTGATTCACCGCACACCTGATCCAGAAAGCTTTCCTGTATTCTTATCCTTCTGTTTTCAAAGATTGCATGATCGATTCAAAGCTCTGTGGGAATACTATCGCCATATCTGCCTTGACTTTCTACTGTATATTACTCTTCTACTAGTCTTTCATAGGCAATGTTGCATTTTGTTCAAATGTACTCTACACAAGCAAGGATTTCGCACATAAATAGTCAAATTTCAGAAATGATCTGACAAAAACTTTTGTGCATTTGGCATCTACATCTATCAGTGAGTCTAATAAATGTACATAAATACAAGTACAGCAATGCCAAATGTGATGCAAAAAAAAGTTTTTCTACTGTATCAATGCTTATCTTGAAAACCTTGCTTTGTACGAATGGGCTCAAGGCTTCAATTGTTTAAGTTGTTGCTTGCGCATTTGAAGCAGCGGGCAGTGGTGCAAAGCGGACAAATAGCCATGCTAAAAGTGTTGCCTTCAGAGAGACGATATCATACGAATGCACTGAAATTTCCAGCAACTTTTTAAGAACAATCTTGAGTCCAACTTTCATTTTACTCATCTTTGTTTTAGTTTTAAAACAAATGGGCTGACTTGCATTGCGCCCCCTAGTGGCAGCTTTTGAAACTTTGCTCTTGAATACCACAGTATGTGGAGTAAAGAAGGTCGGGTTGCAGTTAAGACTTTCAAATCACTTGTATATAGGCTGTGTATGCTTTGCTTTGTTGTCAGCTCTTATCCCCCTGGGTACTGGCTGAATATTGTGCTATGATGCTATGCTAACGTGCAGCTAAAGAAACATAAACGTGAGCTAGACCTTGAGTTGCGGTACTGCCGATCGCAACATTGAATAGTGTGGGCTTGAGCTTTGATAGACTATGGCATTTTGTTCCTGTTGCCGCGTCACCGGTCTTTTTAGGGTAGCCTTCGCCATGATCATTGGGTTGTTGTTTTTTCCTACCTGTATTGAAATGAATTGCTTCTAAACTTATTTAACATAGAGTAGCTTTCAATGCTTTTTCTTTCCCACGTGTTGTGACTTTGTCAAAGAGTTTTCTGCAGCAGGATGGGGAGGGTTCCAAAAAGGATTGTTTTTTTTTTATGTTGCCATGGAAAGTAATATACAGTACTGTTCAGTGAGTCTGTTGAGTGCAGAGTTGAAAGAACAAAATGAACAAGAAGAAAAAACAGTCAGATCTCAGCACCAATCAAAGGTAGAGTAGCCTTAACCCATACTCAAGTAAAAGTACCATTGCTTTAATGAAATAATTGCTCATTTAGACTTACAAAAAGCCTTGAGCAAGAATACAAAAGTATCAGGTAAAAAGAAATCACGATTTAATCTCTTTGTACATCCAGCATCTGTGAGCACAGGAGCTGAAGTTAGGAGCTGTTCTTCTTTTTTGCCCTGAAATAAACTGCTAAATCATGAAAATGTCCGGCCTGAGAAACAGCAGAGGCACCAGGTGCTGGCATCAACAGATCAGAAGGAAAATAAACCCAGAAAGAGTTAGTAACTGCTAAATAAAATGTTCATTATTTTCCACTCAATTATACTTGAGTATATGCCACAGAATTATTATTTTAAAATATTCACACTGCATATTCTTGAAGAACAGATTCTATACATGGATAAAAGAACTGCAGCGATAGAAAGGGGTGTATGCATGCCCTTGTGAGAACAAAAGAACAAGAGAGAGAGAGAGAGAGAGAGACAGAGAGATGGGGATAGAATCGAGTTATGATGGTGTAAGTGATGCTGAAGTGCGATGACACCTCTGCAGGCACTTGGCAGTGATCCTCAATTGTGGTGAGGGCAGAGACAGCAGGGCATGGCTCGGCTCAGGGACAGACAGACAGAGAGAGGGAGACAGAGACAGAGAGAGTAATGTGACGAGGACACAGCCTGTTCTTCAGCCACTTCATTCAGGTCTTTTCTCAACCACATGACACTAAACAATGACACTCTTCCACTAAAACTGACAGTTTGTGTACGTCCTGTGGTGAAGTGCTGGGCTGGAAAATAAAAGACAAGGGCAGTGATCAGATGGATGCAACAGTGCAACTGCAGTAGGCTCAGCTATTCTACAGCAATCGTTAGGCTGTGACCTTATAGTGTTGAAGTAAGATAGCACAATAGAGGAAGCCATGCACAAGTGGAGGGTTTCAGCAGGTCACCGAAAGGCCAGTTGGAACAGTCAGTAACCTCAGAAGCTTGTGTGAATACCAGTCTGGGTTTAAATGTGGAGGAAAACAAAAGTGTGCCATTTTAAAGAAATAGCTCAAAAGATACACAGAGTGAGTTATGTTCTTTTTCTGAAGAAAACGATTATTTTGTTTTAATGTACAGTTGCCATGTAAAGCATACATATGTCCGAAGCAATAAATTCATGCCTGATATGCTTCATGACTGACAAGATTTAGTTTTTTGGTAAGAAAACATTGCTTTCAGGCTTGTTTTAGACTGTATTCACTCTATGTGTGTTTCTTCAACAATTTTACAAGTCAATGTGTGGTAAAGGCTGATTTTAAAAGTGAATTTCAACTGTTTAAAAAGTACTTATAGAAAAGTCATCAGTCATCACAGGAATTGGCATTTCTTTTTGACTGACCAGAGACCTATAATCACAAAATTGGAAGCCATGTTAACTTGTTTAAAAACATACTCCTGGAATCATGTGTAAACAATAACAATGAGAAAATAAATGGTATGGCTTGAATAATGTAAAAATCCAATTGCTACTACACAGGCAACCTGACCTATTTTGACTTTCCCGTAACACAGTCACCAGTCTACTCCCATTTTACAATTCTAAAGACTTTAAGCATATAGACATCAACAGTGTTACAATTATGCCACAGCTGCAGCTAGTGACAGGTGATCCGAGACAGGTGAGCCAATCCGAGACAAAGTAATCTGATGTGTTGGTGTCCTGATACCAATACTGATACTAAATGTATTTTTTCTTGCACAAAAGGGGCATTTCTTGTCACTTCTAAAGTGAAAATCATTGAAAATATAGACATCAAGAGTTATGTTTGAAAGCCTTTGCATTAATGTTAAATAAACTGTCACATAAACTAAAAACGTGTTTAGTGAATTATTGTGAGCATTTTGTGAATTATTGTGTGATGTAGAACTCTTATCCAACATGTTTATTTGTCTATTTTCTGTATTTCACCAAATCAAAAGAAAGATATCCAGTTTACTTTTTAATGGGAGGATCAGTTCTCATAAAAAAAACATCAAAAACAAAAGTAGCAATACAACAGAACACGACAGCAAAATGGAGTGTTACAGCTCGTATCTTCAAAATGAATGACGGCTGCATTAATCAGCATCTTTGAATATCTAAAAAATACAGTAAAACATGAATAATGTAACAAAACGATCATAATAGAAACCTAACTAGCTTTTAAAGGCAAAGTGGTGTTGCTTGAGCAAAGACATTCTAGCCTGTACTAAAAATCCTACAGTGTGAACACAGCTGTAGTTCTCAAAACGTTTGAAGACATAGAAGTCCTTGGAAAACAGAATAGAAGATTTGTTTGCCAACTTTTACTGAATGTCAAAAATGGCTTTCGGTGCTTAAATAGAAGTGGAACTCCGAGGCAAGAGCTTGTCACTTCTTAATCTATCAATCAGGGTTTCCATTACTGAAGGATTACAGCACCAAACCTCCAGGCCTGGAAGATCATCTAAAACAGGGGACATCATTCTTATCTGCAAAGGGCTGGTTTGGCTGCAGGTTTTCACTTAAATCAAGCAGAAGCTCTTCTGATTCTACTTGTTTAATCAGTGGGTCTCAAACAACAGAGGCCAGCTTCTGCTTGGTTGGAATGAAAGCCTGTAGCTACACTGAGCCTTTGAGGAGAAGATTGGTGGCCCTTGTTCCAACACCAGAAATGCTACACTACTTATTTTCCTTAGCTACAGTAGACTGCGTGGTTTTTCTTTTTTCCCATGTTCATCGGGCTCTTGACTGCTCTCAACAGGATCATAGCAGAGAGAGTGCGTGCATGAATCGTTGCATCATGTTTTCCTAATGGCACAGTCGCTGCAGACCACTGCCACTGCGGAAGAGGAAGGATTCCCCCGATTACTCCTGGGATTATGAACACACACATGCATTCGTGCGTGCACGCACACACACACACACACACACACACACACACAAACAAGCATCCGGAGCGGAGTTCCTGGAGCAGATAGGATGGATGAATGGATGCTGAATCTGTCCTGTGGTCCTGTGTGCTGGCAACATCTGGCCTACATCTGTTTGTGAAGGATTTAGCTCCACTTAAGTTGTTTTTTCCATTTGATGTGTGCATACTGGGCTCCAGTTTAAGCTATCACCAATGCCAACAACAACTCCACATCCTACATGATATGGTTTACCTGCAATTCATCAAAAGCTCCACCTCAGTTTCCAACAGCGGTGTCCAAAAGGGCTCAAAACAAAACAGTTTACGATTTAGGTTCAAATTCTACCTTCAGAAAACCACTGAGCAAGACCCTTAATCCCAAGTTGCTCCAGGGAGACTGTCCCCTGTAGTGAGGGAATGAAAGTTGCTTTGGATTAAAGCGTCTAATTAATGCCATAAAAATGTCAATGTAAATGTAGGAACCTTGAAGACATTTTCAGGTGATGGTTCTTTAAAAAAAATCCTTTTTTAAAAGAGATCTGCCCATGTAAAGAAAATGAAAGATTAAGAATTTTCCACATACGTTTAAAGGACTTTACCAATTAAATATTACTGTACATCCAACCGATAGTTTTAGGAGTATAACTATTAATGAACCCAGTAAAATATTCTTACCAACAAAATAAGTTATTTCAGTGACTGAAAAGTATTGTTTGAATATAAATAGTCTGTCTTGTGTCTTAACAACAACAAACCATGTTCGTATGTGCTCACTTCCTCACTTCAGAACGGGTGAATCACTTCAATATACGACATTCATCCCTGCACACAATAAAGCACAGCATGTCAATGGACCTTTAAACCATTAATCCTCAGGAATAGGAAGCAGGGCGGAATGAGAGGCTTCTATTGGTGGCTGAAAGGAGTTCAGCTGCCGGAGGAGTCCACTCTACTGTAACTCATCCCTGCAAAGACCACAATAACTATATTATTAGCATTATTATTAGGTTTTGCTCTGTTAATCAATGCTGATCCTGCTTTTTAGAGAACCTTATTTTTATATCCTCTAATGGATATAACATGCGAATCGTGAAAAAATATGGTCAGATTTTTTAACTAGATGCATCGATCAATCTGATATGCAGCAAAATTGTAGAAACTCTACATTTAAACTCTTGAATAATTTCCATTTTTGTTGATTATTTTATGTTTCAAAAGTTAATGTCTGTACTTCCTTAAGATTTTGTGCTCATTGAAGTATTTATCATATTAAATTGTGAAGAATATTATAACAGTTAAAAAAATAATAAATAAAAGAGATGTTTTATCTTATTATATTGTACATTATAAGGTTCCCAAATTGCTCTTAGTTTGGATGTGCTGCTATAGAAAAAGTGTTAAAATTGTTATAAAACTTTCATGTAGAGGTTTTTTAAACCATCCTTTAAAAGGATCTTTCAGTTTGTTTTTCAGTGGGATCTCTACAGCGAAACTTTTTGGCCCCTGTATTTTTAGAAGTATCTTGGAATAGCTGAGAAGTTCAATCTCAGATGATGTGGACTAGTGTGCTTTTGGTTTAATAGATGTGTTAAAGTTTGCTATCTGCATTACTCTAATCAACCACAAGAGGATAGTCTACCATGCATCTGGATTGCTGAAGTTTCCAAGCTGGGCACCACCACCAAAGCCACAAAGCTCACCATGATGTGAAAAAAATGACTTAGAACTTCGGTGGCTGACCTTTACTCTTGCATGGCCTACATCCTAAACAGGATCAGACTGGAGAAGTGTGTGTGTGTGAGATTTACTCCCCAAATGGCATCACGCGTGGAACAGGGCCTTAAATAAACCAGTTGGATTTGGTTATGTTGCTATTACAGTCGTTTTAAATCATGTATCGTATGTGGTGGGATTTAAGTGGCCTTTGTTCCTTGTGGATGAGGTCTGAGCTTCCAGGCAGAGGCAGAGCTCGAGCGTGTTGTTCAGCCTGAGCGCGTGGGCGCGCGGGAGCTGTCCGTGGTGCTGATTCTCCCCCTCCAGCGTTACACCGCATATGTGACACTCGCATCTGTTCTACCTCAGCCTGAGCAGAGAAATGCAGTTAAAAACCTACAGCACACACATTCATACACACAAACACACACACACACACACACACACACACACACACACACACACACACACATATACAACACCCACACCCACACACAAACACATACACACACTCACCCCCCCACACACACATACACACACACATTTATTCGCACACACACACACACACACACACACACACACACATATATATATAACACCCACATACACAAACACATACACACACTCACCCCTCCCCACACACACACATACACACACACACACACATACACACACACACACACATATACATACACTCAAAAGCACATATATACACAGACGCACCCACACACACACTACGCACACGCAGCTTGGAGGTGGTAAAAAAGTGCAGCATCGCCCTGTAGTGGCTGCAGAAGTGAAGGCAAAAATGAAGCACCTGCTCGCTCGTGCTGAATGAAGCGCACGAGCCTGTCCTTCACGAATGAATGTTCAGACGCGGATTGTTTTTGACGCCGGACTTTTTATGCTCCAGGGGCGGTTCGCACGATGCGGCTTTGAAACGTGTCTCTCTCGTAACACTGCCGAGGCAAAGTACAGGTAAGTAGTTGCAGAGCTCGCGCTGGAGGAATAACCTGGCAGACAGGGTTATACACTCTAATATTGCATTAGTGCAGGAGCGGAACATGTGCAGGAGAGAAATAACGTTGGTCTTCTGTAATAATAATAATAATAATAATAATAATAATAATAATAATAATAATAATAATAATAATAATAATAATAATAAAAGAAGATAAAGATTCCAAGTTTTTTCATCCCGGCTTTAGCCTACATGACGTAATTTGAAGATAAGGGGGCTCCTAGCGGTACTGAGAAGCTTTTTCCCTGAAGGTGTCCACTTCAGGAGTTTGCGCCCTGCCTCCGTGAGCGTCAGCGTGTCTGTGTGTGTGTGTGTGTGTGTGTGTGTGTGTGTATGAGAGAGTGTGTGTGCGCATCTTTCAGTGCAGGCGGAGAAAGCGGGACTTTCAGCAGAAGGAGGGGTCGTTTATTTTACACACTTAATTGCGGCTGTGAGTGAACTTTGAACACAGGACAGCACCGTGGAGGGCATTTCAGTCCCACTCCTGGAATAAAAAGTGTTCAGTTTCTTTGTTTGTTTTTTTTTAAGTGATCCTGACAGCCCAGAGGGAAGGCTTGAAGCGGTCTTCTTCTCCTTCTCCTTCTTCCTCTCCTTCCCAGGATCTGCTGTCTTCATGTCCCACTCAGAGAGGAAGCATCCGCCTTACCTAAACATGCCCACCAAATTACTGCTCTACTTCTTACTTCTCTCAGTGTTTCGTGCCTGGTAAGTCATCTGGCTCTCCTAACGCTGTACTACAGGCGGCTGCTGCACATTCAACCTCTCACACTGCTCGTGTTGACTCTAGGCTAGCTCGACAGATGATCGATGGTATCAGAGACCACTGTAATAGACCCAAAGTTTTTGATTTGGTTCGTTTTGGTTTCAGTGCACGCTTTGAAAAGTTACATAAGCTCGTTTTTCCTCGGAATCCTTTTACCTCGTTTGTTGTTGCGTGTTTTTTTTTTTTTACTGAAGTGGTCTGTTCTCGTCTGTCAGTTCTGATGGTTAACAGACCATCTAGTCTGATAGACGCGCATCACCTTCAAGTCAGTAAAAGTGATCAGTTTTCCTTTAGAAACGGCGGTCGCGGGTTACCTTAGTAACAGATTTGGGGTCTGCGATGTACAGCGACAGTCATTTTCTGCTCGCATGGGAAAGGGCTGTTGTAGCCTGAAATGTGGTCGTATCTCAAAAAATCAGAACAATTTAACATGATAGAATTATTACAATTACAAGAATTACTAGAATTTACACATTTATATTACTATTATTATAATTATTGAAATGCCCAGCAGGTAGAAATCAAATGCAAGTGCTTTTGGCAGTGAGGAGGTTCCTTTTGCAGTTTTAGCACATAGTACAACCACTGGACCGTGTAATGTCAGTAGTGACAGTGTAGCCTTCATACAAAAGCATGCTGGAGTTTACATGGAGCTTGTGAGCTTTATTGTGCAGTTTTAATTGTGCAGCTTTACTTGTGCAGCTGTACTTGTGTAGCTTTACCTGCCTTAAGTCTTTATCAGTTACTCAAAGTGTCCTGTCCTCCCTATAGTTCACAAACCATTGCATCTGAAGACGAGGAGTATGACGACGTTACTGTGAATCAAATGCTGGCACCCAGAACCCATGAGACAGATGCCACGCAAATACTCAACAACTTGCTAAAGGAGTATGATAAGAAACTTCGCCCTGATATTGGAGGTGAGTGGCTTGTGGAGGGGTGTGCCCTGTCTGAGGTGCTGAAAGAATCAGCAGCTCACCATTTGTCAGCCAGTATGACATTCAACAAAGCATGTATGCCGTGTATGCACTCATTTTGTACCAAAGTACATCGTTTATAACAGTGTATGCATCATGCAGGCATCCAGATGTACATACCTTTCTAACTTAATTTTGCCATACAGGCACACATAACTTTCTAGTCTATCATTTTTCATCATCATCTTGTCATCACAAATCACATAGGGGTGATGTTAGAAGAAAAAGGGCATTGTAGACGGTCCCGAGGTCCTTTGTGGAAGCAGAATTGTACAAAGTAGTAAACGTCACATCTTCCCACTGTCTGTAATGAAGTCAGAATGATGACCCAAATCAGAAGTGTGCTCGAAGAGACAGGGGTATGCATATTTTCCCGTTCAGTCAAATGTAATTACGCAGAACGCAGCAAAAATGGATCACAATCTGCAATTCAAACAGCGCCTAGTGCACTTGATGTTAGATGTCACTGCAGAAAAGTACAACTCCTCTTGGCAGATCTGTCTGCTCCGTTGTTGCTTTTGTGGCATCATGGTGCTGCATTGTGCATCATTGGCTCCAAACATTAGACTTTTCATTTAAAGTCATAGAAATGTTTTACCTTTCAGTACAGAATCCACTTTATGATGGATGATCAGTTCAGGGTGACAAAGTTCTGACCCACACACACACACACACACACACCCACACACACACTTACCTTTAACAACACAAATGAGGCATATTTGTTTGCAGCCCCCTTGCTGTGAAATGACTTTTGTTTTTCACTCAGCAGTCAAGTCTGTCAAGAGGAAAGTGTACTGTTACAAAATAATGTTGGAAGTCTTTGGAGAGTGGTGTGCTATGCAGTGTGATACTAGCTAGTGAAGCAGCGAGGCTCTGAGAAAGCCCCAACTCCTAGTCCCTGGAAACTGGAGGGACACACACTGATGGACACGGTTTAGTATCTGAGCTGTCAAGTGAAGTGCACACTGGGTAAATGAAGGGGTTTCTAATATACTTCATTGCAGCTGGGCTCTCTCACTCTCTCTCTCTCTATCTTTCTCTCTCTTTTCCTGACATCACTACAGGCCTCAGATCTGTCTGACTGCCAGTCAGTCTTATTGCTGTACCTGTGAAGACCATAGACATCAATAGAAAAGTGCTATACTTGAGATTTCTTTTTGAAACACCCAATTCTGAAGCTCAGAGATGAAAGCTCTTTAAGACCAAGGAACCTTCTAATATAAAACTGCTTCTACATATGAATTAAGCACTTGCGGCTGCCAGTTGTTCTGTGAGGTTTAGTGTTTACAGACAAGATCAATAGTCTTTTTATGAGAGATTACAGAAAGAGGAATATTTTAGGGAAAAAAGAACAAGAATTCCTGGCTAAAAAGAGAAAGCATAATTTTGGAACCAGTGATTCTAAAAATGATCACATGTAAGCCTGATGTTTTGGCATGAAAAGTTAAGCTGGCACACAGACCTAATGCACACTCCTAAACATAAATGTGTCAAAAGAGGTTATTTAAAGAGAAAGAAGAGTCAATTTTGGATTACTAAATTCCAGCAGATGGTTCTCATTTGCAAATGATGTGTGAATGTGAAGAACCTCCAAATAATGCAGATGTATAGCATAGTAAATATAGAGACTTAAGTTCACTAGTCTGCTCTGTCAGCTAGTTGCGGACAGTGCCTAAAATACAGTGGCAGCAAAAACTGCAGTGAACAGGCAGGAGGAGTGTTCAGAAGTCACTTGTCTGGAAATTCAATGAGATAAATCCAATTCCACTACAAACTGTGGACGCTGCATTGAAATATAGTCTCATGAGCCATATCAGATAACTGCTGTATCTAATAAAACAGGGCCATCTGTCTGACATGCAAAAGAATCAAACATAATCAAGTTCACATTAAATGAAGTCAACAAACTCAACAGGATATATTGCTTTGTTGCATTGCTATGATATGGCTTCCAAAAAATGTAAGAATGACAACTTAAAATAGTGGGAATGTTTTTACTTTGGTCATGATAGCTTTCAAACAAATTAAACATTTATTTCGTGATCGGTACATCCACATTAAGCTCTATTAAGGCACCTGCATTTTTGGGGGGTGATCTTATATACAGGTGCTGGTCATATAATTAGAATATCTTTAAAAATTTGATTTATTTCACTAATTCCATTCAAAAAGTGAAACTTGTATAATGTATACATTCATTCCACACAGACTGATATAT
>JBBPDC010000109.1:11403531-11423703 GCA_037974485.1 Hemigrammopetersius urotaenia | reverse complement strand
CAGAAAACAGAGCAAAAACGGAACTGAAAAACCAACAGAAAAGCAGTGGCCCTCACCGGCCACTGACCGAACCGTGAGGCATTTACTCTTTAATACCCT
Source organism: Hemigrammopetersius urotaenia (assembly GCA_037974485.1). NCBI lineage: Eukaryota > Metazoa > Chordata > Actinopteri > Characiformes > Alestidae > Hemigrammopetersius > Hemigrammopetersius urotaenia. Next base: position 11,423,604 of record JBBPDC010000109.1, on the reverse strand, counting down.
TGTGTTCTTATATTGGTGTAAAAACATGTTAATTGAAATAAACCCAAGAACGTTTTTCTTTTCTTGTACATCTATGAAGCCTCCCTATTTGTAAATAGTACTTTTTATTCCTCTTTTTCATTATTTCCTTCCATTCATCATATTTAGCATAATTTCTGAGCTCTCCCTTAATTATTTGATGCTTGTCCTTTTGTTGCTAATACACTAATGAACTGAAAATCTTGATAAGTTGTTGAGTTGAATCAGGAATGTTAGGGCAGGGAAAACATGGAAGTATAAGGCAGCTGGTCTCAACGACTGGACTGAGAAATTCATTTGGTCCAGGCCATCCAACTCAAAGCTTTTCTTGCTCAGGGTCACATCACTGAACGCTGATTTTCTGAAGTGCAACCTGTCATGAGGTGTTTGATGTTGTTCAGATGCCTGTAAATCCATGTTGCTTCCAGCCACTAAGTAAGGCTTCAATAAAGAAAAACAATCTATTTTTAAAACAACACCTTTAAACTGTATTTCATATTTACATGGTCAATTTGTTTGGGTGAATGAAGCTGTTGTAGCCAGTACCTGATAAACATATGTTTTGGTAATGTTGGAAAAAATGGTTATTGTATTACAGGTCCATTTTAAACATATACTAGGACTATACAGGATTATATTTTTAATAACTATATTAAATATATATTTATAAATACATTAAAAATACCAGTACTATTCCAAATGTGTCTTTTTAGCTAAAGAATGGTTACTCTGATCCAGTGAACATTTCTAATGCCAGGAAATAGTTGTTGTCTCTGTGGTGGTAGCAGTGTTGAATGCACCCGGTGTTTAAAAATTTAAATGTGTACTCTGTTTTGGTGTGTTTGGGGTCTTTTACCTCATGCATATGTAATCAGTGATTGGGAAATGACATGGATTTGTGAAATCCTGTGTGAGGTCCTGCTGGGGTGGGGAGAGATCCTCTCCCAGAGAGAGACAGCAATCTTGGTATGTAACAGGCATGTCAAACTGAATTTCTTCTGGGGCAAAGCACAGAATGACAGTGGCCCCTCTCTTATCCATCTCCCTCTCTCCTCTTCACTCACATGCTTTTACATCACGCTAGTGGTCACTTTGCAGCTGGTCTTTATGGTCTTCTTTAAATAGACCCACAGGACCAATGAGCTGAAGGTTGGCAGGTCAGTTGCAACTTTTCTCTCTTCAAGTCTTCTGAGTGGATAGGCAGTGATTGGGCTAGCCCTGCCCACAGTCCATCTAACGCCTCATCATGCCACGTGGCCTGCATGTCTCTCTCTCTACCTCCCAATCTCTGACATTTTCTGGGCCTTGGCATGGATATCAGCCCAGCTCTTTGAATATTTCAGAAACCCTTGACATTTCATCCTCTAATGAGCCTATACACAGCCACAGAGCGGCAGCAGTGGCAGAGGATAGTCTAGATCCAGCCTCATTAATCCAGAGCCATTTGGCTTTCAGTGAGAAAGCACCACCCAAAGCTACCCTGATGAACCCCTGCGTAGAGATCCACTGCAGCCACTGTGTATTCTGCAGAGCCTTGCCAAAATTGCATAATCCAGGCAGGTGTGAAAAAAATTGGATGGGTGTGATTATCAAGGGAAGAAGAGTCTACTCAACATCCAGAAATGGCTGCATACAAGTCACAAGAACAGCTCTCTCCTCCAGGCTGTCAGGCATTAAAGGTTATTATTGTAAATTTATATGAATACAGAGTGTCACAAAAGTGACATGTGGAAATGATTAGGAGAACAGGTACACGCTGAACCTGAAGAGCTGCTGCTTTCAGTTCACCCTGTTCCTGTATACATGCTGGATTATATAAAAATTCAGTTTGACTTTGGGAGAGAAAGAGGACACCAGTAGAGCCAGGGAAGGGAGGAAAATGTTGTTGCTGTAGGCAAACCCTTGTGTCTGAAAATAGTAATTTTGTAAGTGAAGTAAAAAAAAGTGTATAACCTTTAATGGAAGTTAATGTAAAGATTTATTTCCATTATAGTTTTGACCAGTTCTGTTTCACACATCTAAAGGTCAGCAGGTATTTTAAGCCATGTAAAAATAAAGAAAATGAAAATGACAAAAATGTAAGTAAAGTGACCATTTGTCACATTTCAGCACATGGTGTGAAGAGTACAAAAATTTTCTCTGCCTTTAACCCATTCACTCAAGTGAAGCTTGCTCAAGAGAACCCACAGCCTTCCAATCACAGCGCCTACTCCCAGCAGGTGATATGAGCTTTTATTCTGACCGTGTGCACTCTTTCCCTTTAGGTTTTGAGAATATTCCTGTGTCCAGTATAAGCCTTTTGTAGTAGAATAGTCAGTTTCTGCACTGAAATGGAACATGCAATAAAGTTATTGTGTAATTTTAGTACCAGAGGAACCAGAGGAAGTTGCAGTTGGAAATGCTCACAGTTTCATGTAAGATGGATTCCTTTACCCTTCCATAATTGTATTTCTATTTCCCATTGATTGTTTCAGCTATTTACAATATGTGCTTTATATTTTAAAATCTTTAAATGGGAATCAGCCATCTTATGGTTATAGCTTGCTTTTTTGTGTTATCCATCTGCTAAACCCGGCATGGTTCAAAAGCCAGATTCTACAAAAACATTTACAGGAGAAGATTATTTACAGGAGAAGAAAACTAGTACAGTTAGAGTTATTATCCTAGGCAGTGTATGCCCAGGTTTTTAATGTAACCATGACAAGTACACTGTTAATTTGATCCACACAAATAAGGCAAAAGTATGCCTGTGGTCACAAGCTTTGTATATTAGTTGCATCATTGTCAGCCTAATTGACTGGAGTGACATATCTGTGTCCCCTTTCATGTTCACTTTCAGATTCCTCCTGCTGTTTAATGCCCTGGTGTGGTACACTAGGAAAGGCACTGTTTTGGCAGTGCTGGGATAAATGATACTGCTGGGTTTAGGATTAAATCCCAGTTGTTCAATGTGCTGTCCATGGCTAGGTGAACTGGCTATTTTATTCTAGAATGAAGGATGTTGCAGTGCCTTGCCCCATGCTGAAATATGAAACACCAACCTCTGTATAGCTGAATCGAGGCTAAATCGAGAATAAAGCTCCTTCCAGTATGCTGTTGTGCTTAGTAGTGAAAACAAACACTGATAGACTCAATTAGGACCTTTTAGGCTTACAGTGTAATTTGCTAATTGAGGAAAGAAAAGGAAATTGATTCTAAAACTCTTGCTGAGATGCCACTAATAAACAAATCTTGGTCATAGGCTTTGCCTTACTTGTACAAATCAAATTAGCAGTGCTTTTGTCCTGGCAATCTACTTCATTATTGCCATAGAAAAAGAAATTATAAAGCTGGGGATACACTAATTATGATAAGTTCTATGATGTTCTTAGAGGGGATTTGAACTAACACCAGGTTTAACAGGAAAGTGATGTTTAGATAGTAGTGGCATGTTAGTTTTCAGATTGAGTGGGTCTGTTTTTATTGTCGAGCCAGTTATAAAGAGGGAGAGAGAGAGAGAGAGAGAGAGAGAGAGAGAAGGGAAAGAGAAACAAGAAAATGTAAGATATGCAGGGAACAGGATGAATGAGAAAGAGGATAAAGAGAGAGAGGGTAAAAAGAGAACCAGCAAAAAAAAGAGAACAGAACAGACAGAAGAAAGTAGATGAGAGGGAGTTTTCTCAAGGAAAAAAAAACTGAAAGAAGAGAGAAAAAAATTGAGGAAAGTGACAAAGAAAAGGGGAGATATAGAGAGAGAAGAAAGAAAAGAGAAGAGAGGGATTACCTATTAGGCATATTGGTCTTAATCATGTCTCCACCCTCTCTAACACCTCATATATGTCTCAATGGGCACAGTGATACAAACCAACTCGATTATGACATAAATGTCTTCTCCGACAGGTCATTATCCCATCACAGATCAACTTTCTCTCTCCCCCCGGGGCCATTTACAAACCCCCACCCTCGGCTCCTCAGGAGGCTCTGTGTCTCCTTCCTGAGGCTTCAGTGGAGCACACAGAAAAAGAGGATCCATCAGCAGAGCATGCCATGATTAAGATCAGTGTGATCCCCTCCCTTCTTCCATCCCCTTCTCTTTTAACTGCACCCATCATTCTCTCCATTGCACAGGCAGAGGTGGACAGATGGCAGGCAATATGCTTGTGGAAGGATATTTCATTTAAAACTTACACCCTGGCTTGGTCGTGTTTATATGTCATCCTGTATCTGCTCATTTTCAGAACATGGTGGCCTGATCTCATGAAAATTCCACCTACTGGGGATACCACAAGTCTATCTAGCAAACTGTTAAACAGTCAAATCCATTTTTAATATACTGTAACAGGAATTAAGCTGGTTTCATGTACCCTGTTTATGCTCTAGCAGTGGTTTGCAAGTATGTGTGTGTGAGCATTTTAGTGCTCACAACATATGCTCATCATGTCCAGGGAACCTCATCAAAAAGTAATCAATTAATATTTACATTTTTAGATCATTACTATCATTAGTAATAGTAGTTGTAATATTTTATGCATTAATTCATTATTTTATTTATTCATTATTAATATTATTGATGATATGACAAATTAACATTTACACACAGTGTTCTTAACAGCCTCTGGACTGGAAAGCAATAGTTAAGTTAGCATAAAAGTTGTAATACTTTTACTTCTACTGATACTTCTAGTTCAAGGAAAAAGCAACATGTCATTATACAAGCCATAATGGACATGGCTTATTGTGCATTAAACCTTTTCTTCTTGGTATTAGATAAAAACATTTATTGCGCTAATAATAATTAGCAGTGAAGCTCGTAAAATGCATCGTTCTGCTCTTATGATAGATAAGAAAGTGCTTTTGCATCATTCACATTAATTCCTCTGAATTAGTCACTTCAATTAGTGCCTGTAGCTAGCATTCAAATTAGACTGACCATTTGTAACACCTAGGTTAGTGTCAGGGCTCTGACCCTGCATCAGTGCTTTTTGTAACCTCGTTTATAGTTTCATATTCTCCAACAGAACTCTACTCGCACACCTCAAACCCAATAAATAAGTGAATACTTGGAGTGTTCTCATGAGTGGGAACCCCAAACTCAATTATTAATAATGCAGAATATTGCTGATACTTTGATTCTCAGCTTATATTGCATCTAATGATTTATTAACACCTCCATGCTTCAGCATATTTGCTACAAATCAATGCTGACTTCACTTAGTATTACACTTTGAGAGGACAGAAGACCTTGGCATCTTTAAAGACTGCCTGAGGTTGGAATTTGACCACTGTGTGGGAACATCATTTTGTGAGCCATTAAACACTGAAAAGTGAGAGATCATCAGAAAATCCACAAAGAGGTGACTCCTTTTGATGCAGTTGAAACATTTGAGGCAAATAACTTGTTTTTAAAAAGTATGAACTTGCCTGATGAGTGCAAGAATGTAAATGTTTGACAAGATCAGAATGTTCCAAACAGGATTTTTTTTAAGTTCACCAAATCATCACTGTCATGTCGACACCTTGTAAGTTTTACTATCTATGGCAGGGGTCACCAACCTTTTTGGAACTGAAAGCTACTTCACAGGTACTGCGCCATATGAAGGGCTACCAGTTTAATACACTTGAAGAGTTTACCTAAACTTATCTAAACTTCATGTATAATAAACGTTTGAAATTCTTTTTTTCAGATAGTCAAATCTACATGAATGCAAATGTGATTAAAGAAGAATAGCAACAGGATCAAATAAAATGTTAGGTGCTGCTCACTGGTGAGTTGTGCTATTTTTAGAGCAGGTCCACAGGCTACTCATGTGGTCCTTGGGGGCACCACATTGGTGACCCCTGATCTATGGCATCAGAAAGTGTCGTCTGCCTTTTATATTGTGTGAACATTTCATGAAAGCATCAGTTGAAACGGTTGTTTGAAAGAAAATAATGGAACATTCAGTCGACACACTTTTAAGTTAATAATGTTTGTTTTTTTTAACTTCCATTCAAAGATTTGCATTAAGAACATATGACCACTATCATGCTATTGAACTTGATTTGCTTTTGATTTAGAAGACTTTGTTACTTGATCTGTAATCACATATCCCTAGTTTTGCAATTTCTTTTATACAGTTTACTGTTCTATGAAGAATGGACCAAGAGAAATCACTTATATAATCTCATTCCATTGGCTTATATGGTGTAACAGCCTTGAGCCCTTCAAGTTATTATTATATCCTTTCTACCTAAAGGTGCACTATGGGGAGTTACTAGCTTCTTCAATTCTTCAATAAAAGAGGGAGCCAAAGCTAGGTCTTGGAGGCCTCAGACTTAAGAATGTTGCTTCTCATTTACATTTACATTTACAGCATTTAGCTGAGGCTCTTATCCAGAGCAAATCAGTCCATCAGTAGTCCACAACTGTTTCTTAAAATTGTAAAGCAGCTTAAATCCATGTCCACTATTTAACTGAAATTCGGTGCACCTATATAGCATCTGTCAAATAATACCTGCCAAGCAATGCCTGAACAACACAAGTCGTAGAAAAGTCAAGAGTTAGGACAAGAGTAAGGAAGGGTTTTTAATTTTTGAAGTAAGCATGCAGAATGAGAGACATAGTTAGTCGCCAAGGTGCTCCTTAAAGGGGTGGGTCTTCAGGCGATGCTTGAAAACTGCGAGGAACTCCGCAGATTTGATCATTCCACCACTGGGGCCAAGACTGAGAAGAGGGCGCTGTTTGATAAATGCTGTTATGTATGGGGGCGCAAGTCCATTCTTGGCCTTGAAAGCAACTGTTAAGAACTTGAACTTAACTCGAGCACCACAGGGAGCCAGTGGAGGTTCCTTAGTAAAGGTGTGGTGTGAGGAACGTTGAACACTAACCTGGTAGCTGCATTCTGAATCAGCTGAAGTGATTTAGTTACCTTCTGTGGAAGTCCAGCCATTCCAGCCGTTACTCTGCTATTTTGGAAACAAGATTTTGTTCTGAGAGTGATGATATACTGTATGATGGAGTACAGACAGTGGACAAAGTGGGGCAAAATATCTCTAATCTATTTCACTAATACTCAAGAGTGTTATGTTTTCCTGCTGGCCTTGTTCCAGAGAGATTTCTGTTTCTGATTAGAACATTTTTGTTTGCACGACTGCTTTGGATTTCTTTATTCCCGTGTTTGTTTTAGTTATAATCCAGCTGCTTTACAACAACAAACAAATGATTTGTTTTTTTTTCTCCAAGTCAGTTTCTAATGGCAGCGTCTCCCTTTCTTAGTGCAAGTTGGTGCAGAAAGAAAAAACTGCTCCCTTAGCTGGGGAATGTGCTAAAAGAAGACTCTCCATGGACTTGAACAGAGAGTGGGCATGTTTACTGGCAAAAAAAATAAATAAATTGTTGCTGCATTTAAGGGACTTTCTCACAGCCGGCAGGCACAGTGTTCATTGGAGAATTGCAAAATTCTTTCCTGCTTGCTACTTTTCTCACATAGGCTGTTGGAGGTTAATGAGTAGGTAGGTGGACATATCCCCAGAGGTGCACACACTTTCTAATGGAACTATTTGCACCGAAGGGCTAAATCTTCAAAGAGCTGTAATTAATGAGTAACACCACCTACCCCGCTGCTGCTTGGGCTGGTCTGACCCACCCTCCTCTCCGCCTGCCGCATCCCAGATCCCTTATCCTTCTGGAAGACATTAACCATGTATCGTTATCTAAGGCCAGCCCCAGCCCGCTCTTGGAAGAGATTCTGTCTTCACACTGATAAGCAGCAGCAGGTGAGGGATATTTCACGAGCTGCTGATAGGACCCGAAATGTGACTCGTACCGTCTCAATCTGCTCTTGGCTGAAGCCACGGTTTCAGGAAATGGGTTAGTTATCCACCAATTTGTCTCTGCAATCTCTCTATATGGTTCAGGCATATACTGCAAATGAATTTTTGCCTCTCAAAGCATTTTTGCCCTTGCATCGTTTTGGATGCTGACAAAAGCCGGAGACACTGGGACCTAAGAAGATGAGCCGCCTTTTTTTTTTTTGCCTGCTTCACAAAAGTGTAAAATGCATAAGCGCCTTTACGAATAGAGAAAGCAAGAAGAGAAAGCTCCGACAGAGAATCTATTAAAATATAATATGCAAGAGGAAATGGAAAATGCCGTCTGTGTCTTTCATTAGTTCCCACTAAGTGTGACTTTGATGAGGCCGGGGAGATGAAAGAAGCAGCACTGCCAGCGAGCCCTTGGGCTCCTGGAGCTGCCTGCCATCATACCTGAGTTATCGCTCCTCGCCATTACTCTCTGTCAGCTTCAGCATGGCCACCGTAATTGCACCGTTAGAAAAGAAGGTGACAGTAAGCCTCAAGGTGTACAACATGCCTTCAGTAGGGAAATATAAGCTTTGTTTAACCCTCTAATATCTCTCTCAGCAACACCACCAGTGCTGAATAGTGATCTCTGTTGTCTGATCGTCCATGTGGAGTACATGTGGAGTTTACTGGATTAATTTCATATCTAATTAAGGGTCACATCATAGGTCTGGATTCATTTCGGTGAAATTTTAAGACTGATTTTTTTATTCTTTGTCCAAAAGTTGGGGTGCATTACACCAACAAGGACTTTGGTGATATTGCATTTAAATACATAGACTTTTGTTTGGAATTGGTCCCCTCTTTGCAGTTATAAAAGCTTTTGCTATTCATGGATGACTTTCCACAAGAGTTTGTGCAAGCATTTATGAGGTCTGGCACTGATGTTGGACAAAAAGGCCTGGCTTGCAATCTCTGTTCCAGTTCATCTCAAAGACGCTGGATGGGGTTGAGGTCTGGGCTCTGTGGGGGTCAGTCAAGTTCTTTCACACCGAACTCATTCAACCATGTCTTTGTGGAGCATGCTTTGAGCACTGGGGCACAGTTATGCTGGAATTGAAAAGGTTCTTCCCAAACAGTGTCCACAAAATTGGAAGCATGGTGTTGTTCAAAATGACAACACCAAGACTGCCCTTAGCTCGAACCCTAAAAAACAGGTCTGTCCCAATACTTTTGTTCATGCCATTATTTACATTTTTGTCATTTAGCAGACACTTTTATTCAAACCCCCCCCCCCACACACACACACACACATTCACTCATTCACAATTTTCTGGAATCGTCTTAATTTTCACATTGTTCTGGAATATTCTTTAATAATGTTCCCCCCTTCATATTGTTATTCTCCATATTTACCAAGTTGTAGAATGTTCTTTCAAATTGCATTGTTCTAGAATGTTCTCCCCAACCACATTGTTCCTGAATTTTCTCCATTCATACTGTTTTTGAATATTTTCCCATTCACAATGTTATAGAATGTTCACCCTCATTCATGTTGTTCTTGAACAGTCCCTTCCATTCACACTGTTTTAGCCTGTTTTACCAATTCACTCTGTTCTGAAACATTCTCATTTCATTTCACAGTGCTAGAATATCTACCGTACAGTCAAGGTTCTTTTCATTCACACTTTTTAGAACACCCTTGCCCTTTCACAGTGATATTGTACGTCAGCAGTACATTAACCTGTGAGTCCAGCAGCAATGGCTGAACATCAGTCAGTTGTGTATTGAGCGCAGCATCTGCTCTGTAACTTGTAAACTCTGGTGAGTCCAACAAATCTCTGTGGCAGATATACAGCAGTCTGATGTCTTTGCCCTTAAAGTGAGTGACAGTAGAGGCCTGATTCAGCCATTTTCACATGCAGAGATTGCTGCCTGTGATAGACAGTGTACAGACTACGCAAAGAAATCACTACCAGTATTTATCCTTAGAACACGAGCGGCACAGATCTGTGCTGGAAGCAAAACAAAAAACAAAAACACTTCTTTTGTGGCAGTTGCCACAAAATTGATGCTCAAAGTGTCAGATAAGCTGGGCTCTGTTTGGTGTTCCTATGTGAGGAAGAAGCAAAGTAATCATAATAAATATGTAATAAAAATAACAAAAATTTAAAACTGGCATCAAATACAAATGCCCATACATAACAAAACCTTACATTTGCTGTTTTAAGAAACAAACAGAAAAAACAAGATCTTTGAAACCCACAGAGGGAGGGGGTCCGGAGAGCGGCTATGCGATGGCGCAGCGAGCATAAGAGGAGCAAACAGCGAGTGTGTAGGAGAGCAAACCCCAAGGCCCTGTCCACGCGTACACGGGTATTTCTGAAAACGGAGGTTTTTCTATGCGTTTTGGCCTTTCGTCCACAGGTAAACAGCGTTTTGGGTCGGTGAAAACGTAGGTTTTTAAAAACTCGGGCCAAAGTGGCGATTTTTGAAAACGCGTTTGCGTGTGGACAAGAAAAACGAAGAATTTGAAAAACGGACCGTTTCGCGTTGTACTGTGCGCCACTCATATAATGTCATCGTATGCGCCTTGGTTGTCATCTAAAATGCCGGACGTGTACAAAATACTGTGGCTCTCAACCGCGTTAGAAGTGTTGGTATGTTTATACTCATGCGCGGAGTTACTGTCCATCCAGTATGAAGGGCAGAGACGTCAGAGTCAGCTTTGGATGCTATTACATTCAACACAGGCACTGTCTCTGCACTGCGCCCGCCGCCAACGTCGGTGCCGATTTTGGACGAGACATGGGGGGTATTCCATGAAACTTATTTCAAGGGAAAGTAAGTTAGACTTCCCCTTAATCCTGTTTCATGGATTATCCCCCTGGTCGGAACAGTGGTTGGTGGTTTACTTTTTGCGCTATTGTTTGTCTACCAGAAACAGGTAATGATTGGTCACCAATGCTATACGGTTTAAGGTTATACCGCCACCTGCTGCCTTGGCATGCTCTTGACAGTGTTTTTTGCAATTGCGTGTGGACGGAGATATTTTTGAAAACGTGCTCGTGTGGACGCGATTTTTTAAAAAACGAAAACGGAAAATCTCTGTTTTCAGAAATACCCGTGTACGTGTGGACATTGCCCAATTTTAGACTGTTTTACACTGTTTATATTTGTTGAAATAAGATTTTACTAATACACTCTTTAACAGTTTAAAGTGTTTATTAATGTGTGGCATCATCAGGTAATCTGCATCAATATGTCTAAGTTAACTTTTCAATGTCCCACCCGGTTTCCACGAGGTTCCTCCCATAGTGCAAAGACAGGCATATCAGGAGGCTTGGAGAAAAATTTGTGTGTGTCTGTGTGTGTCTGCCCTGTGATGGACTTTTGACCTGTCCACAGAGTTTCTCTGCCTATGAGTACAGGGATAAGCGCCAGCACCCCTGATGCTGATTAGGAGAAGCACTTTAGAAAATGAATAAATGAATAAATGAGAACAGTTTTAAAGAGAAGTTCATGATGATACCACACCGTAAGGTTATAAGGTGTTTTGTGTGATTCAGATGTTTTTATTTCTGTATCACACATTGTCATTGCTTCTGAAAGCACAGGAAGTCTGTCTTTATATGGAAAAGATGGGTTTAACCCACACGAGGACATGAACTGCATACATCAACTGATTTTTATAATTTATTAAGTCTGCTTTAAGGGTATCTGGATTATATGACTTTTTAGAGATCAGATTTGAATAATTCTCCTTGTAACTCTGCCTCCTGATTGAAACTATTTTATTTATTCATTCTATCTTTTTAATAGCTGTGGTGTCTGATCCCTGACATGAAAACTTAACTATCCTTATTTTGCACCAGGATATATGCCTCTGAACTGCTGATACTCAAATGTCTATTTAAAAAAGGAGCAGGAATTGACACTTAAGACGTCCATCATCTTGTATATTTTAGCTTAGTTTGCATTTGCATTTGATGTTAATTTTGTGAAATAGCAGGATCTAGAACAGGATCATGATTTTGTTTGAAACTCAGCAAAACTGATGTAAAGATCTGTAAACAGTGGGAAAACATGGCTATTGGAACTATTAAACTATTAAAATAGCGAAACTTGATCAAAACAAACAAAAATCAAATGTTTGTTTTTGCCTCTATGGGAATTCCAGTAGTATCTTGGCACTAAGCTAATGATTCTGTAATGTTTTACCTGTCTTTTGCCATTTCTTGGTTGTTGTAACGTTCTCATTTTGGTGTTGGTCTCGTTGTTATTTTGGTCTTAGCCCACCTTATCCCTGCTCTCTTGTTAGCATGTTCACCTGACTTGTTCGTGTGTCCCTGGTTAGTATATATACCCCTGTGTTTCAGTCTATATTTATTAGTTCTCTGTGTTTTTACCTCAGGGTTTCTTGCCTTGATCTTTGCTCTTTGCCACTGTGTCCCTGGTTGGTCCCTGTGTTTCTCTCCTCATTTTTTGTTCTCTGTTTGGTTCTGGATTCTGGTTTGCTTTGTTCCTATTTAACCCTGTCCCTTTTACCCTGTTAGCCCTGATTTTAAGTCCTCTGCCCTGTTTTAGTCTTGTTCAGCCCTGGTTTGTTCTAGTTTATATTCTGCTTAGTTTTATTTAATTTTGTTGACGTTACTCTTAGTTTGGCTGTGCGTTTGAATCCCAGTAGCACCACTGAGGTACCCTTAAGCAAGGTACCGCACACACACTGCTCCTTGTGTGCTGCATTAGTGGCTGCCCACTGCTTCAGTAGTGTTGCGTGGGTCACCCCAAACCGACCTGACCAACCCGCAAAAATATGCGTGGATAATGACACATAACCTGACCCAACAAGAGGGAAAAAAAACGCCAGTGAGCATGTGTTGCCATGGAACCTATCAAAGAAGTGTCATTTTTGACACTGTAACCCATAGATGACATAGATTTGTGCTAGATTCGCATTGACTGTGTACCAAACAACAACAAAGAAACCAAAAGATTTTTGACATCGTTATTTATCGAAGGGTTGCGGAAAATTGCAAGAAAGACATCTCTCTCGCACACACAAGCGTGCATGTATGCAAAACACACTAGTTGTCAAAACTGTAGCCTCTGATCTCTTATCAGATTTGACTGAACTTAGTGAACTCTATCAGATTTGAATGTACTTATTAGAACTTAGGTCAACTTAATTTTGTCTAAAAGTAGAGCAGAGCATACTTAACCATGATATTTCACCAAACTAGTAGCTTATCCTACAAATTGAAAATTCCGAAATTGAATTCATGACAGTTGTTTGGAGGCGCTGTGGAGAAAGAGGATGGAATCCACTGTGCCACTGTTCTGTCTCTTCTCTCTGTGTTGCACTTGTCCCATATGCTGCTAAAAGGTGAAAGGGATCCCAAAATAATAATAATAATAATAATAATAATAATAATAATAATAATAATAATTATTATAATAATTATAATAATTATAATAACTGACAATATTAACACCAACAATATTAAATTAACAATAATAATATACAGAAATCCTTCAGTATATAGCCTATTAATTTTAGTAATATGGCTGGAAGCAAACTGAGGCTTCAGTTTACCTTGACTTCAGTTTGCGCAGACTGAGCCTGTAGCTGGAATGAGGGCTGTTGTCAGTCTCCTTGTTTCAACGTGACCTGCCAAGCTTTCACCTGGCAAGAGGTCTTGAAACGCGGCGAGATCAAAGTGGCAGTTTTATGGATAGGGAAGATGATCATCTTTTCGTTCAAGAGCTCTCCGGCACGTCTGCGGATGTGCTGCATGTACAATGGGTCGCCGCACCTAGGCTCACGGTGTCTTTGCAGCCTGTGGTGCCACAACAAAAAATTGATAGTTGGATAGCAGTCTCCCTCCATATCCTCTAAGGCATGTTTAAAGGGGGTCAAGAAATCAGCAACTTCATTAGGACCTCCACCTGTATGCCCTTGAAGTGGTGTTCTTGACCCCTGTCTTCGAGTAGTTGTTGACTCTCACTGTGTTGCCTCGCGATAGATTGAGCGTATTGTCAAATACTAACGTAGAAATCACTTAACTGTTTCCAATCTTCTGTAAAGAAATGACATGTTAGTACTGTATGCGACCTCTTAAAGCTGTCGGTCCACATGTCTGTTGTGATGCCTATTCCATTTTCCATGACATTTTTAATCTGTTGGATTAGGCTCCCCTTTTCTTTCTTGGCCTGCTCTTTGGCCCTGTTGTAAATGGTTTGTCTGTGAGGGAGGATAGAGTTTATGTCCACTGGTCCAAAAGCGATATTTATAAGCCCTTGTGCCGCACGAGTAAACCCATGTGGAAAGCGTGTTAGACCGTGGAGCCTCCCCACCACATGAATGCCGAAGTAGGTTTGATGTACCTGTTTTATATGTGTCGTATTTGTACCTATTAAAGCAGATAACTTAGTCTGTAACGGTGTCATCAGATGAGACAACTTGTCCAAAATGTTCCCAGATTTTTCTTTTTTGGCCCACTTTCTGCACAACCTTTGCATTGCCCTTTCTTAATTTTTCTCTGATTAAGTTGACCATGTCTTCGTCTGAGGTCTAGGAGAGGTTTTGGCGGTGTAAACTAAAGCTATGGATAGCATATAGGGAAAAACAATTTGATGAAGCCTAACACTTGCTGAAAAGCTACCCCTGAGTAAAAGTAGGCTATATATATTTTATCTCACTTTTAAATAGGCTAATACTGAGTACAGAAAAAATTGAAAACCTAAGTTAGACATCTATTGTAGGCAATGCTTGTCGGCGCGTGTGAAAGTGCCAGTGCATTTCTTTGTGTTATTCGTATATGCCTAAGTTAATGCCATTCTGCTTGCCAACTGCCACTGGTCAGAAAGTTCAATGCTTTTTAGATGACCTAGACATTAGCACTCTATTTTAAAAAACCAACATGCGTAATTCGAATTTGCGTGCACTCTTGTTGATACAGAGAACCATTGCATTGCATCAGGGCCTCCCTGATGGTGACTGTGAGTGGAACTAGGAGATCCTCGAGATAATTCCCGTTTACAACATGCTTTGATCGGTAATGAAATGCGTTTTGTAACTTTTTGACCCGACCGCCCACACCCACGATATTTGAAAAATGTCAGACCTAAAACCGCCTGCACCCTATTATTTGATATAAATACATTTCTTACATCCTGCTCCATGCCTACATCAAATCCTTAAAACTGCACATAAACATTTGAGCCCCTCTATATTAAATATATATTGTAAGACATCACACCTGCTCATAATAGACTTTAACATGTATTTTAATGTGTTTTTAATGTCACTCTTTTTGAAAAGCACTGGGTTGCCATTTTTCCAGATGTCTGTCCAGTCCAGCTGTTTGCTAAGTTTGTTATTCAGCTCTCTGTCCAGTTCACTTGTCAGCTCCGGTTGTCCGTTCAGTTTAACTTCAGTTGCCTGGTCCTCCTGTCCAGTGCCCTGTTTGTGTCCCTTTTCACTGTTCAGCTCCCTTGTCCTGTTTCTGGCCTGCCCTCTAGGCCAACTCCCATGGCAAGTTCTTGTTGGGAGTTGAGGGGGTTCTATGACGTCAGCCCTGTGTTGTCCTTGTTCTTATTTGTCTCCCCATGTACTTTTGATGGTGTGCTTTGAGTTACTTGTCTCCACTTTAAATCGACCTCCTTGTTTGTTCACCCTAATAAGTTTATTACCCTTCCTTTCAGAGGAGTTTTGAATCTAATCCGATAGATAAGTAGTTTCTGTATTTCAGTATCTAGATCTGGCCTTTAGTTGATGACTTTGTGTTAGCGTTTTCTAAACAAAATTGTCTAAAAAGAACTGCATGCTTTACAAAAAGTCATATATTACATATATACAGTTATTTTTAAACTACAGTACAGTTCTACTATTAGACTATTTTGTTAGCTTATATGGGTTTTTATATATGTTATTCTGCTTCTACTTTCTTCTCAAATGTTCTGTTTTTGTTACCTTATCTTATCTTAGTTATCTATCTAGATACTAGAGAGGGAAATGTCTTAAGTGGATGATTGTCCATTGGGTGTTTTATATTAAACCTTTTGATTCCAGCCAAAACCAAACAAAGAAACCAAACAATGAATCCAAACAATGAATCCAAACAATGAGTGTTACTCTTCAATACTTCTGGGGCTCCCCAGGAAGGGGGTGAAGCCTAGTCCTGTACTAATTACATTGAGTACACATAATTCAGACTAGTCTTAATATTTGCTAGGACACCAACCTGTAGACTTGAAGTAGAAAATTGGAGCCATTCATAAATACAAATGCCATATGCACTTCCATATACAAATATGTTCAGTTCATGTTGTTGCAGGTTTGAAAGTGGTTTGTAAAGCCCTGGTTCAAAAGGGGTTTCATTCTGTTGAGAAATGAATGCAGTTACACTGTGGTGCCAAGCCTATTGCCTAACAACCCTTTTAACCTCCACATTCATGCTGAATTATGATCCAAAAATACAATCTGTGTCTACCTATCAAAGCATGCCTTTTTATGTATTTAGCCAATGACCCATGCCTCAAAAATGTTATCGATCCAATAAAACTGCAATTAAAGCAACAGCATTCGGTGGTGCACATCGAATCTCCTTCTTCATTTCCCTGACACTCATCAATGTATCTTTTTTCCTTTCCTAGATGAATCCCAAAGGTGGACAACAAGGTTCTCTTGTCCTTTGACAGCGTTTCTGTCATTTTAGAAAGGGTAACAAAAACTCAGAGTCTTGTGGGGGATGGATGCATTCTCTGCATAACCAAGCAGCAGAAGCACAGCAGAAGGAGCTTATCCTCCCAACAACACAAATATGTCACACAAATCACACCAAGCATTCTCATCAAGCTTAACACAACACATACACCTGCCAATCTGCACATACTAATTTCTCACAAGTGTGAGCTCATTGTGCTCTTTTAACCTTAACACACCCAAGCAGCACAATATTGCTATTTGTGTCTTTAGAGAGTGCCCCGTTTCACAAAACACACACACTCATACTGTCTTCCTTCAGTTCTGTGCTTTAAATTCAGCCACAGAATCATGTCACTGCCCTCGGCTTGGTATCTATAAAGACTAAAAGACAGATGCTGTATTAGTCAATAACTCCCATCTTCTAAATATTAAATATATATTAACATAGGTATTCCAAGTATTGGATTTGTTTCAGCTAGTGCTTTGGATATTTGTAAATGGCTCTTCCAAGTTACAAACCCATTTGAATCTGGTATGTTTTGAACCAATGTGTGTGTGTGGTCCAGGTTTCATGAACTTTTACAGCTATGGAAATGTGGTAAATGTAGTTTTTGCAATATGTTGCACATTTAATGCATCCAGTGTAATTATCTGGTTAGTGAGTTAGCTAGCCGTGTAACTGCACCAGCATGGAAAATTATCTCTCAGAAGAGTGTTGGTCACGCACATTTTGCAAGATGACGTGAACTGTCTACCGTGACTGTGGCTTAAGTCAGAAATGAGTGGGATATACGATGGAGGAGGGTCTATTGGAAACGAAAATATGCAGCGTTGAATATGGAATCGATGCCATGAGGTGTTTTTGATTAACAAAGCATTGCCAAAGGAAAATCTGCAGGTTAGAGCGCTTTTAAGTCCCTGTCCCAAAAAGATACTTAGTTCTGCTTTCCCTGGAGCACAATATTTGCTGACACCACACCTGAACTATTCAGCAGAGTTTTCTTTTTGAATGCCTGGAAATCAGCCAAACACCATTAGGATTTCCGACCATGGGGCTCGAGACACATGTGCCATGCATAGCTCCAAACTTAAAAAGGTGAATTGTGTATTTTTTAATTATTTTTGCATTTTCATTTTTCTCAAAACACATATTTTTGTGTAAATACATTTTGAAATAAAGCCTACGTACCCACGTTAACACATTTGCTTTTACATAGCCTCATACAATTTTGAGGAATAAAATGCTTAATGCTTAATTTTTTTAGGGATGTACAAATAAAAAAAAAGTTAAGCATTAAGTATTGTTACTGTTAAGATATATGAACATATTGCAACAGTAATCAAATTAACTGGGAAATCAAGATGTTTCCTGTATGGCCAGTATCACCTGGACCTTATTTTAGGGAAAAGGCTTTGTGTTCATTCTGTGCTTGGCCCCCAAATTGCTTCTTGCAGCCATGCTATATTTGCAAATTGATTTTTTTGGCAACCGTGGACACGTCGATAGATTTATGCCACTCTCAAATGCAGATGACATTCCAAATCATAGCTCAAAATGGAAATGCTAATCAAGTGTGATCTTCCCCCTGGCACATCTGTCCTGGCTCCATTGGCATTCTGGACCAGAGTGCATAAATGGAGCAAAGCACAATGCAATAGATTATGCAGAGGATTAGTATAGGGAACAAGTCTGATTTTGACATGTTTCAGCTGATACATACATTGTGCATTTACTCCGTTTCAAGTAAGAAATGAATGTGCTTTCCTCTCTCTGAAACTAAGTGGGGTTCTTGTGATGTTAAAGTCTCATATCTTTTTGCTTAAGGCCCATATATTTATATTCCATATTTTATCATTTTCCCTGAAGTCCATGGAGACAATTGTTTGATTTTAGGTACCAAAAATACTTTCTGCATAGCAATGTTTCTATCTTTCTTTATCCCCTTGAAATAGACTTTTTAAAATCTTTAATTCTGGTATATGCACCAGATGTGTTAAGTGTCGTACGTGAATACACCACAGCGTGAACAGCATGACATTGTTCCCTGTTTTTACCTTGCTCAAGAGTACCTCAGAGATTGGGATTCACACCCACAGCCTTCTGATCACTGGGGCAACTCCCAAACCACTAGGCCAGCAGCTGGCCAAAATATGTATGAGATCCACAAATGTTTACTACAGTATTATTATAAGAACCTAGTCACAATGGAAAAATAGGAGGCGAGAGACAAAGAATCCACCAGCATTGACTAAAACACAGGGGTGTATTTGTGCTTACTAGGTAAAGGCAGGGCTAAGGCAGGGCTAAGATCAAATCAAACAGACACAACATGGATACACAGACTCATGGCTTGGGAAACAAAGGCACATGGAGTATGTAAACAACAACATAGACAGGAAAACATAGGATAAACAGTAATCCATTTCAAACGCTGCAGAGGTCTTAGGCAATTCAAACCTATAAAGTCCAGATGACATAACAGCTGTTGACCTGCTGGTTAGGGAGTTGCCTCTGCAATTAAAAGGTTGTGAGTTCAAATCCCAGGACTGCTATTGAGCAAGGAATCGTTCCTACACTGCTCCCTGGGCATCCCTGTTAGTTGCAACCCACTGCTTCACTTGGTGAATGGATTTAATGCAAAGAAAGCAATTTCACTCTGTTCACACTATGTGGTGTGCTCTTGTATGTTCATTTGTGACTATAAGGTGTCACTTTACTTTACTTTTCAGATCAGCTACCCATTATTGTGCTTCTGTTAAAAGTGAATGCTTTGGTTTCATGAACACAAAAACAATGATGGACTGGGGAGTGAATGACACATCTGGATGCGATAACAAGGAATGTGTTTATGTGCACACCAATAACATGATTATTATTGGATTTCAGGAGTTATCTGAATATTATAAGTGGCCATGTAAACAGCACATCCCATTTTCCATGACTGGATTAAACCCGTTATCAGATTGGCCACATTTTGTGCAATTTGAAGCCATATTACTCTCCAAATAAATATTTACACCCAGACAGAGATTCCAAGTTAATAAGAAAACTGTGGGGGAGGTTTGAATTTTTCATCACGTGCTGTGTTTTGGTGATTTATTGGTGAGTTGCTAAGCAACAATAAAGGTGCACATTGTGTATTTAGAAAGAAATATGCATTCTGAGCAACTCCTGTAAGCTCAGGCTTTTCCTTTATCAGGTTATCAAATTGCTTAGAAATTAGATTATTAGATTATTCACATATAAATATACTCTAATTTTAAAAAAAGTAAACCTAACTCACTGTATTGTGATATAGGCCCTTTAATGGATCTAGCCTGTATGTGAAAGATGTGCTTCAGGGCTTTCAGCGTTTGAAATCACAGGCATGCATCAGTTCATCAGGAGGACAGAAGAAATATCACTCTCTTGATCTCTCTTAACCCTTAGAAATCTAGAGTTACTGCTGTTCTGCTTTATATAATTATTATATAATGATTTATATAATTGTATATATAGTCAGTTATATATGTCACGGTCGCACCGCCTGCTCCCCGTCTCCCTCGGTCTTCCTCCCCTGAATATTAGTTTTCCCCTTGTCGTCCCT
>JBBPDC010000109.1:11388402-11403431 GCA_037974485.1 Hemigrammopetersius urotaenia | reverse complement strand
CTGTCCCAATATTTTTTTTCATGCCATTATTTACATTTTTGTCATTTAGCAGACACTTTGATTCAACCCCCCCCCCCCCACACACACACACACACACATTCACATACGCCTCAAATATACATGATGAAGCCACTACAGTTAGAAAGAAGTCCTGCTGATGTTATGTAGTGATATGCATATCATGCCTGTAAGTTACACCATTCCCAAGTTATAAGACCATTAAATAAGACAGTAATGATGTATTAATCATGCACACTCTTAAAAATGAGACCTAATGAAAGGTTATTAGTTCATAAACGAGTGAAACTACCATAAGTGTTAGGCTCATTATGTGTCTGGTCTAAAGCAAAAAAAAAAAACTTTGAGACTTTCTAACTGAATAACTGAATGTTAAGTACTGTGTACTTTTGTGTAATCTGGTAACATACTGTGTTTTTAAATGTAAAACACCTCTACATAATATAAGGGTTCTATGAAGACCACTATATTTGGTACAGAAACTGTTTAATTCAATGTCAAGGCTTAAAGAGTGTATTGTGGCGCAATTTTAAAAACGTTTCTTCTTATTCCTGTTTGCCTGATTCAATCAGTCATTGCATGGCCAATCCATGGTCAGTCATCCTACTGTCTATTTCAATAGATTTAACAAGTGCAGTATTCCATTCACTGGATGTGAATGTGTAACTACTTCTCTAAATTCTCACATCATTAATGCCATTGGGGGTTTGCATTTGGAGAATTTTAATGACTGTTCATGAGATTTCAAATGTTATCACTCATGTGCCTCCAGCTTGTCTGTTGTTGACAAATTAATTACCGTATCTATGGTAATTGTAGGTTGAGAGTTCGTACATTAATGCTCTCAAACACAACGAGAGGAAAAATGGAGTGATGCCAGGGCTTCAGGAGCACTGATTGTTACAAATTTGTTTCTTCTCCATGATGATGCCTGCACTGAATGTAAACTGGTCTTTCGGCCGGTCTCTGACAGGGTCACCTGAAGAACAAGATGTGCCTGCTTTGATTGCTTCCTCCCTCGTGTGGCCACCCTGCGTGGCCGCTGATGTCTTAATGAATTTAGAGCCATTATGGAGTTTAATCTCATCTAGCCTGCAAAACATGCCCGGCGCACATTGTTCCCTAGCCTGGCAACAGACTGCCCATTTCTGAGCCAAATGCAGTGCAACAAGATTAGAAGGCTGTGAAATTATAAGACAACATTTTCTGCAGTATGTCACTGTCAATTTGTTTAGCCAGCAGAATAAGAAAAGAAAGCCCATTAGCGCCCCATGGGGCCATTCCTTCAAATCTATTGCACCAACACTTACAGCCTATTCACCATGTGCCAACCTTACAGCATTTAGACTATTTACACTCCAAGGCTGCGATGTCCCCAAGCAGTCCAGTGGGTTTCAAATGCCATAATCCAGACTATAAATGCATGCAAAATCCCTTTATATGTATTCAGACTTCCCTCAGCATTTCTTCAGAAGTCACATAGGCCCTGGCAGACAGAGTAGCTTCTAACCCTGATTAAATTGGCCAAGACATGGAGCCTCTAAAGACCAGTAATGCACGCTGATGGTGGTGCACTTTGCCATGTAAGCGTGAATGGCTTGTTATGGCATGGGTGCATCAGCGAGAGAGGGCTAATAGATTTAAGAGATTGCTCTTTAAATGGCGGTGGAAGCTGAGCATGAAATCCTGTGTATGAATTGTTCATGACACACGGTTCAATAATGCGTGAGTGCGGAAGAGAAGGCAGGGAGCCCCAAAGCGTTGGAGACCAAAGACACTGAAGGGCTGTGAGAGGATTGGAGCTGGAGCTAGTGGTAAGGCAGTGTTACCGCACGTCTGCCTCGCTTCATCCTCTCAATTGCTCCTTTCAGCTGTTTCTTGCTGCCTGCTCTCTGCTGCAGTTTCTCACTTTTCATTTGACATCCTGCTCACTCTGCTACTGCATTTACCTTCTGTCTCTTCTCCTGTCCCTTACATGTGAATATTTTCATTTCTTTGATTTTTGAAAACGTTGCCTCCACCTATCTGAAATTTGTATCACTATCATACAAAACTAGAGTAAATACTAGTGTAAATAGGCACATTTTCAATTATGTTGAATTTTATGGTTTTTTCATCATAAGGTTACATAATATCTTATTTTTCAATTTATATTTTGCTGCCTGAGAAGCAGGCTGTTCCTAACCTCCCTCCAGGGTGCAACCCATTCACCATCGCGGATTGTTTACACAAACTCTACTCATCCATTGTTTAATCCGAAAGCAGAAGTATTGACAACCCCCACCCCATGCTGCAGTAAGACCATCTACTATTATAAGCAAGCTTTCCATGAAATGTTGGAACATTGGTGTTGGGATCAGCTACAAGAGCCTTAGTGAGGTTGGGTACTAATGTTTGAGGAATAGTTCTGGATCAAAAATGACATTCTGACTCATACCACAGGTATGCAATGGTGTTCCAACCAGAGAACACTTACAACCCATTGTTGGGGAATTTTATGAATTTTATAGTACCCGTAGCACCAGAGGTCCCGTAGCTCCATTCTATAAGTAATGCTTTTCTATGGACATTCTACAAGCTAAATTCACTAATCTGATGGTGTTAGTGGATTACTGTTGTTTTGCACAAAATTTCAGTCCCAGTAGGGATTCACCTCTGGAGTCTAAGCACAGGTTCAGCAGCAATGGGGGATCTGGGCAACTGGCCATTGGAGAGTATTTCCTAAGATCCCAGATGTTGTCTAATTCCTTCAGCCACTAGACCAAACATTTTCAGGACATAACACTCTCTGAAATCTTATGAAGTATTTGTGGGGTCACGGGAATTTTCTTTCTAAGAACATGGCCTTTAAAACAGTGGTTTCCTTAAAGATTCATAAAAGACCAAATTAAGATGGAGGTATGTGGTGCCTCTCTCTTTTTTGGACCTGGCCCTTTTTTCAGGCCATTTGCCTGAACACAGGCTAATCTCTGTTGTCTTCTGCTTCCTCACTCTTCTCTTTAGTCAGCAGCATGGGCTAACAAAATTGTAAATTTTTGGGCTTATCATTTAGAGATTGTAAATGTAAACTCTGACGCTGCCACAGCCATCTGTAGATGGCAGAGGTGGACAAAGTACTCACGTTCAGTACTTAAGTGAAAGTACAGATACTTTGCTCTCTGGATTACATTAACTGCCATTTACTATCATTCCATACAAAAACCACAGTTGGTGTCATGTGGGTCAGAGGAAGCATGTGCTGGCCTTCACCCTCTCAATGCTGACAGTATCCTGTGATTAGGGGAATCCTAACTAGTGGGTGGAATTGGACACTAAATTGTGCACAAAACTGGGAACATTGTGTGTGTGTATGTGTGTGTGTGTGCGTGTGCGTGTGCATGTGCATGTGCGTGCGCGTGCGCGTGGGTGTGTGTGTGTGTGTGTGTGTGTGTTGAGAGAGAGAGTGTGTATGTTGAGAGAGAGAGATGTCTGATGTGACATGTGGTAGCATGAGACATTTAATGGGATCCTAACCTTACTGACAGGACAGTCACTGTCAGAGTGCTCCAGTGTCTCTCCATGAATCTCCTTATACCAGTTCACATTACCCATCTGGAATTCATGTATAAAAAACAACATTACCCAGAATATCCCTGCTTCCCATGAGGTTTTACAGGTTGAGTAATTCGGGGTTTTAACAAACCCACCAGCTAGGGCACGCCTGCTCTTTCCACCTTCTGTTCTCAGGCTTTGTTGCCTCTGTGTTGCAAAAGCATGTGGTTTAGAGAGAGAGACAGAAAGCAGAGAGACAGAGAGACAGAGAGAGAGAAGTGGTAATAGGACAAATGATGCTGAAATGTGGTGACACCTTAGCAGACATCACACAGAAGTCTTAAATCAGCACAGTGATCCTCCATAGACGGTCTGTTGTAATCCTTGATTATCACATTTGTTAATTACACCAACTTTATCCGGACTCTGGAATGCCTCGTAAATTGCAAATCAAATCCTAAGCTGGTCTCTTTACATATTTGAACCATTGAACCAAGTCTGATCTGAAAGGCGAGAAAGATCCTCACTATGCCTCTGAGAGGCTTGCTCTTGTTGTTGGTTTCAACATATCGAAAGACCCTGAGCTCCAATGACTGTGATACAGACTTGAATGCATGTGGTCACTTCTGATTTATCACTGGTATGTCTAACTTATTTCTGCAGCCAAGATGGGCTGAGGGAACTGGCTCAAACCTGCTCCACTCACCTTGCAGTTCTTTTGTGGAAACTGCAAGGTTAGAAAAGCTTTACTTTAAAATCTTGGCAAAAATTGTAATCATTCAATTGAATATGATAGTACAATCATTCAAATGATAGAAATTGCTTTAATGTAAGACAGATAGTTGTCTGTTCTGTTATCAGTTTTCATAAACAGTTATTTTTATTCACATTTGTTTACAGGAACCAAAGTAAACTAAAAATAAAAATAAACAAAATCAGTGAAATGGCAGTGACACAGATGAGAATTTGGA
Source organism: Hemigrammopetersius urotaenia (assembly GCA_037974485.1). Classification (NCBI taxonomy): domain Eukaryota; kingdom Metazoa; phylum Chordata; class Actinopteri; order Characiformes; family Alestidae; genus Hemigrammopetersius; species Hemigrammopetersius urotaenia. The sequence goes on along the minus strand of JBBPDC010000109.1, from coordinate 11,398,911 downwards.
TTTTGACAAGCGTTCTGCAAATCAGGTATTTTGGGAGTCAGAGGGGAGGCTGAAAATGTCACTCTAGTATGTTAGAGAGGGAGAATGCCTGGGGGAGAGCAGGCATGCTTTAGTGTGGTAGGACTGAGAGAATCAGCCAAAAGTTGAATGAGGCCAGAAAAAAAGAGGGAAAATAAGCTGCTAGTATTTCCCTACTAGCCACACAGTTTACAGGTTTAATGATTTATCTTATCTTATCTTATGCTAGATGGCAGATGCTCTCACACATGCCATGATCACAAAATAATTTATAGACTGAATTTATTGTTATTTTGTATCTTTATTCAAAACTGGGATGAGCCTAAATCTTCAAACACCTAATACAATAATGTCTGAACTGGGTTGGGCATTATATTCTATATGGAAAGGCTTTTTGTAGGATGCTGCTAAAAACAGCAAATTTAAGATGAAGCACATTGAAAGCATATCTGAGGATTTTCCTTCTACCAAAGAGGCTTCCAAAGTGTGCCCACTTTAGGGCCCCAAACCTCCTACTACTTTCCATTATATGCTGACATTTCATTTAAATGTGCCAAGATTTACTTCCTTCTCTCTTAAAAATAAAGCATTTTGGCTCAGAAAAAAAACGTACATAATTTATATAAAACTTTTACATTATGTGGATGTTCTTTAAACTTTACAAAGGTTTATACCACTCTACATTATGACAACACTTATAAAGGGTTTAAATATTTGTTTAATTATGATTCATAAGTAGGTCATAAACACTTAAAAATCATTAATAAGAATCTAATACAGAAAAAGGGTAACAGTGACTGGTTACTTGCCAAAAAGTAAACCCTATACTGTTAAAGCTGCTGCTGGTCTTACTTTGTCTTCTCCAACAGTTAGCACTGAATCTGTCAACTTAATCATATACTCCCATTCATCCCACAAGCCAGCTCTGTCTTTACCTTTTTAATTTGTAGCACATGCTTATTATGACCTAATTAGTAATCATTGATAAAGTACATTTAAACCATTCATAAACCATTCAACCATTCATAAATTCTTAAGGCATAGTGGTACCAAGAGGTTCTTCACAGTGGGCTCATTTAGAGAAATGTTTTTTTTCAAGGGACCATTCACTGGAAACTTTTTTGTAGAACCAATAGTAGGTATTGCTCTAAAGACCCCTTCTGGCACCTATACTTTTAAGAGTGTCAAAAAATTGCAAAAATAGACAGAAATGGTAGAAACATAACATGAGTCAAAACCATACCCAAAATAGAAAATATCTAAGGCACTTGTTTCAGAACAGAAAGCTTTTATTATGTCATGACTAATGTCAAAAGTTACTGAGGGCCCAAGGCAAACTGTTCTCTTCTGTTGATATACTATTAAAAAACCAAACCTTCCTAAATCATTCTGGACCTGCACTTATGATTCTGGAAAAACCCTAAATAATGTAGATTAACACATTCATATTATGTGCAAATGATGCATATTATTTAAAAAATAATTGAAAAATAAGGTTCTTTTTACTCATTATGCAAATCTCATTTACAAAAATGAGATTTCTGGCCCCTACTTTTACATGAACATTGAAATAATCATGTAATTCTTTGTGATACATACTACCATTCTAATAACAACATTTTCTAAAAGTGGATTTCTCATTTTTTGTACACTTTTTGTGCATTTTTAGCTAGTTTTTTGCAGATAAATGCAAATAGGCTGAGTAGAAATATCACACATAACACAATATGTGTCTAATTACTTGTGATTAGATAATTGAATTCCAACCATCTTCAAAATTACAGGATCATAATGGTTTAAAAAAAAAAGACCCAACCTTTTTATGATTTATTTGGATTCTTTTTCAGCCTCTGTTGTGTCCATGACTACAGCTTTGAAGAACGAATACCCCTTACTAACACCTCTCAGGCGCCTGGCCACACACAAGGCCCTGAGTCTTCTGATTTCTCTAACACAGAATTGCACTCTAATGGAGGGTTGTCAGAAAAATCCTTCACTCATTTCAAAATCCTCTCACCTCCACTGCTTTTCCCAGCTTCCTCCTCCTTCCTGTACAAAAGGCAGACACAACTTTTAAGCTACTGCCAATAGAGCTGGTGTTTAACATGCTGATCAAGTGCTCATGTACAGAAATCAAGTGCTCATTGTGATCAAGTGCTCATGTACGAGATCAAATAGTGTAGTGACTTCTAGAACTCATAGAACTCAACTTCAAATAACATTTTGTCCTTAGAATGCCCAGACATTGCCAGAGTATTTCCACATGTACCTCCATGGTCCTTCACCATGAGGCCAGTATATTGAAAGTTCGAGAGGTTTAAACCTTCTGCAATTGAACAAGGGTCACCTTGCAATGATAATGGATATTAACAGATGGCCCAGGATCCTGTGATCACTCTTAATGAATTCTGACAGAATCAACATCTGTACGAGGAAACCTTGACCCAATAAAACCTGAACCGGTTTGACTTGTATTTAGAAATCTACAGAATTCCGGACAAAAATTGCATTAAGGTTGATTGTTTTCTTTAATTTTACATCATTTAATCCCTGAAACTACAAGACTATTCTTCAAATATTAATCCTATTATATCCATCTATGACTTGGACATGAAGGTACCAAAAAGAGTTTCAGGGAAGAAATCTTTAATAGATTTGTGTATAGGAGACATGAGAAGAACCAATATAAAGTTTAAAGAATCTCCACATGAAGGTTCTATGCTAATTAACCTCTCCATGCTTCTGGCCCGACATGCATTTCATACATATTGATGCCAGCCTACATTTGAAGGTCAAATGGCAACATTATTTTTAATAATTTTAAGCATTTAAACATTACCTGAGTGCAGATCCATGAAAATGATTAATTTATATCCACAGTCAGAAATGGATGAAGGTCACTTTGTTCATACCAAATTCATTTGATTCTCTAAAAAAAGTGATTGTTCTAATCAAGTTTTTAAATGCTTTTTCAATCAGTTAACATCTTTATAAGTTCCGTTTGCTCTACTGTTTGACCGTAGCTGGAAGATTAAAGCTAAATTAGTGAGCTGCACTTGTGACTGTATACCATTCTAAGAAGAAAATCATTTTAAAAGCATAACAGTATCTCCTCTATTTGTGTCTACAGTGAAGCCAACGGTCATCGATGTTGATATCTTTGTTAACAGCATTGGACCTGTGTCCTCAATAAATATGGTAAGTGAACTGGATTTCCACAGTCTTTACACCACAGACTGCACACTCTGGATGTCTTTTAACACATGTCCTTTCAACTAAAAAGCCCTTTCAAAACCACATTTACCAGCTTTGTGGCTCAATTTTGAGTGTACCCCAGTTGGAGCGGACGCTATGTTTTTGTGAATAATTGAAAGCAGAGCTAGTGGCAAGCGCTCCAAAGTCTTAGTTCAAACCGAGCAGCCTTTTCCCTGAGGCTCTCAGAGTTTGACCTGAAGGAAAATGAAAAACAGTCAAATAGAAATGGAGTGATAACATAACTGCATTTTCTAGGCAGTGGGAGGCTGCTGATAAGATGGCACTATTAAAATAAAATTAAACAATTTTCCTTTATATAAAGAACCGCTAAAAGTGTTTTTGACTTTGTTTGGGTGGTCACAATGTCTGATTGAGTCTGCTACACGTCTGCCGATATGCTTTGAGAGCTTTTATCTGCAATTAAACAGATAATAATTACATCATAAGGGTCTAAATATTCAAACATTTCTTTTTCTAAATTTATTTTTTTCTTTCTTATAAACATAAAACCATACATATTGGGCACAGTTAGGTGTAAACATTCTGAAAAGCTGTCATGCATTAAATGAGTTTATGTAATTCTGGCAACAATATAGGCACATGCCAAGGTTGCTAAATCAAAAGATTCTCTAAGCAAAGCCTTAATCAACATGATCTCATAGTACATTGATGACACATAAAAGGCAAGCTCATCTCACAAACAATGATACCATATCTTAAAGGACATACTTGCTCATGAACTGACAGTGATTGACAGCAACGCTTGCATCAAGAAACACTACTAGACAATTTCATGTGGAGCTATTTTACCACACTGAATAATGCTGTTGTAAACCACCATACAGAACCTATTACATTACTGTGATATGGAGAGCTTATTACCTTACTGTGATTTGGAGAGCTCATTACTTTACTGTGATTATTGTAATTATTTTAGGCTACTGCATCATTACAGCCATGGTCTACTTACTTTACTTCCATTATGTCAACAGCAGCACTCTCATGAACAAATTATGATAGTTATCCTTCATTCAACCCACTGTGCTTTCTCCCACTCTTCTTCTGAAAATCTCAATTACATCTTCATTAATTGATGAGGTGTGTAACTACACTAATTAAGCAGTTGTATAATTCCTGCTCATAGAGAATGTGTTTTGTTGACATTTTTTAAATGTAATGCATATTATTCTGTCACTGCATTGACACATGTGCACATTGAGTTATTCTTGTACTTGTAATGTACAGATGTGTGTAGCATATTGCTATTTAGAAACGTATCATTTCATGTCAACAATCATGTGATTCTGTTTTTTCTCTGTTAAAGACTGTGATAGTAGTTCACAATATTGGGGAGCAAAAAACAATGAATGTCAATAGCTGACAAATGGCAGTATTGAATGAGAACCCCCATGCCAGCTACAGTAATAAAATGATGATGCTAAGTACTGTCTAGCTAGCTACTAGTCACATTTATTTTTTTTAATGTGCAACCTTAACATTACATCAAATTAATAAAGAATCTAGGGATGTTTCATTACCTGCAATAGGTCTCCCTGCATTTAACAGAGGAACACTTGGTAGGCTATATGAATCCACAGCGTGGGCTAACTGTAAATCAGCCCTATTGTGGGAAATTCCTATATTTTATTAACAATGAGTTTCTATTTATTTGTTAACAGCATTGTTAGCATTTAAAATAATGTCAAAGACTAAACCTTATTTTGATGATGGGCTTAGCCCTACTAGTCCATTTATACCAGTCACCTTAGGAATAGTGACTACCAGAACACAGGTTAAAATGAAGAACACTAGCTTTAGTTTGAATTTGGCTGTCATCCTGGATAAACCATTTGGGAATCTGCAACCTTTATACATTATCTCTTCTTTTATTCATAAATAACTGGACAATAACTTGGCCAGCAGTGTGGCTGATTAGTTTGTGAACAAGGGAGTTTACAAAAGGTTTACAGTTGATTCTCAATCTGGACACTAAAGAAGTGCAAGTAAAGCAGGCCAGTATGAGGCTAAAACATGAGAAAAAGATGTCAAAATGAAGGCAACAGGCCAAAAACTAAATGTTTCTTACTGGGCATGTCCATCGCCGGTCCTTAAGCCCATTCAAAGCTAATTTCCTGAATACTAGACTGACGACAACACTAAAAGGTATTATATCTCCTGGTCTCCTGGTTGACTTTATGAATCAGCTTTTTTTTTTCAGAAAAAAAATGCACTCATCAAATTCAAATGATTTTCAAACAAATGCTAAATGTGACAAAGTAGCTGTGGCATTGCTCAATTACTAAGGCCTCTGAATGAACTCTGCACTACCTACACCTTTAAACTACTAAATATGAGTAAGCTGACAATCCTTTAACCCAGTGGTCCCCTACCTTTATTTCGTCACGGACTGGTTTAATATCAGAAACTATTTTCACGGCCCGGCCTTTAAGGAGTGGCAGATAAATATATGTACATTATACAAATACATGATACTCATAAAAATGGGGATATTTTAAATATATAATAATGGGGTATCTTTAAAATATAATAATAAATCTAAATCCAATGTGTACTCGCAGCTTTATTAACAGCATTTTCATAACAACGAGTCAACAACAGAACACGGTAACATCCACATTTTTTTTCTGTGCAGTCCGCGGACCGGTACCACATGACCCGGGGTTTGGCGACCACTGTTTTAACCCATAGAAGTAACAAAACTAGTGAAATTTTGATTGATAACTTTTAATTGATACATCATTTGTCTTTTAATGCATAAGCAAAGAAAGAGAAATGTCGTTTCAATTTGGTTGATTTGAAGTCACTGTTGTGTGTGCAGTTTTGGACAGTCATTCCATATTTTGCCAGGTTTGTCACTCAACAAACAAAAAAATCCAGAAGTTAGAACAGTTACACAATTCCATCTGAATAGTATCTATGAAATAGTGTAAGACTAAATTAAAGTAATAACCTACTTTGCTGAAATACAAAACTAAAATAACAATCACTGGCCAATTACTTATTGTATTGTTCAATGTATTTTAATCCATTTTTCTGTTATTTGGATCACCGGCTCCATACAGCTCTTGGATCCTGAAGATTTATTGATTGCTAATTATTATGCTCCAGTAGCTTTTCTGAGAACATACATAACTGGAAACTAAAAAGAATTTTAACAACTACCTGAAGGACCTGGCTTTATTGATTCTTTGGCTACATAATACTTTCTATGGACTGTTTCAATGCCCTGAGGCACATTTTCCTTCCATAGCAAAGGCGGTCACTATCAAAAGACAATGGTTGTTCCAAGGTTGTTCCCTGTTCTTACAATGGAACTGTACGAGACTGTCTTCACCCAGTACTCAGAAAGACTCAATGTGTCTCTTTCAGTGGTGTGTGTACAGGACAAAATAACTGCTTTCTAAGATGTATGGAGATGTTAAAAAATCAACAGTGCACAAATAATACAAATCACCAGAGACCACAGATTACAGTTTATTGCATAGATCTTATGAGATAACAGTAATACAGAAAAAGGGAATGCCTAAAATTGATCACATTTATGAGTCAGGCATCACTATATCTTCCGTCTAAAATATCTAATTTATTCTTCAATACAATCTAGTATTCTGGCAGCATTTCAGGCCTACAGTGACACAGTACAACAAGATATTTGCACTTCAATGTACCAGATGACCATCTGCACCCTCCAGGGGAGTAAATCATGGAAAAAACCTTGTTATTTTTTATCAAAGAGTTTAATGCCATGTGTAAACACCTTCTAAAGTTTCAAAACATACCAGCAACTCCTCTGTTCATGTAAATTTTTTTATTTACCGTTTTCTTGTCTGTAACATTTGCATACAGCTCTAGAAAAAGATAAGAGACCACTGCATTTTTTAAAAATCAGTGTCTCTATGAGTATAACAATCATTCCATGCCAGTGTCTGTAAAATCAAATCTTATTTAAATGTGGAAAAGTATAAAAACTTGTGGTGGGCCGTTATAGGCGTTAACATGCTGCGTTAATGTGAGACTCTTATCGCGCGATAAAAAAAATATCGCTGTTAATCTATTCACAAAGTTGGGTTAAGAGCTGGGTCTATACTACGCAAGCTATGATGACTTTCACCTTGATATTTTAGCCCGGATTTACTCTCTCTCTCTGCCTGTCTGTCTCTCTCTCTCTCTCTCTCTCTCCCTGTCTGTCTCTCGTTCGTGACTTTTCCGGATCGCGCCCGTTTTATACCTGTCTCGCTCTCTCTCTCTGTTGCTTTCTCTCTGTCACTCTCTCTCTTGCGCGCGCGCTCTTTCTCTCGCTCTCTCTCTCGCACGCACTCTCTCTCTGTCTCTCTCTCTCTCTCTCTCTCTCAATCTCTCATCTCTCATCAATCTATGCCCACCCCTAATAAAAACACTGCTGTAATCAACACTCTCCTCTCGCGATGTGACCAGGTGGAGGGTAAAACACTACTAAAAATATGTCAAAGGTAATTATTGCCATAAGAGTGAACAAGATATTTGTTTTCTTTGAATTATCGAAGTTTTGTAAACACTGCATCATTTCTTTTATTTAGATGTATTTTCTTTTTCTTTGAAATTATGCTTTAATTAACATTTTTTTATTGGGAAATTAGGAGAATTTTTTGTCAGCAGTTCTTAAAAATGAAAGCAAAGCTGTTCAAGTCAATACTTTCACCTATAAAAGATAAATCCTGAGAAACTGATTTTTTTTTGTAACCGTCTCTTATTTTTTTCAGAGCTGTATCTCCACTTATTCAGTCTATAGTAGTTAAGCCTCATCCATTTGTGATTTGATGAAGGAATAAAAAGAGGTTCATAAACATTAATGATGGGAAAAAAATGGAAAAGCTATATCACTGCTTTAGGTTAACCTCAGGTGAAATATAAATGATTAAAGAAATGGGCACTATAAAAAATGCCATAAAAGGTTATTTTATATTATTTCTTCACATTCACCCATTTTATTAACAAAAATTATTTCCCAAAGAACTCCCCTGGACTGAAAGATCTAGTAGTGAACAAAAATCATTTTATCACTTCCTGTCACCTTTAAATTTTAGTGTTGAAGAGCCTATTTTGTTCCCTAAAGATAATGATGATACTTTATAAATCCCAAAGGAGCTCAGTTGAAAGATCAGCTGAAAACATGCATATAAACAAAAGGCAAGCATTCATTCAACTGTGTTACAAATTCAGAGCCATTGACTTTGGTTTGATATGTTTCATATTAAAAAAAGATGTCCTCAGATGTTTATAATTGTCACGGCTCGGCCAGTGGCCGGTAGGGGCCACTGTTTTGTGTTTGTTTTTTGGGACTTTTATTTTGACTGTCATGTCTGTTTTGTGTTCACGTGTCACGTTTTCTCCTGTTTTGTGTTTATCACTGATTATTGTATGTATTTAAGTTATGGTATGTGTGTACCTCGCCTCATTTTCCCTGGTTTGTTTCTAGTTTTCATGTTTATGTCTGTAGCGGCCCTTGAGCCAGATTTCTGTTCTGTTCTGTTCTTGTTCCTGTTCAATAAAGAGCCTGAGTTCATGGATGCCTGCCTGCCTTGTCCCTGCTGCCCCCGAGGTAAATCATAGGCTGGCATGTTCCTTTCCTGCTGTTCTGAGACACTATTTTCATGGGTGTGCTCTATTTGCATTGTGTGTAAACTCTTGAAAAGCTAAAACCCACCTACGCTCAAGGCCACCATGCTGATGATTCCAATTTGTTGAGTGCGGTGTCACTGGGGAAGGGATTTGTTGCGCTGAGGCAGAGGGACTAAATTGATAGACTCGGTTCCCAAGCCTCAGCATGCAGGGAGCATTGTGCTTGGATTCAAATGGATCTCATACGTGGGCAGACGCACTGTCATCAGCTCCCATTGCAGAACGTCTCCATGTTTTAGGTGCCATTAAGGACACGCGCCTCTTTCCTTTATGGCGTGACAAGCTAATTTTCACCAGCTCTGTCTTGTCTGGAATTCATTTATCAGTTGTCACCATTTTATTGTTTTCAATTTTAATGGAGTGTATAATTAAATAGCATTATGATGTCTCAAGGAAACAAATGAAGATGGATTCTTTGTGCTTTCTGAATAAGAATGTGCGACTTGCAGGATTTTTTTTAGATCATTATAAAAAATTGTCAAATGAAAGAAGCTTGAGACAACGAAAGGTGTACTGCACTGGATCTTGAAAAACCTTGCAAATATTCCAGTGTGCTCATAATGACAGAACTGTCCTGTAACTCTTTCTTGTAATTTATTTAATAGTTCTCTTTTCTCCCTCTAATAGCATGGATCAAAATGATTATGAAGTCAGCACTAAACCTGGTTTAACTGTGACGCACATGGAATGCAACATGCACAATTTACTGAGAATGAAATGATCAGCCCTTCATTATTCAAGGGCACACAGGAACAGTAGGTAAGCTAATAGCTTTAATAATCAGTATGCACACACTATGCCATAGCACAAAATAAAACCTGTTCTCTCTTTAGCCCATGTTGTGCAGGAGATCAGAAGTCTTGTTTGACAGGTTAGATTATTATAAAAAGGTGAAAACGGGAACGGAATCAGTGACTGAAATAGAGTTAACTTAGAGTTAATGACAGAAGACTTCAAAGTAGTAACTGCTGACAATATTTCCAAATACAAAATATTGTTCTTTAAGGCATACTTTTAACCAAAACAAGAGAAATGTTCAGTGAAACATAATGGCAATAACTAACTTTCATGTAATTCTAGTAGTGTTTTATTTGGGGTCATCACTAATCAGTACCTCATGAAGCAGGATGTAACAGAGACTGGCATGGAACGGTTGACATACTCATAGAGATGTTGATTTAAATGAAATTAAAGATGCTTACTTTTAGTCACCAGAGTCAGTCACCAGAGTTTTAGGAGACACTAACTCTGGACATAGAGTTTGTGTGAGTGTGTGTGTGAGGAGAGTGTGATCATTAGGTGCTGATGCAGCCTAGTTTTGTGAGGCTGGACTGTGAAGATCATAATAAAGAAAAACCTCTCGAGAAACATTATGCTGCCTGCTGTTGTGTCCTTCCCCTCAGCCCCCATGACACTATGCCTTGGCGTGGTTTCGGGGGAGGGGTGGTTTTGCGCACAGTATGAAGTCACAAAAACTGGTGCTCAAAGTTGCTAAAAGTAAAAGAACAGACCGTATCATGGAATGGATTGGATAAAGGAGTAACAATATTAAACCTG
>JBBPDC010000109.1:11362216-11384415 GCA_037974485.1 Hemigrammopetersius urotaenia | reverse complement strand
CTGAAGGTAGGATTCGAACCCATGACCTCTTGGTCTGGAGGCAAGTATCCTACCCACTGAGCTACCTCCACCCCGTTACTCGTGCTGCCCAGTGTTGTCCGTGTTCAATTACCTATTTTTCCTATTTTTCCGGGTATACTGACCTGAAAAAAATCACAAATTATGAACGTGCAGGCAAGTGACTTTCACTCTCACAAGACTGACTGTTTGCTGATTACAGTCTCTCCTCTTATGATCCTATAGCCTCACATGTGATTGGCCAGTAGGCCACCATGCTGCCAATCAAAACAAAGCTCTCAAATAAGGGGGGCCGGCTCTTCTGATTCGCCACAAAGCATCAGCTATTAGAACGCAGGACGCATCACTACTGATTACAGGCAAGCATGATTGGTGCGAGTTTGGACGCCTCTATAAAAGGCAGTTTGTTTAAACATTTTAGTTCGTTTTTGAAGAAATCGGTGTAGATTTAGATGTGAAAACCACACGCTTTGTTTAATTTTAGTTCTGTTCTTTTCTGAGATCTTTAAAAGATTTTGTCTGAATGCTGCATTTCAGGCAGACACATTTAGTTTACATTTTGTGTTAATATTGTCTGAATAAAATTATTCATATACATTATACCTGCACATCGCTTTTTTCACTTTCAGCATAACATGATGCGTTGCTTAAGTGGTAAGATCTATGCTCAACCTCAAAATTATGTCTGTGATTGTTTAGTAGTATGATGGATATAAGGAGAATATTGAAGGAGGTTCAAATAGAAGGATGTTGTAACGAAAATGTAAAAAATCGAACCAACGTGAACTGGCACAACACTGGCGTTACCAGTAAAATCAAGTGCTTTAACATCTGTGTTGTCAAAAACAGAAATAATAATTGACAGTAATTACATTTTTAAAGTAACCTGCCCAAGACTGCTACTGGTCCAACCTATCTTTAAACAGTAATACCTAAACCTTGACATACAGTCAGAAGAAATTATCTTTCAGAATTTTTTATCCTATTTTTCCTATATTAGCAAAACAAATGTATAATATATATCCAAATAAATTCTCAAAAGGTTCCACTATTTCCTTTTTTCTTGGACAGCATTTACAGTTTATAAACTTCAAAATATCAGTACATGGGTTGTTGAAACAGAGCAGAGTCCATTAGAAATATTGAATCTGGAGGTCTTTCAATATTCACTTAAATGAGGTTCTTAAGCATGGCAGTGAGCTTCCAGGAGCTTCTGCACTGGAAGATGTTGTTGTCTCTTTTGGAGGCAAGCAGAGCCAAACCCTGCTGCTTTGAAGGAAGGCAACAATAAAAAATAAAGGCACCCTTAAAGGAATATGTAAAGTTGCCTCAAGTTAAACACTGCCACAAATTATTCTCGGTCTCCTGTCTTCAAGGTTAGCACTAGCTATGCTGTCAGGCACAGCCCAAGTCGGCAGACATCATAAGCCAGACACTGACGGAGGTCTTTGTTAAAGCCCTGCTGTCAAAGGCATCTGAAATTCAAAAGACAGACAATTGCATTTCAAACCGTGCTCTGCAGGTGCAGGATGTATTTTGGGAAGATTGCAGCTTGGTTAATTCGTCTCTCGCAGTACCAGGCCTTTCTGTGCACTGTTCAGCAGCCTGAAAAGCAGACGATACAGAGTCTGTATTTGGACCGGGAGAGATTTCACAGGCCAGTGGAGAGACTCCATCACTCCGTCTCCGGTGCTTCCTGAAGCATTTCCTTGGCAACAAGACAAGTAGCGCAGTCGCTAAGGGGCAAACACTGTGGGCAAAGCCAATCTGGAACAAAGGCTAACTAGTGGCTCCCATATGGAGCTCTATAGATTATCAATGTTCAGTATCACAGAAGATTTTGGCCAGTGATATATGATCATTATGGCAAAGGCGCGAAGGTGGGGGGGGGGGGATTCAATGAAATGTCAGATTCCATATTAATTGCGATAATTTGTGGCTGTGGTTAATGGAGGTAAACAATGATGGCATTTTGTGCACTGTGAGCTTTCTCGGTTCCAACAGAGGAGGGAGGCATGCGTTCGGGTCTAAGCTCAGGAATGAGGTTAATTCGATTTACCACACCTCTCTGTAACACCTAATAAGTGTTGTCAAGCCATTTATTTACTGTCATGGGTCTATTTTTTATCGCAGTTTCTCTGGAACATGTTAGCTTTGGAAAAGCAAACCAATTTTCGTCTGAGTCACGTATCACCAAGAGGCCAACCGCCTTTCGAGACAGGCATAAAACGTGGAGTCATTTAAATATCTTAACTGTGGCTGTTTTCTTCTATCATAAAGAGGTCAAATCTTTTTTAAGTGCATTCCATAAGTCAGGTCAGTAAATATAACCAGAATCAAAGGGCCACAATTAACTATAGGAACTGCAAAGAAAGTTTACCCTGAGAAAATGCCTGGCCATGCATAGCCTAGGGTAATTTTGCAATAGTTGCTTCTGTTGTACTTGAATCTTAGCTTGCAAAAGTGAACAGAACTCCACTGAATAGCTGTGCATGCAAGCACTTGATGCAGACACAGCTCTGGCTTGATGTGAAAGGCCTGAGTGCACTGGGCAAATTTGCTTTAATACAACGCTGCGCCTTTGGATTAGGGTGAAACCTCTTCGGTGCTTCATGCATGCTCAGTGATGTAGGCGTAGTGTTGAGCAACACTTGTGGGAAGTTTATGCTCCAGTGTCTAATGCAGCAGAATCAACAACTGCCTCTTTCTGCCTCTGCCACTGTTAGAAGAATACATCGAAATACAGATCCTCCCAGCAGTAAACAAGACTATAACAATGGCATTTAGATCCTAATCACACTAATTATCACTGCTTGTCTTTACACTGTATCTTGCTCTCGTCATTTAATCTGGTGTCTGTGTGCACAGATTATTGCAGTATTTCTTAGTTGCTTGAATACAGTTTTTTTAAAATTCAATATATAAAAGAGCAACTTTAGCATGTTCTAAAGTTGTAAAGAAAGAAAGAAAGAAAGAAATCAGAACAGCAGGCTGACTTGAGTTAGCATGTCAATTACTATGCCTGCTGTGATTTTGTTTTGCTTGATGATGTTTAATGTGTTGTGGGTGTAAAACACATTAATATAATTTTGGACCTGGCTCTGTTGATCTTTTATTGTTGTTGTTGTTGTTGTTTATGATTACCTCATTCATAGGATTTCGCTGTAAATGCACATTTTAAAGCTGATATTTAAAAATATGCATATATATATATATATATATATATATATATTCCCAGGGAACATACTCACATATCATAAAAGAGTACTCTGATATTATATTTCTGCCATATCGTTCTTTCCAAATTTAAGCCATTCTGTGTAGCCAGCCGTTAAATCTTAAGGCTCTCGGTCTCTCGGTATTACACGGCCTGACGTACATTGTTATGCGTGTCAGAAATGTCACCTGGCTGATGGGAATTGATTAAAATGAAGAGAATACCACCTGTTGCCAGGCAGACATCTGTCCAACCGAGCTGCTTTTTCCGCTCCTGTCTCACTGTTCTGCTCCTCCGCTCCGCACATCTTCCACACTGACTAAATGACTCATCCACACATAGCTGTCTCATCTCAGAAACATAGCAACCTACTGACTACAGCTACTGCCTCAAGAGTGACACTTTTGATAGATTTTACTCTGATTCCTGCAGAGACGATTAACAGTATGTCAAGTAAAGGTCTCACATACACTCCAATATAAAGGTTATTAAGGTAAAGTAGCTTATGCATTTTATCACAGAGTTTCTCTCTGTGCTGTTTTTAAAGAGCCTAGGGGGAGTCTGGAGTAGAATGTAAACTTATTTAAAGTTTCACAACATGCCATTCCCCACTTGTCTGTAAGGTCAAATGGTTTTAATGAGTTGTTAAGTGGATAAAAGTGCATATACACTACAGAGAACACACTTCTGCACATTTTAATGCATAATTACTGATTATTTGCTGATTTAACATATTGGGAAAAATGAAGCATACAGTGTGGTCCATGCAAAAGCTACGGCACATTTTATGTCATATTATTTGGTTAAACAAATAGAAACCATGTACTTAAATAGGCAGGAAAATGCTATATTGTTGTTTCTGTAGAGGATGTGTACTTATTTTTCATCAGAATGTCAACAACAAACTTAATTGGACAGGAAGGTGCTCAAACCTTTGCATCAGTACATAAAGCAGCCTGTTTAATTCTGGGGATTTGACTGGTATTGATACATTGTAATGTTATTAGTCGGCGGCCGCTAGAGGCTGCCATTGGGGGACTTTTATTATGACTTTGAGTTTGGTCTCACCCTGGTAGGCATTTAGAATAAAGGTTCTCAGCTGGCCAGGGATCAAGCAATAATGATGTTCATGTGTTTTGAGTTAGTGCACTGATATAAAGGTGCCTCTGTTTCAGTTGAACTTTGTCTGTTCACCCTCACGCTACCCTAAGATTTGCGTTCGTTCGGGTTTTACTTTGTTTGTGTCATGCCTCTTTGCTTTATTTTGTATTAAAGAAAAGAAAGGAAACGGAACTCTGCATCTGCGCCTCCTTCCTGGACGAGCAAAGCCAGGTTGTGACATAACAGTTTTGGTACACACAAACATCACTAAGGGACTGAAAAACAAGGATATGGGCCTTTAAAAAAACTATATGAGAAAAACATAATGTTCCTTTTTGTGTCTGGCTTTTTTACCTTTTTGGACAATGCAATCCATCATGGACATAAACAACGTACTTCCCAACAGAATGAATGTGGCGGTTTTGTTTGCTTCTACTTCAGCTGCTCGGCTGGATATGACGGGTGTAGAGTGTGCAGAACCAAACTTGCAGTAATAGTTGACAGAAAACAAATTAATCATCCACTGCTTTACAATGTAATAAATTAGCACTGGCACAACAGGGGATTAAATTGTTCCACTAGAACACAAACATCTGTTCACAGTTTGTTTCTGGGATTTTTTCACTACCATCTTTCTATCTTTTAACTTTTTTCGGATGTTTACTAGGTGTTGTATGTGTCCTCTTACAGGCTGACTATAAATGCAGAGTGTCAGCTGCAGCTCCATAACTTCCCCATGGACGAGCACTCCTGCCCTCTCATCTTCTCCAGCTGTGAGTCCACAAAACCTGCTAACCCACTTCTGTTTCAGTGACACATTTCTGTTCAAACTATGCAAAAAATTTAAAAATGCACAAATTTCATTGTTGCTGTCATAATAGCTTTCAAAACTTGTCAAAACTTTCTTAAGTATTAAAATTCCATCCCTTAGCTTTGGTTATGGATACTTGAAGTATCTTGTGTATCTCTATGTGATTTTGGAGCTTTATGAGTACAGATTAAGCTTAGATTTTACGAGACTTTTAGGTTCTTTGGGAGCCATGTCTCAGAGGAGTCATAACTAATAACAGTGCAAACTTCTCTAAAATACAGCATGTAACCATTATCTTACGTTTGGCCTTGGTGTTTTGAACCACTTTCTCTGTACCTCACTTTGCAATTTGAAGTAATTCACAAACTGGGATTAATGTGTCTGTATTTTGCCTAATCATACTACAAAGGACGTCTGGTGTACAGCTAAAGGAGTTTGAAGGCAGAAGCATAGAAGGTTATTTCAACTGATTGAATACTGTCCAGCTTTCTCAATTTTCCTGTTTTTAGGTCTGCTTTTATACAGTCTAGTGGACCTTTTTCCCATCTTCTACCTGGAAGGGTGGTTTTCTGATAGGCCCCCATCTCTGATGGGGTTCTATCCTTCAGTCTCTGCCATATTCTATATAAAGAGTCTCAAATTAATTTTCTGGTGCTTAAATTTTTTAACAATTTGAAAAAAAAATCACTAATGTTGACAAATCTCCCTTGTATGATAGACATACATTACTACTTTTTCAATCATGCAAAACCAACTTTTCTTTAAAAGAATCACATTAGTAAATGAGATGTGAGCATAAAGAACCTTTGAAAGGTATAAAGAACTTTCTAGAAAATAGAGATTTTTAACGTCAAGAGTTCTTCCAAGTTTTTAAACCTTAAAAATGTTCTTCACACTCAAACATTATTTTGAAAGTTAGTCAACAGATATTGTCTATCTTTTACAGATTAAATGTTCATTTGCAATTTAGTATATAGATGTTCCAGAGAAACTGTATATGAATTTAACTGAATATGGCATCTTCCTAATGTAAGGTGTATTCTGAATACATATGTCAAAATGTCAAGTCCAGTATCTACACCCCCCCCCCCCCCACCCACCCACCCACCCCCACACACACACACACACACACACACACACACACACACACACATCACATTATAGTCCAACCCTGGGTATTTATTAACTTGTTTCAGAAGAATACTCTGCTGTTTTTTAGATCTTATTGTGATTTCAATCTGTTCAACAGTTCTGTGGAAGTGCTGATGCGTGTCCATAAGACGTTAGATTCAATAGTCGTGGTTTCTAAAATTACAACTAATACAGTAGCTACAACAAAGCCAATAGTAAAACTAGTGCACTTGTCAGTGTCTTTAGCATAGAACAATTAAGAAGAAACATGGCTCATTCACTGAGCTAAACTCACAGAAATTGACCCTTGCCACCCAGACACAAGAGGAATGGAAAGGTCTAGCCGGTCAGCTTTTGTTCACTGTCTCTCAGGCAGAAAGAAGCTGTCAGTCGAAGACCTAAAACATTTCCGGAGCTTGTCTGGAATACAGACGAGGCCCACAGTTTCAGGCTAGAGCCGAGGAAATGGTGGGAGGAAAATGTTAAATGGTCCTTTAGGCATTCCAGTATCCTCATCCCCTATCGACCGGCTCTCATCTCCCAGGTGATGACCTCACACTATTTTCACTCAAAGACCCTGGGAGCACAGCATTTTAAATACAAGGGATATGCAAATGAGGGTTGATGTCCATTGGGCAGGACCGGGTGGCCTGCCCTCCAAATCATTTCTCTCCGTTGTGTGTAGCTGCGGTGCTGAATGTATTCTGAAAGAAATGTCTGTTCCTGCAGAACTCACAGCAAGAGTTCCCCCTGAGAGGAACAATTTGCCAAAAGGATCAGTTTAATATTTCACACCTCGCTGCCCAGCAAAGTAGCATGTCCTCCGAAACATATTTTCAGATGCAAACATGCACACAATGCACAGGGTCCCCATTTGAATAATCGAACAGACAGATAAAATTCTCCCCAGTTGTTCCTTTCCCTGCCATACTGGTGGAGCTTCACTGACCAGACACATGGCTAGAGGTCCTCCCTTCCCATTGCACCGACTGTAAGATTCTGCATTCACCCACCAGATGAAACTGTCAGGATAAACAGTCTGAGCCAACTGTCTTCTTGTTCATTATCAAAAGGTCTGAATAGATCAGTGTCATGTAGGGTGTGAAGTGGTTTATGCAATTAAAATACAAGTTCCAGAGGTTTGCTTTTATACACGCACACATATATATATATATATATATATATATATATATATATTGCATCTTATTTTATTGCATTGGTAATTTGTGGGAGTGTGTCTGTGTAAAATGTGCATCTTATTGCAATTACAACACATATGCAGGTGTTTCTTGTTTTTTTACACAGCTCACATTGCAATAGTTTATAAAGACATAAAGAATAGAAATCTGTGCCTTTTACGTACACACTGCCGCAAATTATACAAAAAGTGAACAGAAAAAAGGGAAAAGTGGTCTTTTTTTCAATGAGTGTATATATGCCAGTGTTGAGCATTAGCACTGCTTTAGTGAAACTGCTGGTAAATTTTCCAAACCGAGTTGCTTTTCTATAATGAGGCAGCTTTACCCATTATATATATATATATATATATATATAGAGAGAGAGAGAGAGAGAGAGAGAGAGAGATATCTCATCTCACAGACCATATATACATATACATTTTCTCAAAAAAGCCTTGTAATCTGGCAAACACTGAACTACAATCATGGTAAATGCCTTTTCAGGATGGAAATCTTCTAATCAAAGAGAAAGATTTCTACTTTGTGATGAATAAGCCCCTCTTCTAAGACACACTAAATTTACAGACAGACGTGTTTGTTTTGCTGATTCTAAATGAACACAATGGAGTTGTTTATTACATAGTGATAATCCAGATCTGAATCTGGTCTTTATGACCAAATGGTAAAGTATGTAATGAAAGTATTTATGAAATAGCCCTGTTTTGTGAATTTTGAAAGTTCTTATAAATTTTCTTTCGATCAGAGTGCCAACAGAAATTGCAGAAACAAAGCTAAAGACCATCAGTGATTTTTCTGCTCTGAAATTAAAAAAAAAAAAGGGGCAGGTGATTCTAATTTTATTTAGAAATGATGTTGCATACTTCTGCCATGCAGCTAGCAGTGCAGCAGTCTCCAGCTCTGGTCCTAGAGTAACTATTTTCTGGTGTTTTCTTGGCACAAGCACATCGGTCCAAATAATCATCTTGTTAAATAATGTTCCGTTTTGTCCAGCCCAGGTCAGTGGTCCAGTTGAAAATCATGCATAAACTGGTTTCTAACATTATTCTCAATCCTAAGGAAGAAAACATATGTCTATTATATGTGAGCAAGCCAGCTGCTGGATAGAGCCATGGTAGAAGTAATGGCTTTTCCACCAGGTGTAGATGGTCAATCATTTTCCAGGAAAAAAACAATGGTCTGGATGTTGGCTATTATTTCCAGGCTATGATTTTATTTTATGTTTGCAGCTAGTACATAAAACTCTGTTATGTCCTTGTTTTGATGGCAACTACTTTTCTGGCACATGGACCATGAGACCTTGATACCATTAGTTGAAAGAATTGCTTTGACCCACCCCACTCAGTGGACCAGCTAGGGACCACATTAGCATCCCCATCAAACAAGGGGGCACAGATAAATCTACCAGCACTCAGATACTACTCTCTCCCTCATATAAGGGATCATTTCACTGGCCATTTGGAACAGAGCACACAAAAAGGAGAAAGGCTCTAATATGAGGCTAATTTATCCAAATTAACTGTCTCATCTGAAAAGTCCAATAAAAAATGATTTGATTTTGGCTCTTTTTCTCTGTACATATGTGTCTAGGTTCTTCACACTCAAAATTGCAATTCAGCCATCCATTGCCATTGTATTCCTAGATATTCTTGTTTTTCTTATTTGTTCTATTATTTTCTTTTCATACATGTTGCATTGGCATCTACTGAGCACATTCAATGTGTTATAAGCAGGGGTTGACATTATTGTTTTGTTCTAGTACTCTAATGAGTACCATTAATGAATTGGTACGCATCCAAATTCAACCTTTTTCACCCTACCATGGGCACTGAAAGCATTACAGGGCGGGCAGACAGTGACAGAGGTGCTGAGATCAGACCTGATCTGACTGAATTTTGATTGTTGAAGAAGCAAGGCTCAGTGGACCGGCAGGAACCATTTTTTAAAACGTTATCATTATTTTTCTTTTTAAGGTTTTCCTTTCCTGAGTGGTGGTACATAGAGATCCAGTATGAAGTTACTCAGATTAGGTCCGCATTTGCGCAGTGAAGACTGAAAACTGGTGCGCATTCTTGCTTGTGTACCGCTTAGGTCAATCCCTGGTTATAAGACATACTTTCTTTTTTCCACATGTGGTCTACAAAGTTCAAGCTTTTATGCATTATATCAGTGTGCCAACAGAAATTGCAGAAACAAAGCTATATAAAACTGCCAGATATTTACAATAAATGAGTGGTTCCCAATCTTTGCCTGTGTCAAAGACAAGCCAGGCCCCCCAACCCCAACTCCTACCCACATAGATGCTCAAAAAGAATAAAGTGATTAATTACAAACTTTCATTTGCAAAAAAATTGGGATATTGGGATTTTATGAATTTAATGTCTCCAAATACAATTTTGGTAACCTCAGTGCAGACAAAATATTGCGCACCCCCTGCAATCCCTCTCGCCCCCCTAAACGGGGCCTGGACCACAGGTTGGGAACCACTGCTATAGATCATCAGTGATCTTTTCGGTCTCTGCACATTTAAAACCGTGATTGAGAAAGGCAAGAGATGCTGTTGTTATGACCTGAATGGGCCAGTATCACAATATAATTAGAGCCTGGAACTCTGGCATGGACAAGACAATTAAGGTGTTTAACCGGAGCCAAATCGGACTGAAGTTCATTAAAAAGCCGGAAGTCTTTAAAGATGAGAGGACAGCAACCATTACCTTTGATCATGTGTCCCTTCCTGTCGGCAGCACAGCTTCCTTTTTCAACCTTTTTCAATCCCTGTAAGAACAGGATTGGCTTCCACTCAGCTTTGATGTCAGAGGGGTTGATAAGATTTAATGGTGAAGCACTTCTGGGAAGATGAAACATGAAAATATGTTTTCGTTTGAATGCAATGATCTATTAAGTGCTACAGTTAGAAACTGGATAGGTTAGACAGTGATGGAGCAGACCTCCAGTGTATGGCAAGTTGAAAGAAATCACAGCTTACACTCTGGAAAGATCAAAGATGCAATCTTAACTATCAGACTGCTACGTGTAGAAGCTTTCAATCAACTGAGTTTACCTATAAAGAGATAATCAACCTCTCTTTGTGGAAAACATAGAATGCATATGTTTCCAGTCTTAGCTTAAATAGCACTCCTCATCCATTAATGTTGTTATGAGTTTAGTGATCACACAAGAGATTTGTGTCTCTGTAAACCAAATAACTGCCTTTGAAAAGTTATTTTTGCTTCAATGCCAATTGCAATTTCCTGTAGAGAATTTTCTTGTGGGAGTTTCAGCACCAAATGCAAACACGATGACCTGTGATGAATCTAAAATCAATAACAACCACCCATTAATGGCCCTGTTTATTCTATTCCACAGTGAATGTAAAATAAAGTACTGTGGCTGCCTTAATAATTTCTATTAGTCAGATACATGCACATACACAGATACAGAAAAAATAACTACAGCCTGGTTTCCCCTAAGGAGTGATTCATTTAAAGTCATCTTAACTGTTAGAACATGTTCACTATGTGATCCATTACATGTAAAAAGTGTGGAAATGACTATTGACTATTTTAAAAAGTTCAAAATGGTTCACTAGTACAACTGGCAGTTTTCATTTTGTATTTCAACCACGTTCAGTGATCAAAACCTGAGTGCATCCTATCACTGTAAAGTAGGAGGTAAAGGTGCAGGGCTTGTGAAATGGGCAAACCAGACCCCACATAAAGGTATATCTAACTTATACATACTAAAGAGCAGGGATGTCACTAGGACGGAAAGACAAGGGGGGCTTAGCCCCCAAGGCTGTAGGAATGAATTAGCATGTATAGAGGGCTGAAAACTTTTCACTAAAACCTTTCCTTTCACTTAAGGAAACAAGTAAAGTTAAGCAATGAACAGTTATTGTCACCTACTCATAGTATTGTTCTGTTGAACTGAGTACAAACGGTTGCTACTCGCTAACAAGCAGCGCCATGTAGCTCTGCCTAGGTCCTAATGCCCGCCTGCTACCTACAGCAGCTTCGACAGCCAGTACATAATTTTAATTCATAATGATATTCAAGTGCTCAATGATATGTTGTATGAAATGTTTGGATATATAATTGAAAAATAGTATATTAATGACTATATATTTAGGGTAGCTTGGCATCATTTTTTTTGGTGGGGGGTGGGCTTCAGACCCCCCAAAATAGACCTAATGACGCCCATGCTAAAGAGTGTGTTTTGGGGTCTAGTTTTGTTTTTGTAACAGGAAATAAAGCTCTGTAGAATCATACACATATAAAATATTAATAAACAAATTGAATATTTACCTCAGAAATGAAACTCATACGTTATTATGTGTATGCCTGAGATTTACAGTCTTTTATGAAGCTATTTGTGTTGTGATGTTTTGGGGAACCCATGCACCAGTCCATACATATTCATGACTTCAATGTTGTGTACTGGCTGTCCTCATTACTGTGTGTGGAGGTGGTTATTTGGCAGTCCGACATACAAATGTGGGACTAAACAATTTGCCTGCTTGGTTTTTCTCTTTGAGACATGCGAAACACCACTCAGCTTGATAATGTCAAACACCACTTCATAGATAGTGTCACTCAGGGGTTTTTTTTTCTCTTTCTCTCTTTCTTACTATTTGCTTGTCAAAAGACAAAAGAGAAAATACTTCAGTGCTATCTATCCAAGCTTGTTCTTTTTTAGGACACATCATTTAATGTAGATGTGTATTCTAAATTTATAGTAAGTAAGGTTCCAGTAAAAAGTTAAGAAAGCGGTAGGAGTATGTTATAGCTGCACGCTATTTAACAGCTATAAAACCAGCAAACAGTAATCCATGCTGATTAAGTATATATATTTTTGTAGAAGGTCACTTTGCCTATCTGTTAAAACCTTAATCCTGGTCCTAATCTTAACTCCAGCATTAATCTCTATACCTAAATCCTAAACCAAATCTTATGCTTTGTCCTAACCTAACCATGTTCCATATAGTAGGTCTAACCCTATTACTACTGAGTTTTACCAGCTAGATGTATATAATTATTATAGACCCCACATAGATAAAGTGCAGTACCTTGTATTCAGTCTGCTTTAATTCAGTCAAAAAGCAATGTGACTGTAATTGTCAATACTAACTCAGGATATCATTTATATGCTGCCAACTGAAACCACCATTACAACAATTGACATAGCAAACATCTACAGCTTTGCTGGTATAGGGCCAGTACAGCAGGTGTCTGACCGCATGCCTGCTCAGTTCAGTTCTCTCTGTAGGTACACTGTCAGTCTGCAAACAAATCTGATTGTAGAGCTCCAGAGTGAGGGCTCCAGTGTGTTCCAGTCCTGCACTAAACTGATAAAACACCTCATGGTTAGAAAAGGTCTCACAGTCAGCTGTCAGAGCTCACACTGACCAGGTGTGAATTTCCATTTGATTTCCTGCACAGTCAGAAGCATGCCACACAATGTTACCAGCAGCTAGCAAGTTTGGCTTTCCAGGTATCCATACACAAACAAAATGAATTATTTATCGAAGTGTAGTGGTCAGTGCTTTATTTCACCCAGTAGGAAGTCATATACTGCTAGACATTTCAGCTAGACCATGACCCCAACCCCCCTGTTTTACCCCACTACACCTAAACTGTTGACAGAAGCAAGACACACAAATCTATGGCCTGGCTCATATTTTATCTCGCCTAAATCAATAATAGCCTCATCTTGTGATGAATTCTCCAAATTACAAAGTGGTTTGCTCTGATAGCACTGCACTCCCCACACACAGCGCATTAGGTTTAAATCACTTGCTCTGTCCATTTCTCTGAGGCGCCCACTGCCACAGGGAGCTCTTGTGCACTCGGATTCATCAGCCCCCCATTCTTCACCCACAGGAGCCGATGGAGGGTGCTCTGGTTCCCATGGCGATTGCTATTTTCTCCTCTGATTAAGTGGAATTTGCTTACCTTTTATGCTATGATACCCTGGGGACATTCCAGTAATGAAAGCAGTATGATACAATGTGGGAGGCCAGAACAGAAGCAGAGAGAAAGACTGCTGAAATGAAACAGGGTGAGCGTTTGCCTTTGACACTGGCCATGGATTATAATCATGGGTTCCGAGATCTCAACCCCCACTTAATTAACAAAGTCTAATGGAAGCTGAACACGAGTGCACCATACAGCTGAAGATGAGCTCTTTCCTTAATGTATATCCTAGGAGAATGCTAAAGCCTAGCATAAATAGCAGAAATATTTCATTTGTTCTCTGTTGACCATGTAGAGCAGCTAAGACAGTTTTGCTGATGCTGCGACAACCTATTTTGCAGCTGAATTCACCAGTGTTTTGGAAAGTCCATTCCGAGCCACTAATTATTCTGCACAATTCAGTGGCATGACACATGGGATTCCCTCAGACAGAGAAAGTTTATTTTTCAGCTCATTCTTCGTTCACTTATTAAAGCACTTTACCATCACAAATCCAAAGAGTTGTGTCACTCTTAGACTACACCATTTTTTTTAAACCCACAGTGTAATCCATGCCGAACTTGTCACATAGAATAGACTCACTCAAACGGATGAATTGCTCAGCAATTAGAAGTATTGATTTTTCGAGTAGGTCCAAGAGAGAATGCATTGGGTAACTTTATTCTTCTGTTTATTCTCCTGTGTTGCAAAGGTCAGGTAGCTCCTTCAGATTGATAATAATAATTGAGGCAATGTATCGGCTTGGAAAAACAAACTCATTTATCAATCGTTTATATATGCTGAAAATCCTGATATTCAGTAAAAAAATTAAAAACTTGCCCATTGGGCAAATCAATTTTGTTTCTCAGTGGACTATAGATATTGCTGTCCAGCTAGTGTGGGTGGTGGTGGCATAGTGGGTAGGATACTTGCCTCTAGACCAAGAGGTCATGGGTTCGAATCCTACCTTCAGCACACCACCAATGGGTTCCTGAGCAAGACCGTTAACCCCAAGTTGCTCCAGGGAGACCCTTCCATGTAGTTAGGAATTGGAAGTCGCTTTGGATAAAAGCGTCTGATAATTGTAAATGTTGGTTAGCTGCTTTAGTGTTCTTACTGTTCTTGTTTAAGTAACACTCACAAAAACTGTTCTTCTAGACTGAAGTTAGTTTGGGTGCAATGATAGTTCTGGTCTTACTTGGCTATGTTGTTGCAATTCATTCTAAATATGAATATATTTACATTTTTCAATATAAATCTGCAAAACCCATGCAAGATATCTTCATGGCCAACCTCATGGTTATGTGCAGATGGCAGCAATGTCAGCCAGAATGTTGATAGACTTTTCTCAAAAAAATATTTGAAAACCACTGGCCAGTAAGAGCTAGCTTCTTACTCTGCTCTTATGTTTGCACTTTTAATCAAATGACGGTTACCTTAGATGCCCACTGGACATGGTTATCACTTAACACTCTGTCAATGGGATTAATGGGCCTTTGGTAAGAAATGGAATTATATTGTGGTGCTAATGTCTATAAGTAAACAATGGCCATGGAATGAATGTACAATTTTAGATAAGATCATTTCTCAAGTGGAGTATAATCTCCAGGGTACAGGAGAAGTCCTATGGTTTCAGTCTCATGAGAATGAGGACAGTTCTCTTCAGTCCCTTTGCTTGCTGTTCTCCTGGGATGCACGGCTGTGTTTGAGAAAGACCTGAAGGTCAATCCCAGCATCAAGATTGATGCAATGCAATACTGAACCAAACCTCTCATTTACTCCTGTTCTTCGCCTGCCTCTGTCTTTATTTTGCTGCAGAGTGGATTTTTATTAGCTAGTGCTGTGCCACAAAATTAATGTTGCTGATTGTGTGTTGAAGCTAAGCTGCACTCAGACATCCATCACCACTACGTACAGAATCAGAGGTCATTGCCATGTGCTCTGTCATAATTACAGATGGATACCCACGAGATGAAATGATTTACAAGTGGAGGAAGAATTCAGTGGAAGCTGCTGATCAGAAGTCATGGAGGCTCTACCAGTTTGACTTCATGGGCCTAAGGAACACTACAGACATCATCAAGACGACGGCAGGTAACTGCATCCTTGGTGTGTGCTATATTTTGAATTTCATTTACATGATCACATTTAATTTGACTTACATGATCACATTTAATTTGACTTACACAATCACATTTAAGTGGTGTGTAAGAGTGGTGGAAGAAAGAATGCTGATTACTGTGATGAAGCTTCTCCCAGGGGTTTGGGCCAGAGGAAATGTCACTTGATAATATAAGAACGTGGTGACATTTTCTTAGGGATTAAAAACTGTGAGTGTGGTCATGGTCAAAGTTCTCTAGCACCACAGATTATATATATGCTTACCCTCAAATGCCAACTGAAATGAATTGTGGGTGTAAACTTTTTAACTTTTTTTGGGATATTCTTATCTCAACTGAGTCATTTTAGGTAGTCTAAATTCAATAGTCTAAATTTAGTAGTATTCATTTATTAGGATTAATATAGGATTAACATTTTTCACCACATGATGATTTACAATACATTTAAACAAGTATTTATTTGAAATTACATTATTAAAACGGTTACATTAGATTTACATTTGCAAGTTTATGCCTGTAACTCCTGCACAACAGCATTTCTCTCATGTTTATGCGAGCTAAAAGTGAGGGATAGCAAAACCTAGAGGTGTTTCAGTGAGTATTAACCAAACACAGAAAATAACTTTCTACAGGTTCAGATGAACAAAAACGAACAAATAAAGAATGTAAATAAAACAATCTTCCGATGGGGTGCCTGCTTGTAGATATATGGACCTGGTCGACATATTTTTATACAGACATGTTTTTATTGTCATATTGTGCCAAACACTTTAAAGATGTGAATTTGACATGTCTAATTTGCCAGAGCAATTCTGGCATCTCAAACAGAGGTGACAAGATTGAGGTCTGTACGTGAGATTTTTAGCACAGCGAGGGTGTCGCGCTGTAAAATGGCTGCCAAATGCAGCACTAAGTGTGATTGAGACACAAAGGTCAGGGGAATTAATGGGGCGTGAATTGTACTCGTACCATCACTGGTTTTCATCCCCTGCTTATAAAAGAAGAAAGTGTTCATCCACTCTGTGCAAAAGAAAGAAGCCTGCTGTTAGCTAAGAATGTCAGGAACAGTAACTATTATGGGCCCAGTCCAACTATAAATGAAGAGTGACATTATTTAAATGAATGATTCAATATTTTGATTTCACACTAATATAAGGTGAACACAAATTTAAGGTGAACACAAATCCGTCTTTCAGTGTGTAGTGAGTGATTTGAGTAACTGACTAGTGTGGTCATTATAAAAGTAAGCACATGCTGTACTTTTTATGTTGAGAGATGTTGAAAGAAAGTGAACCATTTGTCACCACTACGCACTTCTGAGGTACCCTTGAGTAAGGTACCGTCCCCACACACTGCACCCCGGACGCTGCTTAAATACAGAGGAAGAATTTAATGCTGTTCACAATCTGTGCTGTGGTGTGTTCACGTGTGACAGAATGATCACTTTCACTTTCACACCTCAGCACAGCAAACAGTGTAAACAGGATTAAAATGTTCTCTGCATTTAACCTATTAACCAAGTGAAACAGTGGGCAGCCGATGGCGCAGCAATCGGGGGGGGGGGGGCCTCAGCTTTTTCCAGCATCAGATGCTAAAGCATATGGCAAGTATCTATATGAAGCATGCCAGATATGTTAGTACATTCAACCAAACCCTCTACAAAACTTCAAAAATTTGACTAGGAAATCACCAATAATGACATATGTCACTTGTTAAGCTACAGGATATCACATCAATCTTAATAGGCAGTTATAACACAACAGTCTTAATACAACAGTCATAACACCAGTCATAACACAACAGTCACAACAGCAGTTATAACACAACAGTCATAAACCAACAGCAGTCACAACAGTAGTCATACAAAGGAGCACTTGTAACCCAACAGTAGTTTTAACATAATAGCAGTTGTGAAACAAGCAAAGCAGATTCTGTGACTACACTTAAAAAAGGGGCTTGCTCTGCTTTCGCCCACTCTTTCTAGAGCAAATATTTCAATTGACAGAAAAATAATATATAGAAATGTCAATCGGCCACTGAAAAAAGGAAAAAAAGAGGATGGGGTTGGGGGTAGGGGGTGTAAATCCATGAAGGATGCAATTAAATCCAAGCAAGTGCCATGACATTTTCAGGTTTGCAGTTACCTTCTTATATAAAACCCATTTCTAGGTGACAAGGTGGGATTTTGAAAGAACATAAAGGGTTCCAGCTCTAGCTTTCCATTTAAGAATCTCCAGTCTTGGATCTGATGTACAGTGATGCACAGTGATGCACAATATCCTCAGATGTTGGTTGGACAAAATGTTTTACATAGTATTTTTTTTAATAATCATCTTGAATTGTCTACTTATCCAGTCATTTACATTACATGTTTCTATTTTGCAATGTTAGTTTATTGTGCCGAAGGACCAAATATGTTCAAAATATTTGCATTAAAGTAAAGGTATTATCCCATAACCATTAAAACCATGGATAGTTTTTATTATCAAGTAAGTACTAAAACAGCACAGACACATCTATAAACCTTTCCTGGAAGAAGTATGAATATACTGTATGTTGAATGGGTTTGAAATAATTAAAAAAATAATTATAAAAATTACCTATTGTAGTGTCCAAACGTCTGGCAGTTTAGCTGTTTTCAAGGATCACTGGGCAGATGTACATGTGCCTTCGGAATGACCCGACTCTACGCTAAGCATGGGTCTGAAATTATCATTAGATTTACTATGGCCAGAACTAATCAGTTACACTGTATGCTTGAGCACTTGCTAACTGTGCGTGCCGGTGCTGGATTTAAAAGGTACAGAAAATCACCAGGCTGTCAAGTGGGTAAAAAGGAGAAAATGAAAGGTCAATCAGTTGTTAATAAATCTCTATCTTGCCACTGTGACTCTTGCTATAGTTAAAGAAAGTCTTCCAACAACATCTGAGACACTTTTGTTCGTTTGTAACTGGTTTGAAAAGGTGGAGGAAAATCCATACAAAACAAAGCCCCTGTAGATGCCTAAACCTTAGTAGAGCAAACTGAGCTGCACTTCAAAAAAATCTGTATATTTTATTCTTCCTTAAATATACATGTATGAGGGATAGAAATACATGTTGTGCATTAACATGCTCGTGGTCAGGAAATTATGCATTTAGGATTGTAGTCCACATAAGCAAAATGCATCCCAAATGAACGTGATGTGGTACCCACTGATATCAGGCCCACTGTGTTTTTGGAAGGGCTGGTACTGAATTGAATGTACTTGTTTCAAATCTGCATGTTTAATTAACTTATTTTTAATCATGTGGAAAGGCTGCCCACTTGTGAATTGTAAATTCAGTGCATTACATTTTTCAGGATGTTCCCCATGACTTGATAAAAGATTATGCTGTGATTCATCCACCAGGTGACTATGTGGTGATGACGGTTTATTTTGACCTGAGCAGAAGAATGGGCTACTTCACCATTCAGACCTACATCCCCTGCATCCTAACAGTGGTCCTCTCTTGGGTCTCCTTCTGGATTAAAAAAGACGCGACGCCAGCCAGAACAGCTTTAGGTACAGGCAACTAACAAAAACACATCCCCCCAGATATTTAAGTCCCATTTTACACCGCTGTGTGCCTAACTGTGTCCATCATTTGCTGGCAGGCCACAAATTTTCATGCCTAGCATTTCAAACAGGCTTAGAGCAATGTGATTTAGCATAATCAATGTCTCTACATATTTCCATGTTCATTTCATTGCAGTACATTTTTTCCATTTCACACAAATCTCCTCATGGCTTTCAACTGCATTTTGAAAGATTTGTTCATTATTTAAGAGAAAAAACTACAACTTACTACACATTTAATTAAGTACTGGCTACAACTGTCTGAAGTACTGTAGGCTATTAGAGGAATGTACCGATTGCAATGTATTTGTTAATGAAGCACTGTATATTTAAAAATTTCTTCCTTAAAATAAGAATCAAAGCTGTTATTCTTCTGCATGTTTCCTGCTGAACTTCATGAATGCAAGTCCTACATGAGTCTTCATTGCTAACCTTTTTCTTGCTTTGTGGGAATTGTGCATGTTTTTTTCCTGTTGGCTTCATACATTTCTTTGTAGTTTTCTGCTTTCAGTAAGCATGTGCAGCCCTGCTCACTGTTTGTTCAAGGTAATTTTTTTCAGTTCAATTCCTTTCCTTCTTCCATGTATTTATTTTTCTGAGGTCATTTTTAATTAATTTCACTTTAGTTAATTTCTTTGATTCTGTCTAGCTTTTTTGTTTGTACTGTCTTTTATGTTCCTGTTTTCATGTTCAAGACGTAGCTCTGAGATTCCTATCCTTATGAATTCAAACATAAGATTAAGAAATCAACAGCTTTAATTTCACATGCGCATCATCCAAGATGCATTCTTTTGTTGGAATGATGTTGTTTAACATTTCAAGCAGCCTAAGACATTTCATGAGGGGAAATGCTTTGATGCGCATGGTGACAAGAAGCTTACTTCTGTCTGTAACAAGCCAATCCTCATTTACGCTCAGTAACTGAATCTGTCGACTACCCAAGTGCATTCACACTGCAAAAAGTGTGATAATCCATAAATCTCACAACCTTCCACTTCTCAGAACTGTCTGCTGACCTTCTAAACCCCTCTCCTAGCAGGTCCTTGGGTAAATGTATCTGGTAGAATAGCCCTCCTGTGTATTTTCAGGATAACAACAGGATCAGTGGTAGACAAAGCCCATCGGTTTTGCCCTGCAGATCCTGCAGCTCGAACACAAGTAAGGGAAATGGAGGGGAAAAAGGACAGGAGTTGTATGTTCCATGTTGGGAAGGAAAAACAGCAGGCAAGACAGTCCAGGAAGGGAAGAAAAATGAATGCAATTAATCAGTCTGACAAAAGAAGTCATTATACTTTCCGTGAAGAGAAGGGAAAATAGGCTACAAAACAGATTTGTTTTACAGGCATCTTGTTCGATCGATGGAGTCCAGGAATAAAGATGAGAAGGATAAGAGAAGAGAGAGAGAGAGGGCTTACAGTCACAGCCATGGAAATGTCAGGCCAAACAGTTTGCCGACCAGGGTCTGGACTTCAGTGGAAGAATTTTAGCCCTATAACAACCTGCCAGACTTTGATGGGTGATTTTTAAACGAACACCAATATCCAGGTGTGTGGGCCTTGAAGCTGACTGCTGAAGAAGAGCAGCTAGGCCTTGATGAGGTAGTGCTTGAGGTTAACCTCCCTTTTAGTTGCAGTCGTAGGACAGATGGTGCGCTTATAGGCCACATGGACTAATTATTTCACTGGTGAATGAAAAAGCCTTAGGAGCGAAATCAGTGAAACCAGACAGAACAAAGTAAGAATATTGTAAGTCTATTACACACCGAGTCTTCTCACTTACACATTAACAAGCCTTTCTGCACAACAAGCTAGTGCAAAGTGATTTCACCTCCACACTCAAAAGTAAACATTTAGATGTGTGTTTCTCTGAAAAACTTCAACTATGGAAACTTTTGAATGCTCCACTGAAGTCACTGAGTAATGATGTTTCCAAGAATGTTTACTAGGAACCAAAAAATGGAAAAGCAATGTTCTGTAGCCCTTGTGGTTAAATATGAAGCACTGAATTCATGACAACTGTTTTTGTATTTCTCACCAACAAACAGAGTATATAGAGTAAGCTTTTTGCAAATACACTCAAGAGAGCTTTAATTTTGGCAGGCCTTTCACTACGTGATAGAGGAAATGGCAGCCTAACAGGTTAAGGTAATCACTATGGCCAGTGGTGGCAGAGTAGAGAGGAAGAGAGTGAAAAACGTCCGCCCGAAATAGATGTAGCTCGCTTGTTTCCATAGAAACCTCTGGAAAACAGTGGCACAGTCACTGGGTTTTTGTACCTCTATAATGTTCAAGGGGAAACAGAGTGGGGATGTGTAAGACTTAGTCTAGATATGTGGGAAGGATTTTCAGTTTGAGACTTTTTCCATTTCCATCAGTGGCTAAAGAAAAGGTGTCAAAGCAAGAGATAACACAATAACTCAGTCAAAAAGGAGGTATAATACTTATTACTGAGGTTATTGTTTAGTCAAGCAACCAGTGGGTTACATTCTTCAACAACAGAGAGGATTTTTTAAATATATAAGTACTTATTTGTCTCCTGCAGAAGTTACAGTCTCTAATATAAAGAATTCTTCCAATTTAAAGATGAGAAAAACAACTTTTTTCTTTGAGATTGAAGGACATTTTGGAGAAGTACAATACACAAAAGCGTGTTGTTTGAATTTAGATTTTTTCACTAGCTGGCTAATGCAGGAAGATGCCAGAGAACTAACATTACTATTAGGAAGCTGAAAAACACATCTATATGTTTTAGTCTACAATTTGGTTTTCTTTATTACCACAATGGGAGATTCTGTCAAGCCAGCGAATGCTGTGCTAGAGAACATACCATGACAAATAACATATTACATGTTTCTGTAATGCATTACTCCAGTTATTTATTAATGGTATTTTTTTCACAAGTAAGTATGTAACATTTTATTGCCAAAACAGAAGGGAGCATCAAGGAAGACAATTCAGACATGAAGCAGTAGACATAAGTGTCACGTTTCCCTCCTGTTGGCTTGTGAGTGTAGAGGAAGCACCAAAGGAAACCGCCTTGCAGTACTTGATATGTT
>JBBPDC010000109.1:11346010-11362116 GCA_037974485.1 Hemigrammopetersius urotaenia | reverse complement strand
GCAGGAACAGGCTGAGGTGGACTCATGGACTGGGACCTGGAGGGCAGACAGGGACAGGGAGAGAGAGGGATAACCAATGGGCGGGGACACATGGCAGGCAGGGACACAGAGTAGGCAGGGCGACATGGAGGGAGTACGAGGACATAGAACAGGTACACCGGACAGACAGGAACAGAGACACAGACTCCTAGAATAACTGAACAGAAAGCATAACTAGAACAAAGGTTCCTCAGCGGATGCTGGAATAATTATACAAACAGAAAACCAAGAACAGAAAACCAAAAAACAGAAAACCAAAACATGGCACGGCTACATCAGCCCAAGCCGTGACAATAAGTAGTCACTGTGTAATGTAAAAAATCATCCATTGTATCATTCCCTATAAACTGCCTCTGGAAGAACTGCACATTGCAAAATTAATAAATTTGGTTTCCATAGCAGAGCAGCTACGCATTAGGCTAAGATCCCAATGTGCAGTGCCAGCTGGAATGATGTAAAGCATCTGCTGCAGTACAAACATGTCCTCTGGAGTGATGAATCACATTTCACTATATGGCAGATGCCAGACGGAGGCTTTCCACTGGCATAGTGGTTGCAGTAAAGTTTGGTGGAGGAGGGATAATTGTCTGGGGCTGTTTATCAGGGTTTGAGTTAGGCCCGTTACTTCCAGTGAAGGGTAATGCTAATGTTACAGCAAACAAAGAAATTTCTGACAATTATAGGGGAGTCCTCTGTTTTGAATTTACGACACTTACTCCCATAACTACTTTAGTTGCGCGGGGCGGAAGAATATGCAGTATACCACGAAAACACAGTGACACCGTACGAGTGAGGGAGCTGACATCCTCCAGCACTCTTACCTCCGCCATTTTGGACTGTTAAAAGCAAGTGTTCTTACACTCTTTTTTGTCATTTTTTTGTTTACTATAGTACAGACTACATGTATGTCCTTTTTCTTTTTCTGAGGTTTAGTTGTTTTTTTATGTTCTAGATTATGTTTTTACAACTGTGAAAGAATAGGTAAGTGACTTAGGCTAGGGTTTGTTTTCGACTAACACCAAAATTTGGGTTAAATCACTGTCAAAGGAACAGATCTGTTTCATCAACTCGAGGATCCCCTGTATATGTTTCCATTTTTCAAGTGGGACAGTCAGGAGTCCATATTTTTTTGGTCATATAGGGTACGCATGAACGTTTAATTATAAATGGCCCAATATGATTCAAAACAACGTTGAATAAAATACTACAGTGTCGTACATTAGAGAATTTTTCAAGATTCCATTTTTTACAGTTTTAGAGATTGACTGTGAGACTGAAGATGGTTTTACATTATATTTTTGAAAATCCTAATATTATCTTATTCACCTAATTTATGTTTGGTTTTATGCAGGAATAACCACAGTGTTAACCATGACCACCCTCAGTACAGTTGCCAGGACGTCACTGCCCAGAGTGTCATACGTTACAGCCATGGACCTCTTTGTCACCGTCTGTTTCCTGTTTGTTTTTGCGGCTCTAATGGAGTATGCAACCCTCAACTATTACTCCTACAGTGCTCGCAGACCTACCTGTAACAAGACAAAAAGATCGGTAAGAGGTTAGGCTAATATGACTGCAACATGTTGTCCTTCTCAAAATACATGAAAATAGCCTTGTTTAACTTAAGCGATTAGCCTTGTTTGCCTTTTAATGAGAACTGTATCATTGTTTTTATTTTTTTTTTGTTTAAAATTATTTAAATTAGAATTACACCATGGTTAGTCAGCAGGTTAGTCAGCAGATACTGAATTCATAACACTCTTGAGGAGGCAACTATAAGTATATAATGAGGCTCTGCACTTCAAATCAGTGCCTCAGGTCCATTTCCATTTATCTTTGCAAATAGCATGGTATGAGTAATGCATGGTATGAGTAGTGCTATCTGCAATAAAAGGCACCTGAAAGGAGGATTGAGTTGTACGATTTCAACAAAGCTGATAGAACGTGCACCTGGTGACACTGACAGTAAAAAAAAGGGGGCTAAGACTTAACCTCAGATTTGTTTCACTCCCCTCAATTAGAGCAGAGACAGATTATGGCCAGTGGTGTCTGGCCCACAGAGCTCCCTGGAGAACTGAAATCACTCAAAGATGCCATGATGGAGATCCTGGCCTTTAACTAATCTCCTATTTGAAAGAAAGAGCAACGGGGCTGTGCCTCACCAGCCTGACTGTCAGGATTACACTCAACTCATAGTACTAAAAACATCTATACTGTTAATTGACCTTAAAGGCTTGTAGTTATCGCGACTGTGGCAATATACCCCCTTGATCTGAAATCTAGGGTGCATTTATATCTGACAATGAGGGATTTCTTGAATATTAGACACAGATATTAGTGGGATGTGGATAGTTGTGGTCTTACAGCATAATTTGCTGCTAAATTGTGAGTTGTAGACTCTCACATGCATTCTGTTTCTACAGTAGCTGGCACAGCAGGTAAGATTTCCACACTCTCTCCCCAATCACTCATTCTGATTAGATTGTATCCCTGCTGAGGAATCAGGACAATTACCTCTGAAATTGTTCATAAAACAAATACCGCCCTATGGGTT
This sequence comes from Hemigrammopetersius urotaenia, assembly GCA_037974485.1. Taxonomy (NCBI): domain Eukaryota; kingdom Metazoa; phylum Chordata; class Actinopteri; order Characiformes; family Alestidae; genus Hemigrammopetersius; species Hemigrammopetersius urotaenia. Next base: position 11,359,523 of record JBBPDC010000109.1, on the reverse strand, counting down.
ATCTCCTATAAATAATCACCTCCAGTGCTGTGTCATTTATTTGCTTATGTATCTTAATAGCAATATTGGTCATTAGCAATTAGAACAGGCAAAGGGAAAATACTGTATGTCATTTACTACAGAGTTCAGCAGACTCAAATCCTGTAGGCTGAAAGATTGATGCTGGATGGAGCCCAACTACTGGAGGGGAAACTGCATGTTAAATCAATGAGATCATTCCTTTGAATGACAGACACTATCAGGACGAATTGCATTAGATGCAAATCATGTTTCTCACCAGCAGAAAATCATTTCCTGAGTTGCTGTGAACAAGTCACAACTTTATTTGTCTACTGTGAAAGACTAGAGCATATGTTTTGGACACAGAGCATATGTAAGCCTGCCAAGTGTTGCACCTAAGTGCTGTTGTTGTTTTGCAGAACTACTCGGTGCTGGATGTGGGACCTCCTCCTACAGTCATTGCGCTCAACAACTCCATGTACTGGCAGGAATTTGATGATGCCTGCATATACGAGTGCCTGGATGGAAAAGACTGCCAGAGCTTCTTCTGCTGCTATGAGGAATGCAAAGGAGGGGCATGGAGAAGGGGCCGAGTCCACATAGACATCTTAGAACTAGACGCATACTCCCGTGTCTTCTTTCCCACCTCTTTCCTATTGTTCAATGTTGTCTACTGGGTAGGCTACCTCTATCTTTAGCAACTCCACTTCCTTTTCCAAGATGCAGATGACTTGACTTGCTCCCAATGGAAATGGAAGGACAGACTGAACCAAGACATTCTAAGGTACATCCAAAATGACTGAATGCTGGTCTGCAGAAGAAAATACAAACTTTTCTCCAGTAGGTTAGGACACAATTGAAAATGAAACTTTGCCATAACGAAGTTACAGAAGATACTCTGAAGCCCTTCAAGTAAGCAGTCGGGCTCTTTCTACATGGTTGGAAGGATATCGCCCACAGGCTTTTTGTCTGGTAGCATTTACTCTGCCAGAAATCTTTGCCTTTGTTCTTCAGGTACCAAGGAAAAATAGATTCACCATTCACTTATCACAGAAGAAGCTTGATTTGTTTCGGCTGAGAAAGTTGCAAGAAGTCAAGGGAATGAGGATGCTCTGGCCAAGGGTTTGAGGGGGAAAAGAGCCTTGCACAGCATGTAACCCTCTGACCTCTAATACCAAGATGATCCCAGCAAATGGTTCCCATATAGAGGAACCTGCCAACCAGCCATCAGTCAAAACCAGAGACATGGGGAAGCATTCAGAGACATCCATAGTGCCTTCTTCTGGAGGGGTCGCCATCTGCCAGAATGAGATGAGTATCAGTGAAAGGGACAACTTCTGGTTTTGACTGACCGCTGATGTACACACTCCATGTTCTTTTTTTTTTTGTCAAAGTCTGCTCAACTGTTATTTTATAGTCAGTCTCCACTTATTTTGATGCATAACTAATTTCTAAAATTCACAGTCACAGCATGCTAAAATTAGAATATTAATGCTAAGTCTGAATCTGCACAATTATAGTGCAACAGGTATGATTTTTGAAGTATCGATAGCTTATTGGTATGGGAAGTAAAGAGGTTTTCCCATATTTATAGATTTTTTATTAAAAGAGCTCCCAACACAAATGTGTTGTTCAGACCTATACAAGCAATCAGTTTAAATAGTAATTGCATGTGTTCTATAGATTACATCATCCCCATTCCAAATTATTATCTTTTGGTGTGGCCTAAGTTGGGACCTGTTCTCATTCCTTATTCCTTATTCAGCAAAATCAGTCATGAAAAAAGAGGTTTTGGCTGTGAACGTTGGATCACTCTGTTTCCTGGTGTGTTTGACAATTACTTGTCACCTGTTATCTCAGACTAATGTGCAGGGGGTTCAACACTAGGCAGTTAAGACAAAACAAAGTTATATCTGTCATTAGGTACTTTTTCAGCATTCTGTAGTCAATAATGACATTATCCCTAAATCACCACTGTGTTCATAACCAAACTGTAGTTCACAATAATTTGCTACAGAGTTGCCTTAGGGTCACCAGCACAGTCTTAGTGTAAGATGATCCATATTAGAAAGAGAACTATAACATCTGCTTCAAAGTGTAGTCATTACCAAAGGATTTATTCTAACAAGGCTGAGAACATATATATATATATATATATATATATATATATATAAAGGCAATCTGCAGTTTCTTTAACAATGGCTTTTTTTTATTCACTTTTATTCACTTATTATTTCTGATATGTGTTATACACTATGCCAAATCATTGCAATGATGCTCACAAAAATCACAATGTAGTATTTTTAGTTGTAATGTGCTTAATAGCAATATATCATTATTTTCTTTCTTTACAAGAGTAGCATTTATTTGAGCACATCATAGTTCTTCGGTATTCAATGCTAGACCACTGTGGTGGCCTGTGTAGTAGATTTTACTGTTCTTTTGGCAGCTTAGTGCAATCTACTCTACATGCTTTTGGCAAACGCCAAAACTTACTGTCAAAATAATTTTCTACTGATCAACAAGGGGTTTCTCTTTTAAACCCTGAAATCATGCTTATGATTTGATGCCTATTCTGACATATGCTATATCTAGTATGGTACACTTGACACGTACAGACGGGACATGTCAAGTGCCTTTTTTGAGGTTTTTGAGGTTTGTCTTGTGCTCTGTTGTTGACGTATTGAATTCATCAGAAACGTGTGGTGAACTGCTGACAAACTGATTCTCCTCTTGCGTTTCATGACGCTATCGTGACTTTTTTTGTGGCTTCTTGAAGGTGTCAATCCATTATTGACCTGTTTTGTGGTTTATCTGATAATAGTTTGCAAGTGTTTCAACATACTCTTGTTCTTATTGCAGTTGTTGACTCAGTTTGGCGTACAATAATTATTATTAGCTGTTCATTATTGGTGGTGCTAATCCCTCAGACTGACCCATCATAATGCAGGTGATGGTGTTGTTCTCTCCTACAGAAAAACAATGCTGGAAGGTTACGTGAGTTAATTAAAGCCATACATACAGTGTGTGTAGGAACTGAATCTAATTATGCTATTTTTAACTTAGCCTTTATAATCAGACCGCCAATTAAAACATGGAGAAAATACGGAAGCATGGAATAGAAGGGAATACCATCATCAACCCCCTAGGGACAAAGTACTTCAGTGCTGAAATTTAGGCCAGCGACTTTATATTATAACAGGTTTTTTTTTAATAAAAACTGCTGAATATGAATTTCTTCATGAATCAGTGACCATTACAAGAGCAGTTTTCTTTCAAGCACCTCAATCGAACTCTTAGCTGGATTCTTCAGTATTGAATTTAGACACTCCGAATTTCTCTCAACCCCCTTCTTTTCATTTGAATTTATTTAATTAAACACCAATACCAATTTAATTAAACAACAACAATACCAATACACCAATATAGACTCCTGCTTGTTTGGCTTATGCATGCCAAGGGCTTGTACCATGATACCAGGTAGCTTAATTGAAAGTCACATTGATTAAAATCCTGCTCTAATGGAAAACAGTAAAAGTTAAGTCGGAATGCCAAAGAAATCATTATGGTGAATCATAAATCATGATTCACCAAAGAAATCATTGCTCACAGACATGGATGGAAGATGTATTATGATTTTAGATCCATCTCTTTCTTTCAGGCTTCTTCAAATTGTAGCTGGGGTTGATTTGTGCAGTAAAGTAAATACTGAGTATAATGTGGTATTACAAGGAGTCATGTTTGGGCATATTTGGTCAGCTGCCCTTTCGACAAACAAAAGCTATTCTCTTTTTATGCCCCAGTCAGACACCCTTCATACAAACACACTTGCAACACCTCTAATCACACCAACGCATAGAATTTCATCGTTGTTAGCTTTGTGTTAAAAATTTGACAAGTCAGTGTATATTTTTCATGTTTCAACAATTTGTGAGTAAATGCCAGTGTTGGGTTAGCTTCTCTCAGCGATGTGCAGTGACGTTTGTGAGGTTGTGACTTGGACCGGATAAAAGAGGGTGTATGTGAGTTTTTGGCCTATCTTTAAAACCCATTTCTATTTCTTGTGCTATTTTCATACATGTAGTTTTTTTTATATCTGAAATGTACAGTGCAGAGATAAATGAGAAGACGTGAAATAATGTTTTGTTTTTCTTTTTTCCTTTCTGTATATCATTATATCTTGCACTTTATAAGTGACCTAGTTAAATGTATTTACAATGAATTAAAGGTATTTTGTAACTAGGAGAAAAGTGTTATTCACCCTATTTAACAAGGTTTTTTTCAAACCAACCATGCGATATGATACAATTCAAAACTGCATCATTGCTTTAACATGGTGACACAAAATCAATATGAACACCATTGTTTTTGCTAATTTTTTTAGGTATTTTGCAGGTACATTTGAATTCTCACCCACCTGCCTGGAATGTGGACACGTAAGCACATCCAGTAGAGGGTGTTCCGTATTCCAGCACCCCAGAGCAGCTGAGGATTAAGAGCTTTGCCGCAGGACACAGTGGCAGTCAGAGCTGGATGTGGTTTGTTGACCTTTTCATGCACATCATCAGCTATTGTGACCTTAAGCATTGACCTACATGTCACTTACGGTTGTGATAAATGGTAAAAGATTAGATTTTCAGTGGTTTCTACTTCATCTGTGTTACACGCAAATGAAACAATCCCATTTGTCTAGTTGCTCACAAGAGGCCACAGCAAGTGAATGATACGCTGGGGAACTAAAAGTAGGTTAATGCTGTCGGTGCTGTGTGAGCATAAACAAAGGCCCGAAAATGCTTTCTAAAAAAATCAGAGAACAAAGTCGACTTACGCAAAACAGCAGGCTCCTTCAGAAGAGAGAAAACTGTCTACATTTCAGCCTGTCACAGAGAATATGTAAAGGATGAATCCATGATGCAGACCTAAATGTGAAATAATGATGCATCTGACATTTTCTTAAATTACTCCTGGCCTTGCTTTAATGATGTGACATTTGCCTTAATAAGAGAAACGCCTGAAGAGCACTGGCTAAGTCTTCTGAAATTGCGTTTTTCTAAAGAAAATACTAAACTGCCCAAACCAACCATGTGTGTACACTGGGGGTATGAGGATATATACCTCAGCTGATGTGTTTTGATTTTAGCCCCGTTAAAGCTGATGTGCGCTCAGTGTCGAGCACTGAGAGCGACTGTCTTTTTGATGAGGCCTGCTTTGAAACTCCTGCATCTCTCTGCCACAAAACTGTTGGAGCAGTTGCCATGGTAACCTTGTTCATTCAGCACATAATGAAGTGAACCCTAAGATGAGAGATGACTGATTTGGAACTGGAGAATCTGACCTACTTTTTAAAGGCATTTTTAACTCTTTATCTAACTTACTGTTAGGCGGTCAGCCTAATGACTGCGACAGCTGCCTGTCTGTACATTTGCTGAAATACATGCATCACACTAACTTTTAGACTTTTCAGAAGTAATATAATGATATACTTTTTCATAGTTTTCATAGTAAAAGGTTAACATCCTCATGTCAAGCCAGCTTGTTGAGCATTCAGTGCAGATTAGTTTACTAATGACAATCACAGAAAGACGCTTGTTTTTTAAACCATGTTTTGAGCACAAAGAGGTGGGGTTTTTTTTGTAATTTCCTCCAAATTCCTGTGAAAACAACCACCACATTTTTATTTAAACTGCTGTTAACACAATGTCACTGGACAGCTCAACACACTTGGAGTCGGTTGTGTTTTCTTGAACTCCGAGCTCCGGACGGGTGTGGCACGACTGAGGATTGAGCCTGCCTGGACAGTTCAGATATGCCCCTAAAATTCAGCTTTTTGGTGCATTTCCTAACAAACCAACCCCCCTCTTTATTCACAGTTTGAAATATTATGTAGGAGTAGCTGGGTGCAAACAAGAGCACAAGTAATAAGGAAACAATGGCTGAAAATGCCAGTGCCAGTCACACCTGGACCTGGATGAATAAAATAAAGGATAAAAGACCAAATATGTACAGAAAATTGAATTCAATGAATGCAATTAAAAACTATGCAAAAGAAAAACTCTACCAAGATGAAAAAGAGGAGCCTTCGATTTTTTAATCACAATGGCTAGAGACAGCTTATACCCTAGCCACAGTCTAATAATTACCCTTTCATTGAAAATAATGAATCGCAGATACAGACAGAAGACAATTGATGGAAAAAATGTCTTGGTGAGGTTTTGAGCCATAAATCGTGCTTTACTAAACTTGAACTTTACCGGAGGGATGGAATGCCATTGTGTTTGTTAATTATTTATTAATTTGTCACTATTTTGTGTATATGATTCTTTTTTATTTAAATACATAATGTGACAGCGTAAAAGATATCCTCTGTCAATACACTCAAAGAAGAGAAAAATGTGCTCTCTTCACTCATACAACTACAAAACATACTTTATTTCATAGTAGAATTTAAGGCATTCTGAGCCTAGATCTTAATGAGGAAGCCTAAAGAAACAGGAGACGGTAGATAAACAGAAGAAAACAGGAGACAATAGCATGGAAGAAATATTCATAGGAACTTAAACTCTTACAGCGAACCCATGGCTGCTGACATAAACAAGAATTTTATGGACTGAGTGTGAAACTTCTTTCCAAAAGAGCATGCAAAGATGAATTAAAAGTTTCCTAATTTAGTTTTTAATAAGGCCTGTAATATTTGTACACAGAACCATGTGTTTGCATTATGTCATGCTTGAAATGCACTGAATTGGCTGCTGCCTCACTTATTTGTTTTTAATACTGTGCCAAGACTGCAGTACATTGACCTATAACGACTGGTGTTGTCTCTAGTGAGATTAACTCAACCCTGACAACACATAGAGGAAAAAGTGCTGGATGCTCCAGTCTGTCCTCTAACACCAGTCCTTCTTCAGGAGACCTGCTTTGAGCTTAGGTTCCTGATCCAAGCTCCAAGCTACCACACCTGTCAAGGCTGATCAATGCATTCAAGAAGGATGAAGTCAGCTAGCTGAAGTGTGTCTGTGGACTGGAAATAAACTTTGTAAGGAAGATAGATCTGCAGAAAGAGTTCTGCTGACCATTGTTGTTTCCTACAAATTACTGACAAATGTTGCTCTTGGAAGCCAGATATTTAAGTACTTTAATGGAAATGCATGTCAGTGCTTCAACAGAGATAAGATAAGAAAAAGCTTTATTTATCCCAAGGGAAAGAAGAATACAGATTATAAGACAATAGAACATGTATATATAAAAAAAATGTTATTGTAACAAAATGACAGTAACACACACTGCTACTTACTGTATGTATACTATCTGTGTGCACCCACATTTTGACTACCATGACAAGTCAAAGCCAACAGATTAAACTTTTATTTCATTGAAAATAATGAATTCTAGATAAAGACAGGGGCCAATTTGATGGAAAAACCAGCAAGTGAGGTTTGGGCCACACTAGAGCACTAGAAAGAAGGCATGGAACACCAGATATTCGCTGAATGCTTATTGTATGTTTACCACTGTCCATGCACACCCACATTTTGACAGTGGCTATGTGTCAAAGTGGGGGGTCAACTGGGGTTAAACTGTATATATAGGCTATCTTTATTACTTTCTTTCTTTCTTTCTTTCTTTCTTTAGAAATACAGAGGAGTCTCCCATCCTTAAACACAACTCATTCTGTTCCTCAACTTTTGAAAGCACACCATCCACTTCCAAATATTCCAAATACCCCTTCTTTGAACCTGAAGTACTTTCTTTCTACAGTGAACAGAAACTGATTCTCATTATAAATGAGATCCAAAGCTTAAAACTGCCTATGCTGACTACTCAGGGTTGTAACAAATGTTGAAATGTTAAAATATAATAAGTTCTGTTTCCATAGCTTGCTCTAGCTTGTGCATTTATCAGTTAATGAAGTCTCTATTTAATTTACATTAAAGAGATGGACATGGTCTACCGCCCAGTGAGTATGCAATATGTATATGGACACTCTGAAGAAGAACCTTGTAAAATGGAATTTGAGTATCCCCTGGAAGGATGAATTATTAACTTCACGGGGATTCTCTTTCTTACAGTTATGTTAGCTGTGCCTGATGGAACAGTGAAGTATTTAAAGTTCCCTCTTGCAGTGAATTCTAGCTTTTGTTGTCATTCACTTGAAGGTTTAACGGTAGAGTGGAAAGCCTGTCTCCAAAAACAAATTTCCATGCATATTTTAGTCTGAGATGCACTTATTATGAAACATTTATATGGCTTTCTGATCTAGGCAAAGCAGGTGCCATACACTTCGGAGCCAAACTCTGCTAGTCTAGGTTCAAAAGAGCTTCTAAAACTGGAGACCTTGAACAGAATGAAGCAACTAACTGAAGACAACTGGGTAGACTTGTTTATTCAACTGTGTAGATGCTGAACGTTAATGTTTATGTCACTTTAAAAGGTGTCAGACTGATGTTCTGAGGACTAAAAATACTATTATTCTGTAAAGTCCATAAAGGAATATGAGAGTAGAATGTGGCACTATGAAGAAGCTGCATCCTAAATTCATTTGTCTTGAACACGTTAGTGAGTTTTGGGCCTCATTTAGGTGCCCAACAACTTCAGTGCTTCACGCTATTGTACACACTATATGGACAAAAGTATTGGGACACTTGACCATTTCACCGAAAGGGACTTTAATGTAATTGCATTTAAAGACTTTAATATGGAGTTGGTCACCAATTTGGAATATTACAGCTTCCACTATTCTTGGAAGGCTTTCCACAGTGCCTGAGGTCAGGCACTGATGTTGGATGAGAAGGCCTGGCGTGCAATCTCCATGGCAGTTCATCCCAAAGGTGTTGGATGGGGTTGAGGTCAGGGCTCTGTGCTGGCCAGTCAAGTTCTTACACACTGAACACATCCAACCATGTCTTTCTGGAGCTTGCTTTATACACTGGGGCACAGTCACGCTGGAATAGAAAAGGTTCTTCTTCAAACTGTGTCCACAAAGTTGGAAGCATAGTGTTGTTCAAAATGCAGATTGCCCTTCACTTTATGTTAGGGACCTAGCCCAAACTCTGAAAAACATGTGCCCCAATACTTTTGTCCATACAGTTTATATATCAGCGAATTTATTTTTGGAATTCAGATGAGTCTTCAATCTTTAATTGCAACTAATTCTGTTCCTCGATATTTGAAAGCACACCACCCACTTCCAAATAACCTGAATAACCTTTGAACATGAAGTACTTTAATTCTACAGTTTGCAGAAACGGATTCTCATTGTAGAAGAAGTGTAACAATGTAGCTCTGTTCGGATTCACCTAGCTCTCCTAGTGCTAGCCACAGCTAATTATGTAACATGAACAGGAACGTTTTCAAGGCACAGATTCCAAGACTGACAGATCAGGCTGGTAATAACAGATTGGTAGAATATGTAATTGTATTTACAATATAAAAACATGGTAAAAAAGCAGTCCTGGACAAGTCAGGATTTGTGGCTGCGAAACAGTTCCTAAAAGAGTAGAGGCTATTACTGCTAATACCTGTTAATACCTCTGATTCCTGAAGAAATGTTCAATGAGCAAGGATCAACAAAATGTTGGTAATATAGAATATATCAGTAGTAGCTAACCCTTCTCTGGTAGGTCTACCTTCCTGCAGATTAGTCAGCCCACCTGATTCATTCAATTATTGCATTTAGATATTGATTAGGGTTGGTGATGACTGATGTATGTAGTTTATTCATTAAGAGTTAATTTAATCAGTTAATGACAAAGACTGAGTACTTAGAATGATTTAGTTTGTGTGACAATTTGCAATTCAGTCATTTAATAATAAGCAGTCTTTAATGGAATTCATTTTGAAAGTAACCTTGAATTCATGGCATAGGAGAAAAAACTGCTTTCCAAAAATAAATTACATCAGAGCTATAAGAGCTCCCCATCAACCTTGAGGCATATCAAGGGAATATGTAATGTGTTGGCTTTCCTCAGGTAGAACTGCATTCTTCTCTGTTCAGCAACAGACTATATCAAAGCAAAACATTTCAGTCAAAGACTTGATATGGTGGAGCTGTAAAATAAGCTTCATGACATTTAAATGATGCATTCTGGCTGTTTGACAAAACAGAACTATCACTAAATGCGGAACCATTAGCAGAGAAGCAATTTGTTTTCAGCATTACACATGTACACGAAGACTTCTTGGATTATTTCCTGATTAACCAAGTCCATTTTCATGCAGCTGTACTGTGTGTGCTGAAATGGTGGATGTTGCAAAGGCAAATGACAGCCTGATTAATGGCCTACCCCACTAGATGAACAATCATGCAGGGACATTGCAAGGAAATGAGAAGAAACAGGCCTAGGACAAAATAAGTCATCTTGCGAACTACAAAACTGCATATTTACATCAGTTGCTTTGTGAAAAAGTCATTGAGGTAATTTGATCGTTAGACTGTGCCTCTTCAAAAACTGTCAGTGCTGTAATTATCTAAACAGCCAATTATTCCAGCATTTTATTGCAAGGTTTCTCTTGAGGGCTTTTTGAAAATGAAGGTGTTGGTAGCAGAGTGAGTGCTGCTGGTGATGTCCAGCACTGATGGCACCGATGTCCTCCTCTTTTCTAACTGTCTTGCCTCCATAACCCTATTCTCTGCCACCATATAATACTTCCTTTGAAAGTCAATCAAGGGCAGCATGTAGTAAGATACAAAGTGAAAGGCATGTTTGGTCTAAATATCTTCTGTTCTTCAGAAGCAACAAATCTGTAAAGGTAGCTGGTACATAACCCCCCACAAATGTCTTAACTGGAAGTCAGAAAGAAAGCACAATATTGCATAAGGATACTCATTAGGGGTCCGGTCATCACAAAAACAATGACAAAAATAATGATAACTCAAATGGAAAACACAGTTTGTTATAATTTGCTGCTGGGTTATTTGTTAGCTAACTCAATGTCTACTTCCTGCAACAAAAAATGTAGTTTGCAGGCTAGCTATGTTGATAGTTGTTTATTGAAACAAAACTTTTCTGATATTGGCTAGCAACCTCCTTTACAGGACCTATTCACTCTGATGGTTAGGGTAAGAATACCAGGGTCAAGGCCATTCAGAGGCACAGTAGAGACAAGTGTTTCTGAACGTATGTCAGTCACCTGACCCCCAAAACAGTTTCCCCTCACATCTGCATTAACCTCACACGTGACCTGTTTGATTTCACCAAAAGGTGAAGAGTTTGTCTTTCTGATTGTGTGTTACAGGTGTTAGGTAGCGAACATATCAACCTCACACTTTTTTGGGAGTCCTGAGTACTTGAGAAGCTTCTATTGATCCCTCAACATTAGATGAAATTCAACTTCAAAAGAAATACAGTAGAACAGCTGGGGACAGATGCACTGCGGCATTCATCTACCTGAACGCTCAACTAACTGAACTTTTAACTAACACTGTGATCAGGACACTGATCACACACCACAACAAACAACAGAATTTACAGCATTGATTTCCCTGCTCCAGCAGGTCACGTCAGGAAACGTCTGTTTCATTACTCCAGTCCACAAAATCATGACAGTCTACTTTTTACTTAGTGGAACACCGCTATGCCTTTAACATGGAGCCATAATTGCATAAACATGCCTATTTGTTTTTCTGAGAAGTGATACCTACCCTCCTCTCTTTAGGTTAGTTTAGACTATTTAATGTTACCAAGGAAACAGAGGAGACATCAGAGGAAATTGGTCAAACAGAATGAAGTCACAGCATGCAAAGTCAGAACTGGCACAACAATATCCTGCGTAGACAATTGAATACTTGCTCAGTCTCATATCCTCAGTGTGTATAATTGGTTGACTGCTTTTTGGAAATGCAACTGTTTTAGTAGAAAACGTCCCTGATATTAGAAGCTGCAGTCCTAGTGCTGAATAGATTTCCATTCTTTTTGTTGCTGAGGAAGATAATAGATTTTAAAACTGAGTAGTGTCAGATTTCCTTATCTAAGATAGTGTGGATGCTTCTTATACGTACAACTGCTAAAGACCTTGAATGAGGAATTTGAGGTGTACTGGTTTCTCTTTTGCAGCTGGATATAGGAGCAACTCAGTTAAATAAGTGTGATTCAATGTGACACTGCTGTAAAATCAGCTCAGTCTTTCTGGCTGTGTGACAGAAGGGCACTATCGTTAACAGTGGGACTATTTTAACAGAAATGGGTTTGCTTTTATAACATGATAGATGAACACCTAGACGTTCTTTGCCGAGAGGGCAAATGGAGCCACAGGTTAATACATGTTCCACCCCCAGATGAACATGAATGCAATACCTGTTACGAATACAAGCATAAAGAGACATAGATCTTTGTGGGTCATCAGAAAAAAAACCTTTTTAAAATATCAATTCAACTGATATTCTTATTAGAAGCATATGTACAGTGAATACAGTGAATAGGTCATTTTGGTTGTATAATGATTAGTCATGACGATGGCCTAACAGTATTGAGTGTGCTCTTTTTTCTCATCATGCTGCTTTTGTATTGCGAATTCTATTTTCTTTTAGGGTTTTATATTTTTTGCTTGTCAGATTAAATTTATTGCACAGACCAGCCTACACTCTCAGCTAGTTGAGTTTTCAGTTCCCTGTGACCTTCAAACACTTACAGTTTAATGATTAGGCTTGAAGGCTGGATGTAGGTGCGGATCCCGAAGGTTTAAAAAATATACACACTAAACAAAACACAAACACTACCAATGGGTCCAAGTTAAAAGAGACACACGATATCACAAAGGGGTAAATACAAAGACATAAGCAAAGCACAACTACTAATAACACTCACCGACAATCCACAACCTGAGACTGAAACACAAGGGTATATATTCTAATTAAATGGAAGCACCTGGGCAGAGGAGGAGACGTGAATAAGACAGGTGAATGGGATAACAATGGGGCTGGGCTGAGGTGGAGACTAAGAGAAAAATAACAAATACTCAGGGAAGATGAACACATGGCAAAAAAAACCAAGGCATACAGTCAAGAAATAGTGACACAACAGGGGCATGTATAACACACAGCAGTTTCTTTCAACGATTTTACTCGCAAAAATTAATTCTGAGGAAAAAAACAAAACAAACAAAAATGGAGGACAACCAAAGTTCATCAGGTAAATGCGCGTGACTTCGTCATTTTTGCTATGTTAGAGCAGCTGGCAGCCTGGTGATTAGAGAGTTGCTCTTGCAATTGGAAGGATGTTGGTTTGAATCCCAGGACTAACAAGATATCATCCCCACATACTACACCCTGGGCTCCATAGCTGGTTCCCCACTGTTTCACTCGGGTGAATGGGTTAAATGCAGAGGACTCCTGAATCAATATAAATTGAAAAGAAAATGTGACCTGATCTGGCAAAATGAGTCACAGTGACCCAGAATTCAAAATGGAGGTTTTGGGATCATTAAAAGATGGGAAAATAAGCAGAGCGCAAATTGGAGACGTCCACTGAGTTTAAGCTTTAGCTATTTTACATTATTTTGACAATGACATTATACC
>JBBPDC010000109.1:11303694-11318764 GCA_037974485.1 Hemigrammopetersius urotaenia | reverse complement strand
GACCGTGGCACAAACGGAGAGAGAAGACACACTAGGGAAAAAGGGACCAAGGGGAAGGGAACGAGGACAGGAAAGGAATACAGACAGAGACAGACAGACAGACTAATACTCAGGGGAGACAGGACAGGGGATACCAGCTCAGTAATCATGTCTTTTGTTTTGGTACATTGTGAGCAGAGCAGAACAGAACAAACAGTGGGCCTGTGTGGGAACTAGTAAACTGCACATATAATACAGTAAAACTGCAGGATGGTGAAAAATGACAGAAATCTGAAACCAAAAAAATCCCATATAAGCGTTTACAAGTGAACTTAATAACATGAAAATGTAGGTGTTATCCTAACAGCTCAGTGATGTCTGTCTTTAACCTTTGAGTCAAGTCAGGTTGTGCTTGAACCTCTAAGAAGGTGAGTTAGAGATCGGTGCTTAGAGATAGGACATAGATGGACCAATTTTAGCTTTGTAGGTAATGTTCTGCATGGTGATGGATTGAGTCACAGTAAATTGAAGGTCACAGTTCCTCAGAACTCACATCTCAAACTCAAATAGGTGAGTCCTCATCTGTGAGGTGGCAGGTCCATTCTTTGTGTTCTTTGTATTAAGGAATGTCCACTGTGTGCATTCTGTGGTTCTCTTTCTCCCTCTTTTTCCATGATATCTTTTGGAATGAATCACATGTGAGACCAGCAGTATGCGCTCCATCAAATGCACCTTCACTAAAGTGCTCTGACTGCAGAGATCTATCAGAATGACAGATGGCGTGGTGTTGACGGAGTGAAAAACATGTTGTACGATGCAGGGATGTGCCAGTGATAGCGGACACTATGTCACCTTCACTCCAACTTGTATCAGATAGACCTCAGTTTGCGGCCAAACGGGGGCCATGGGCAGACAAAACATTTAGCTGTCAGGACATGTATGTCAGAAGTGTCAGAAGAGCAACGCCAAGACTCAGAGAATGATTTATTTGAGTGTATACACAGCAACACTTGAAAAACCCCTCAGTACAAAGAAAACAGAATCGCTTGTAAACTAGTGCTAGCACACAGTCACTGACTAAAACGTATAAAGCAGGATTTTGAATTAAAACGTGTCTTTAGCCTTACAACAAATATAAAATGACAGCAGCAAAACCAAATTTAATTCAATATCTCATTACAGTTCAATTCACGTCACACAGGTGATCCAGCTGTAGAACACCATACAGCCTAAAGTATGTGGCCAGCTGTCCTAATGCGCTCTGGTGTTTCAGCCACACCAATTGTTAATAGGCATATACAGAGCTATGTAGTCTTCATAGACAAACACTCACTGTACAGTGGGTCATACTGAGGAGCCCCATAACTTTAAATGTGGCAGTGTCACAGGATGCCACTTTTGCCAGTCTGTGATATTTCTATCTTGTACAAGTGCTGTTATTGTGAAGGCATTTAAGAAGTATCCAGGAACAACAACAGCCTGGCCACAAAGCAGCAGACAACACAAACTCTCAGAGCAGAGGTGCTGACCTCAACTCAACTGAACACCAATGGAATATAATTGGAACATTCACTGTGAGCCAAGCCACTACCGTACTTCACCTCACAAATGATTTTTTGACTGAATTGTTACAAATTCCCAGGAACACTCTAACAAAATACCATGAAAAGCTTTCCTAGAAGAGTGAGGGCAAAGGGAGGGTTGGCTCTATGTTAATGCCCAGGGTTTGTCCAACAAGTTCATATAGGTGTGATGGTTAGGCGTCATACTTTTGGCCATGTAGTGTAGTTAGTGTTGCATTTCTGTTCAGGCACAGATTTGGACTTTATTGTGTCAATGAACAGGAGCATGTTGTATTTGTAGGAACAACCATGTTTTGTCTCCTCTCACCAACTCAGAGCAACCTATGAGTAATCCTTTGTGTGATATTAGTAATCCTCACTGTCCAAAGTGCAAGGCCATGTGAACTGGTAACATCAAATTCTTTCAGTCTGAGCACAATGACATTCATTTTGTTATATCTGAAGGCAGAGAGCCTTGGATCGAGAACCAGTGATAACTGTGCGTGGGAAGTAACAAGCAGCCCACTTTAATAAGTATAATAAATGAAAGAAAATCAAGTTAGAACAAACGTATTGATGCTGTGAGTTAACTTTGATTTGATCTTAAGGTACAGTGAAAAAGTCTGTTCAGACTATTTGTCTGAAAGTAAGCATTTACTTGCCCAAAAACACAACCATTAGAATAAACACAAATAAACAATACATTGATATCCATTTCAGAACAATATCCATTTCCTAACACCTCAAGGATGTCCAGTGTTTAGTCACAGTCCAGCACCTGCCATCAGTTAATCAATCGTTCATTAGAGCAAATCAGATGCTACTGATAGAACTTAGCATATCCATACAGCTTTAATGATTGCTTAGGACTTTTGCAGCATACTATTTATGTACAGCTGGTTGAAAAGAAATTCCCCTTCTCCTTAGCATTTTAAAGCTAATTCAGATCTGTACAGGAAGTACACACTGAAGGTTCCATAAACCTACAAATAGAACAATCGTGATTGTATTGCGCGTATTGCCATGACATAGCATTTAGAATGTAATTGGTAAGTGTACATTTTTAGACATGACAAGATCAGGCGTGGATGTAATTTAATATTAAGTTAGGTTAATAGCTATAATGTTACCAAACTCTAGCTCATGATTGCTAAAGGCAAGATCTAATGCGAAAATCTAGTGAACAATTCTGAACAACTCTGCGTCATCCTGATTAAAGCCTAACTAAATAGTCTATGCACTGCTTTCTCCACAACCTCCTATAAACAATATAAATGCATATATTGCTATTACATAATAACAAAAAATGACAAAAAAGTAACAAACTACAGAAGTTAACCAATAGGAATTAGTCCGTAGCCATTTTGTAATTGTTAGATGTGTTAGATGTTAGACTTGGCCTCATGATTTGATCAGGAAAAATGTTTGGATGGGTAGAGTTGTTCTATCTCTTTATAATGTCATAAATAAGTCAAATATTCATGACTTCTATAGCTGTCTCAGTAATGAAACAAGTAGAGGTCAAAGCACTGTCCAGTAAGGGCTTCTGTGTGACAGTATGGGGTGACTCATTTTCATTACATCGGCTGATTTATGCCTGCTGTCTGTCACTCAGAACAAAGCAGAGCATTTCCTGTTATTGTACTGTGGAGGACACTATGACACTATGAGCACGGACCATGGTACAGTGAGAGTCGTGCTGTCACCTTCACAAACACTAACAAAGAATAGAGGCATTGTAACAAAAAGGCTTGTTTAAATCGTGAGATGAGAAGAGAGTATAAGTACATCTATTTCTGTTCTGTTCTGGGGAGTTGCGGGGAGAGAGACAGAAAGAGAAACAGAGAGAGAGTTGGCAAGAACTACTTAGGCACTGGAGGAATAGAAATATGCAGATTTTCTAAGAACAGGAGATTAGTCATTGCGCCTCACATTACCTAAATGTCATTTGTTTCGTAAGCTCCAAGCCCATGCAGCGACAGGGAGAGCCAGGGGATATCATCCAGACCATCTAACCAGGGAATGAGTTTGGGGGACGTTTCGCCACAGCTTGCTCGCAGGTTTCCATCTGCTGTAAGCAAACAGATGCTACAGCCACAGATGTCAGGGGCTTATTTGCTTTTTTCCCTTTGGTCTTCTAAGGGGGGAAGTGGGCAAAAAAAGCACAGAGTTCATCCTACATCTGCAGCACATAGCTACATCCTACATCTGCAACATTTACACAAGTCTGTGGGTCAGGTTAGCTCAATGTCTTCTCTGCCCTGTACCTGCAGCACTACATGTGGCTCAATGTATTTAAGACATGCATGAAACATGATTTTGGGAAGGTCACACTTTGTGTGCAAACGAATTGTGCAAATTGCTCAAATTTCAACAGCTGTAAGGCCTGTTTGCTGGGTCAAGTTATCAATGTTATTGTGCTAAGCCCAGTCATAAGCTACCGTCGCCAGGTTGGACAAGCTTTACAGAACACTGGCAAAAATCCCATAAAACATACTGACTTAGATATGCAATATAACAATGTGTCTCCTGTTTTCAATGCTAAACTATCAAGCAGCAGGCCTGGATTAAGATTACACATGGCTATTGCAATTCCAAGACTCCTCTCCAGAGTATCGACAACTACTTTAAAACTGTCTTCATACTATACAGCTACAGCTGGCCATGGCCAGACACCCTCAGGCTACTGGGTACACACACACACACACACACACACCTACACATACACTCACACTCTCACAGACACACACATTCATGCACACAGACACATATTAGCTGTAAACTAAACAAAAAAACAATTGAAACCTTATGTCATCAAAAGTACAGAGCAATGAGAATAAAGAACAAAGTCTACTCTCAATAATACTTCTACAATGCTATAACCCTGTTCACACATGCTTACAAGAATTCATTAATAGTTAAACAGAAAAAAGAAAATCTGAGAAAAGCTCAATCTGAGAAGAAATTCCAGTAATATTGATGTAGCAAATTTACAAACACTAACAGAACCAATGTAAGGATTTGCATTGGGAAAGTTGAGTATTGTAATGTATTAGCTTAAATTGCCAAGCTTTAAATAAAAAACACAGGAGTGCTGTGTATAATGTGTATTTAATATATAATATACATTATATAATATATGATGTAATATACATTCTAATTACATCCTTTGTATTATGTATAATTCTAGTGCTACAGTGCCTCCTGTATCTACAGGACTGCAGAGGAGTGGGTGAGCAACTTCAAATATCTGGGCATTCACAAGGATTTGACATGGGCAGAATATTTTTCAAACCCAGTCCAAAAAGGCAGGACAGAGTCTCTACCATCTGAGACAGATGAGGAAGCCTCGGGTCTTCCGTAATCCTAAGAATGTTTTACCCCTGTGCTGTAAAGTGTCCTGTCCTGTACAGAGTTGTTCTGTACGGGACTACAGAGACTGATGAGGGCGGCAGAACAGTGCACCAGATCAGCTCTACTGTCTCTGCGGGACATTTATATTAGCAGATGCAGAACTAGCGTGACCAGGATCATCAGTGACTCACCTTACCACAGTAATTATCTGCTTTACCTGCGGAATCCTGGCAGATGCTTCAGGAGCGTTATGGCCAAAACAGAGAGCCTCTGGAGGAACTTCAATGCTCAAGCTATAAAGACGCTTATGCCAGGATACAACACCACAGCTTTTATACAACAAACTGAACTCTCTAATTTCACTACCTCACTGTATCTCACCAGTTATATGTCTATGAGCATTAACTGTAAACTAGTACACAATACTTTACAGTACTTTACAGCACAATTTAGACTGCTATTAGCTAATACGATGATTTGGTCCTGCTGATAAAAGAGGTGCTACCATTTGGTTAATTATGTGACAAAAAAAATACACATTATCTGTTCTAAGAAAGTCACGTTATAATGGATAGAAGAAAAATGTAATCATTCTAAAGTTGAACAATTATTAAATTGAACAAGTTTAAGGTCAAGCTTGTCTGACTTACAACAGTGCTGCAAAAGTTTGTGAGTGGAGCATGGACAGGTCAGTTAAACAAGTGCCCTCGTGTTACTGATGTAGGAAAGATATAGATTTAAAACAGAGCAGGATTCAATAAAGCAGAGAACCCTGCAAAACAAGAAGCTGCACTTAAAATTCAGCTGTGGCATTAGGTTGACAGGAGAAGGCTTTTGGCAACCCTTGGCCTCCCCTTCCAGCTGAGGAGAAGACTAATGAGAGCGTCATCAATACAGATGTCACAGCAACTAGAGTCCTTTCCACTGCTTCTGACATGATTTGTGTGTCAAAGTCTGTGTAATCGGCTTGTTCCAAAGCCCCAAAAAGCACCCCATCACAACAAGGGGGGGACGCAAGACGTGCTGTCGCCGTAACCATAGAGACGAGAAGAGCACCCTGTGTAAGGTGTAGCTTCTTCTGCATGCAAAAAGGAGAAAATTCTTTATGATTTCATTGAAAAGCAACAATGTTCTTTATTATTTTTTTATTAGAGGGTGTTGCATTAGTATTATATAAGAGGC
Organism: Hemigrammopetersius urotaenia; assembly: GCA_037974485.1. Lineage (NCBI taxonomy): Eukaryota > Metazoa > Chordata > Actinopteri > Characiformes > Alestidae > Hemigrammopetersius > Hemigrammopetersius urotaenia. The sequence goes on along the minus strand of JBBPDC010000109.1, from coordinate 11,312,687 downwards.
CACACAAGTGGACAATTTAGGAAAATATACTAATTAATCAGGTGATCTGCTAAAAGAAAACACTTCCAGTGTTTCATTTGTAAGATCTCTCTCAGACCAGTATCAGTATTTTAGTGTCTATGCAAAACTCCCCTACAGTGCAAAAGATTTTGCTCCAGTTCAAGTCACTTACCAACTCCTGCTTCTTACTTGAAAGTTTTACATGGCCACCCTCCAAAATAGCTCGAGGATATACTGCTCCCTGCCAGCCTACACCGAACTGAAGATCAAAAGACTCCGGATTACTTATTATCCCCAGAATAAAAAGGACAGAGCTGGTGGCGGAGCCGTTTCATGCAGAGCGCCAGAGTTATGAAATGGCCTACTGCCCTGTGTGAGGATTAAGGGTTACCATTTATCTAATATAATCTCCAAACCCAACGGTTTGCCTCACCTATGACAGAGAAAGGAACTGAGACTCATTCTGACTCCCTAACACCTCCTGTCCCAGCATGTTTAAGGATTCTGATTCAAATGTACCGAGAAATTCTGATGTTCGATGCTGTGTCATACTTTCTCTATAGGATTGCCGCTGTGTTCGCACCATCACTGTCCATGCATATGAAAGCTATGTTGTTCCAATTGCTTGTCCTAATTCGCCCTACTCTGCCTATAGCAGATTAGCTCCACCCATCCATGCTGAAGTAAGATGGAGTGTTTAAGTCTAGGCTGTATTATGAAGTACTGGGCATTGTAGCCAATCAGAAAGAGATAATTTACGCATATAGGACACCATTCTTTTAATAAAGGACAATGTCTGGTTAATAGTCTATGAATGGGCAGGAAATATGCTGAAACTCTAAAATGCATGCTTTAGTAGCAAACAATAACAATAAGGTTTCTAGGCAGAGCTTGTAACAAATATGATGCATGCAAAGAGGAAAAGCCACTACTTGAACTGAACAAAAGCTTTTATGATCAAAAATCAAGCACACAACAGCACAGAGGAAAACAGTCACGCACAGGGACAATTTGGACAAAGATGATAAGATGCAAATGCCTTATGGTGTTCACTAATGCTGTTAGTGATGTTTACATGAAAACATCATTTGACAAATGCCAGTATAAACAAACAAAGCATAGACTACAATGACTAGAAAACTAGGAACAGGTGATATGGCTTGGCCAGCAAAGATTCAGTACCAAAGGTGAAAAGCATTAAAGAGGCAGGAGAGGAACAGTGCAGCTGGGGCTTTAGTCCTGGTATGGCATAAAAATCTTTTTATTTGTGTAAATAACAGTTATTAGTACTGAAGTGATTGCTACTGTATGTCAGAGTCATGAAAAGCTTCAGAAACATATGCTGCATTCATGTAGACCTTCTAAGGTCATTTCCGGGGCACAAACTAGTGGCGGAATAACAGTGGCAATACCATCTCGGCCTGTTACTTTGTCTTGTCAGGACTCAGGTCCAGCTTATTGAGAAGGCTGAATAAGTGTGGCCCCCCACCCAGGCTCAGAACCCAGCTTCTTAATTACAGTCGACATAACCCATTTAATCCTTTTCTAATTAATATGGGACTTAGTGGGATGTACCACTGGAGGGAGAGAGGCCATGAAAATTAAACAGAGACTACATTCAGGGACAGAGCAGACTTGGTCAGGGAGCTGAAAGGACAATTACAGTATCTGTCTAACTGGGACAAAAGAGAAGCGCTTTAATAAGCATTATAAAACTGCCATACCAAGCGAGGCCTCCTACACAGTCTAATGGATATTTTTCCTTATTTGACATCATACATAGTTATGCTATTATTAAAATAGGGATAAAAGAGGCTGTAAGTCCATATATTTGTTCAGTGTGAAATCAAAGATGTACAAATGTTTCAAAGCCTAACCCTGTCACTGTAATGAGGGAACCAGGCTTGTCAACACTTTAGAAATCTCACTGACAGAGTGAACAAAATTGCATTAAATATATCTAGTCTAGTAAATATATCTAGTCTAGTAATATATTTAGCAGTTATTACAGAAATTATTTTCTCTGTATAATTGTTTGAGATCCCTCTGACCATCCCCTAGTCGAATATTATAAGGAACTTCCCTCTAACCCTAACCCTAACCCTATAATTAAAATGAATGGTATTTACTGAACAATTTTTCAATTAATTGTATGATGAATGAATTTCAATGAAAGTATGTATTGTAAAATTTTAACACACTGAATTCTGAATGTTTTCTGAAGCCACTTCTCATGGCTTTGATCCAGCTAATCAACTGGGGAAGAATAAACAAAAAAATGTCTGGTTCAGAAGTGGTTCAGTACAGACACACAGATGCCTAAAGGCAGTAGACGCCACATAGGGAGTTTGTTTTAAAACTCTTTTCATCATCAGCACCTGAGACCCATCACATGATGTGTAGTTTTGATCCACATGAGAATTGGAACATCCAAGCTAGACCTGAATGAATTATTAAGTGCAAGTTAACAGGGCAGAATATAGGCAACTCTAGGCAACATACATGTAAACACATTACTGTGTTAATGATATGCAACAATCAATGAAACTAGATGCTCCACATTAGAAGTCCCTTTATGAATTGTTGGTCAGTGTATTACATTACTATCGTACTTGCTAGCCCCACCAAGGTCTTTTACCAAGGTAAGCTCAAGTAAGACAGGAAAGTCTTAAAAACCCCATGTGCTTTGACAGCAGCCTTCAGAGTAAAAGCAGAGTGCTGAGGATGGAGGAGGGATCTGAAAGCTTCTCTCAGTCAGGGGGCAACATTCAAAACCAGCATACAGCATATAGATAGATGGAGGATGATAGAATGGCACAATAATGAGTTGTTTAGTGCTAACTAAAGTTAATCAATGCTGGCAGCTGAGCTGCAGATCTAGCTCTTTAAAGGCAATTTACATTATATATCAAGCCTGGGACGGCTAACCGGGGCGGGAAGGAAAAAACAGACAAGCGCTGAAGAAGAGTAAAATTGCTTCAATTTAACTGTAATGAAACAGTATCTTCACCTCCTGTGTCACCGCCACCCAAAAGCCTATTTAAAGCCCTATATAATGCAATTTCCTGGTAACCTTGCTACCCTGGAGAAAAGTAATTTTCACTTAAAATATTAGCAGGAAGGGAGGAAAGGTAGAGCTACGCAATGTTTCCTGAAAAAAAAGGAAAGAGAGAGAAAGCATAAATACTTCAGAGGCATTGCACCAATCTACTGTGACGTGAAACTCCCAAAGGATTGACACTGCAGCAGCACAAAACAACCCTAACACAGGCATTTACATGCATTACACAAGATCAAAGTAACGCAGCCGTAATTCTTCCACTCTCTCCTCTCACAGATAAGAAAATGTTAAGGAAATACGGCTGAAATCTGGTGGTGATCAAAGAGAGGCAGGTAGAAAGAGACAGATTCATAATCGGGTGTGTGGAGGAACCGGAAGAGTTAAAGATTGGAGTGTGCTAGAGCTCAGGGAGACTAGTCGCCCACTCAGTCTTGTGTTAGTCTGCCTCAAACTGATGGAATCACAGATGCCGCCGATCTGGCTTCCACAATTGCTTCCATTTGGAAAAAGAACAGCTTGAAAAGGGGAACATTTAAATCCATCTCAATAAACCCATTACCAAGAACAGAGTGAACAAAAAGGAAAAAGTAACAAAGCCAACGTAAATTTTTTGCCACGCTGACGAGCCTGGATCATTTGAATGCAATTTCAAATAGCTTGAACACAATACTCATGTAACACTGTCTGGTCTGAATACATGACGATGTCCCAAATAAATCATGGTACAGTATGGGCGTTTCACTGTCACTTTTAGACACGTTTATTGAGTTACATAATTTTTCTAAAAATGTAACCACACAAAGGATCAGAAAGCAGAGGTCCCTGTAAGGGAAGAGGGAACCAGACTAAAACAGATTTCTCATTGGAATCCTTTTCAAAATCCTATTATATGTAAACGATACTGATTGTGAAACTGCTGCATGTATGGAGGAGATTTATGACATACTTATTATTAGTCCAGCCAGTCATTCAAAAAGTAGTACTAGCTGACTAGTATTCATACCAAACTCAAAAAGGGAAGTGTTAGAAAGCTAATAGGGGGTTTATGTAGGTTGTGGTTTAGATATGCACTAGAGAAGATTTTGTATCAGCGCATTGTGTTTGAAACTTTAGGTAATATGTATATTAGTGTCTTGGCTGTGACAAATATCAGAATTTGGTTTACAGGCGTTTAAAAGAATTCTCAAAAACGACCATGGCTGTACCTCTGATCAACAATTGTGCATCTCCATGGAGACAATGACTTCCTCAGCTTACCAAAACTTGGAGCAGGGCTGTATTCATAGAGTTCACTCAGACATTCAGACACACTAATTAAATGATGCCTGTCAGTGAAAGGAAAAGGTCAACCTTATCTGGCAGTCATAGCATAGGTTAGGCTACATCTCTGTTTACCTATACAGACTGCAAATGAAACAAAGACGTGAGAGCCTAACAGACATGCCTTTGGCGATAATGTAAGCTTTTGCACCTACACATTTGGAGCATTTCTAAAGAAATTTCTCTTTAAATGGAGATACATGGTTTTCTTTGGGCAGCGAAGATAGGAGCAAAACCTTGAAATTGTGAGGTGGATTAAAAAGACCTGCAGAGAATTTGGAGGTTAGTGCAACACCTTTAACTTTTCTGTCATGTTTCTTGAAACATCCCCAAACTAATGTGGGGATTGGCATGTTATCCTACAAAGAGGCCACTGCCACCGGGCTATACAGTGTCATGAAAGGGGTGTACCTGGTTCACAACTATATTTAGGTAGGTGGCACTAGTCAAACTCATGTCCACATTAATGACTGGACCCTACTTGCTAGGCCCTACTGACAAAGGACAGGGGTTAGGATTTGAATTCTGTGGCCATGTAGACCCACATTCAGGAGGACATGATGCGTTCCTTCCATTACAACATAAAAAACATACATTTACAGGCAATTGACTTAAACACATGTTTTATTATTTAAGGTTATTTATGTGCTGTAACTCATAGTGAGAACTTATTTCTTTGTTCTTCTCTACAGCAGATGAAAGGACAAGACTAAAACCCCTCTGTTATTTTCAAAAGGGCACATTAAATTGGTCTCTAACAAGTCCAGAAGACTAATGCACTCAGAAACATCTTGTCCTTCCACTTAACGATGTTCGGTTCATTCATAAAACTGCTTGAAAGCGAGCATTGCCAAGTCCTCAAATAGAACTGCTTTCAGTAGAGATGTATCTGGTTAGAAAAGTTACCTCTACTTCATGATGAGAAATGCTTTTCTCCAAACATTCACTCACAGGCCAGAATAGGAGCATTGCCTGTGTGTTAGAATGATTTTCTTCCTTGATAAAAGTAATGAACTGAAGTAGTAAAGATAAAACGAAACTAAGACAAAGGTGAGATGAGTGGGGAAATTTGTTCTGTGTATGAAGTGGGATTAAAATAACTGTTTTGGCTCAAAAGGGAAGCTGGGCTCTGGGTAAACAGGACTGTCAGAGTTACATGTATCAGATGTCAGAATGGCTGTATTAGTTGAAAGAAATGGAGCATGAAGTGGAATATGTCATTGTTGCAGTGTAAGTTTTGAAAATGACAGATAATGTCATCCGTATTTCCTTTCCTCTACTCATGGACAGAACAAAAGGCATACCTTTGCACCTTGCTACATTCAAATGTTACTATCCTCAGAGCAAGACAAGATTACAAGAATTCAAACAGCGTTAGCATGCTAATCCTGTACTTAGCTTGGGCTTCAGCAGAACATTCTGTGAACGGCTGGCAGATGCTATCAGGAAGGCGAGGTTCTCGTGCCATATGGGGTGCTGTCAAGGCTGGCTCCTGGATCCTGACGCTGATTCTAAGAGCAACTGACATTTAAACATTCTCACTAAGCATCCAGTCCTCCCAGCTACACACAGACAACACCACAGCTGGAGCTTTCCAGGGCCAGTGCTCCCCAAGGAACCCAGGTATAGAAAGCTAATGTTAGCATCTGATGGACAGAAAGGGTCTAGAGTCATGTTTTCACAAAACTCCTCAAGGATACCTTCAGTGGGTTCATCAAATGAGGTCATCAAAATATCACACTTTTGCATTTCAAGAGGTTTTTTTAGAATGTGACAGCAAACTGTTCTTGGGTAGTATATAGTACAGGACTGTCATAGTAATACAGCCATTCAGCACAGCATGATCACAGTAATAGTCATTCAGTACTGCATGATCATAGTAATACAGTTATAAAGGACAGCAGGGTCATGGTAGTACAGTGATACATTACAGTAGTACAGGTACAGTATAGTAATAAGGTAGGTTCCTAGTACCAAAAGGTATCAACTATCACTAAGAAGGTACACCTTTAGTTACCAAATCAGTTCCAGTTACATTGGCAATCACAAAGTGCACTGACGTAATACACCCTGTCTTACATTTAATTTTTCTAGTTTAAAAAGCTAGGTTATGAAAATGTACTAATCTGGCTCTCTCCACTAGAAAAGAATTAATCTTAAGGATCTTGGAAGGTACACTATATGTATCTTGAACAAATTGTACTAGTACAGTACCTTTATCTGACAGTGTAGTTTTAACGATATATCCCTGAACCCAAGGAAGATGCATCTCAAAAAGAGTCCATGCTTACAAAGTGTTGTAAGCGACTCTACAATTTAGGTCAGTTCTGTTGAGACTATTTAGGCATTTCGGCAAAATTCTGCTCGACCGCTCCATTTCCCAGCATTAGCACTGACATTTCATGGCTACTGGAGTCAATCAAGTTCCTTCCACTTCCCCCTGCCTCTGGTCTTAGAAAAGAAATCAAATATTCTTCACTCTCTCATAGGTCTGTTTCAGGTGAATATGCCTGTGTCTAGTAAATTACAGTGAATAAGAGAGCTATAAAAAAGACCCACACTCAATGAAAATCAATTTCAGTTAATGTCCTGTACTGGCCAGGCTAATACTTACACATTATATGAACAGGCAAAAATCACTTCCTTTGAAAGCGTTGACATTGCCACTATGGCCAGATGTTAATTTTGGTCTTGAGAACACTTTTTGCATGCTGTTCCTCAGAGAATGACTCAACTATTTCATTTTAGATAAACATATTTATAAAGAATTTTAATTAGACTCCACCATCCATAACTTACAGTGACTCCCAAATTACAGTGACTCACACTGTCTATAATTTCACATTTACAATCCTTACGACTTCAATTCATAGACTACATAACAGCTGCTACTGTAAATAACCTGATCACAGAGTGTGCACGACCTGTTAAAGGTCCGATGTCTGAGTTTGTGTCATGCCTTCTCTTCAAAATACATGAATGTTGGATTTCAAACTCAAATAGAAAACACAAAGGTCTGAAGAATGCCAGATCAGTACAAACATTTAAATGTAACACCAGAACCTTGTAAATAAAAAGTTGACTGTGTTCATTGAATAGAAAGACACAGAGGTGAAGTTTCAGTATATACGGCCTTTACTTTTAGTGATGGAAAGTTCCAGGACATGATTACAGAGCAAAACAGTAGAATAGTTGACCATTCTTTACAACAGGGCTTATTCACTTGGCAACACAGGGGGGGCAACATGTATGTAAAAGTATGTAAAAACTAATTGCATTTGAACATAAAAAAAGATAATTAACTTGAAGTGAGGGATTATTAACAGTGAGGTATATCTCATGAATACAGTGAGAAGTAATTCAAAGTAGTAGAGTTAACAAACACTTCAAAGAACACTAGAGTTTATCATCAGCGGATCATTTTATCATCCTCCGTTAATTGTGATTAGAGTGGTGGGTTGCTGTTAGAATTAGCTAAAAGAGCACTCATACATGGGCTGATTTCACTGATTAAACAGTCAAACATATTTGCATTTTATTCATTTAAATGGACTAAAATTTTGGACTAAAGATTTTAACCACATGTCAACACTCCAAAAAGAAATTGGAATTTCATGAGGACACAAGCACTGGTGCTTATGAGTATGTGAAGTTGTGTTCTGCAGTGATAAGCATTTGAATTTTGATGAACTTTTTCAAAATGTTGACAAAACCCCATTGAACATAATGATAAATTATAGCTCAAGCATCTTCTTTTGGTCTGATTGATTTGTTTCATTTTTTATTATTTTTTTCATTGCTTTTGTTTGCAAGTAAAAAGTCATGCTGCTAGAATAGATTGTCTGTAACAACATGAAATGCTACAACTTGTCATTAGGCTGAATTAGATTTTTGCCATGGTTCTGTAAAGCTTGCTCGCAACAGTTGCGCTGATACAGCTGTGAACAGAGCATGAATTGGTCAGTTAATTATTGGTCAGTTTTCAGAAGTCCTTGACTGGACATTTGAAGTGGGGTGATCACTTTTGCTCTGGACTGTTCATTCGTTACGTGGTGTTGATTACTGAGGTCCATCTTTGTGAAATTCAGATTTGTTGGGACCAGATAATTTGGTTATTAGATGGACAAGCACATAAGAATATCCCTTTCATCAGATTTTATGTCGAATGTATAATAATTCTACCTGAAATGTACCAATAAATATAGTTTTATGGCCACAGGAAATCATATAAACGCAACTACAGTGTTTTAACAATAATGAACATGGAATCTTGTGGGTTTTGTAAACAAACTTACCAAAACTCCTCACTAAAGATGGCAATAGCACCATAAAACAGTGGAATACACTGCTACCTCTAGCCCTTAAGTAGGTGCAGGCGTTCCCTTGTTTGAATGTTTTATCACACCTTTGCAGAATGATGCATGGGTCGTAAGCCTTCACCGCCATCCGATCTGAGTCTGTCATCCCCCAAAGTCGGAAACACAATCATTTACAACTCACTCACACATCAGATTATCTCACACATGCAGATTATCTGCCTCTCACACACACACACACACACACACACACACACACACACACACACACACACACACACACACACACACACACA
>JBBPDC010000109.1:11279459-11291212 GCA_037974485.1 Hemigrammopetersius urotaenia | reverse complement strand
GGGCGGACGGATGGACGGTCGAATGGATGGATGGATGGATTGACGGATGGATGGATGAATGGACGGATAAAGAGATGGATACTCTTTTTGACAGCGGCGAATACATCTCAGATATAAAACTGGTTCCTGTCAGTTATTTATAGTCCCAGTATTTCCATTGTTAGGCAAAGATGCATTTTGCTGTGTTCCAGTGATTAAAACAGGTCTGCATACGCTAATAGCCTCATCACCATTATCTCATAGCTTCAGGTCCACATTCAGTTTAGCCATTTGCAGCCTTCAAATAGTCAATTAGAGTGTAGGATATGCAAACTGATTAAAAGATCATTAAGCCAGTCAAGCTATGACTCCACAAAATAACTTCCACTCATTAAATATTCAAAACTAAACTACTTTTTAAAATTCTTTCTCTGCTGATTACACTAGTATCTTTTTTTGTTCAAATGAATGGAAACTGAAAGTTCTATTGCTATTCGGAGTGAAACACAAAAGCAGAGAGGGTCTCAGAACTAGCATTTACTTTAATTTTGAGAATCATGGTTGAAAAATAAGCATGAACCATTGTTGCATAGCAGCGGGAATCAAAACAACAATTGGAGTGATTCAGAGTATGTCAACTTTCATTTGTTGTTACTAACAAAGTGCTTAGACACATCCAGAAAAACCAAAGAGAAGATAAAGCAATGTAATTAACACTACTGTCATTTTCCGTATTTGTGTGTGCAGATCATATAAAAAAATTGCGAATTAGATTAGTTCTGTGTCCTTCAAAAATATTTTCAGAAATCATTCAAATAAATTAAATAAAAAATATAAAGTTTAAACCTCATGCTCTATCAGTTTTTTTGTCTGCCACATAAGCGCAACATGTTAGCAAGCCAAACACACATATGCAGAAAGCAGCAGTTAATTTCCGTGCATGCATAAAATGCCTGTTTTCCAACTATTTTGTGCAGTTTCAATACCATGTCTCACGCTTTGTACTTTGAATCTTTTTTTTTTTTTTGAAGGACAGTTCATATCCTGCAGAAAGCACACATGCGAACAAAAGCAAACAATAATCAAGCAGAAGTGTTAAAGCCAGGAATGCTGAAGTTCTGCATAAAAAGGTCAAAGTGATTGGCCTTTAAAAGCCTCAAGGATGCTCGGCAAAGTTCTATCAGGAGAGAACATGTCTTTCTGCAAAGACACGCCATACAAAGTCATTGTTAATGTCACAGCATTGCTGGCTCTTTGGGAACGAGAAGGGTGCCGTCACCATGGCAGCGCTCCTCAGCTGTGTTCAGTTTTGTAAACCGAACTTAACCCCTTAAACTGCAGGCTGCTGGAATAAATTTGTTAACAGGTAGGGTTGGCCCAGATTCAGAGATGTCAAATTACCACTGGTGCAACTTCAAAACTCATCACCCTTCAAAAATAACATTTATGTTTTTTACAATTAAAAAGAATGACTATAAATAATTAAAGTCCACTGTCAGAACTCACCACATCAAACAGGTCTGAGGCCCTGAGTTCACTTCACTAGAGATTAGTGGTACTCAGATAAGTATCACTGCACGTAGATTCCTGAGATGATTTTTCAAGCACATTGTGTCTTCACCAATCTCTCATCTTAAACATCGCTGTTTTTTTGCCATCTGACTCTGACACCTGGGACACCTCTGTTCATTCAGCTTCAGTAGACATGCATGGGAAAGGAATTGCATTTTTTTGTGCACAGAGGCTAGAAAATAGGGATTCCCAATCTAAACCATCCATAATTCATGTTTTGTTTAACATTTTCAAAGTAGAAACCATCATGGTCCTTTTTAAAGGTTGTGGCTGATGACACGTTTATTTAGACTGCACATTTTGTAGCTTAAAAATCCATTTTTGAATACTAAACATTGTTCATGCACATTTCATATAACTACGCTGCAAAACAGTCTAATTTTGAATTACTTATTTTTATGATGTCACGAAAAACCTTTACATCTAGGTTATTTATACTTTACAAGTTATAAGTGGTGTTATGGTCAAATGAAGCATAAAGGAACCTTTCTAAAGGAAAGCGTGATTCTATCATTACTCATCTGCATTTGAGGCTAGTAGCTGCTAATAAGCATAATTCCACTGGTAGTGGGAAAAAAAACTTGCTGACTGCATTCACACACTCTACGCATCGTTAGCGTTGTGGAATAAACTATTTCTTTAACCAGTGAAAGCCGTGAAACCGACAGAACGACTGTCATAATAAGTTTTTCTTTTGCATGTTACGCAAAAGGTAATCTACAAAGGAATCTAGTGCCAGCAAGGCAACTTGCCATGCACACACTGATGTACCATCCTAAGAACAAGACCTGGGCAGCAGGTGCGCCAAAGCAATTCCTTCTCTTAATTGCAGATGTCTAACAGTATCCTGTCCTGTTTGCACACAATGAGACTTCACAACTCGAGCTATAAATAGACAGAGAAACTGGGTCATCCCTTTCAGCAATTATGGATTCCTAATCACTATATACCCTGCCACACACACACACACACACACACACACACACACACACACACAGAGAATGCTGGAAGATTGACAGCCTGCAGAGATATAGCTGCTTAATGGTCCAGTCATTAGGACATCAGGGTGAATTCCAAACAGCTCTCTCGTGCTGCCCCTAAACGAACATCAAAGAGGTGATTCATTAGCATGTAGCTTGAGTGCTAAGCAGCACCCCCTGAGTGGCTTATTGACTTCTGACATATTTGAAAATGACGTGATTTATTATTAACACAGACGCTTATTATAGCACTGTAGTGCCAAGGCAAAAACAGCATTTAGGAAAAGAAGGGCTACAACTTCAAACTTCAGGTAAAACAAACTGCTGTCATACTTCTGATTCTTCAATGGAAATCACTTGCCAATTAATGGGCATTATTTCATCAGAGAAATACTAATATTCCAGAAGGCTGCAATATGTAAACAAACTCTGGAACTAATCTCAGTGTTTTTACTGGGAGCTGGGAGCTGGAATCAATATGAAAGCATTTGCGTTGTCCTAGTCATATTGTACTACAGTGCATTTTTAATGACGTGCCTATCAGGAGAACCTCCAAAACAACATCTTTATAGGCAAATTTAGACTACAAAATTGTCATGATGTTCACTTCAATGTTCAATTAATGCTTTGTTTAAATGAAAAATTATATATTGCAATGCATATTACCTTTAGAACCTTTAGAACTGCAATACCAGCCTTCTGTCCATTTCATGCAGCCCTGGTTTTAGACATCTGCAATATATTTGAGTAGATCTGCCCACAATGTGCTTTGTAAGAATCTGCACCGTCACCATAATTTTGGGGTGACATTTTTCATAAAGGTGAGGCCCACCTGCCGCTTTTAGTCCCCTCACCTTGGCTATATAGTCCCAGCATGTTGTCTGTCAGCAGTCATACCATAGAAGGTCAGACACACACACACACACACACACACACACACACACACACACACACACACACACACACACACACACAAACAAAATACCCTCTCAATACAGCACTGCTTCCCCTTGGCATGAAGCCCTTTTTTGGCCTGTCCTCTATCCCTCTTTGTGATGCGGTGAAAGCCTCTGTGTGTGTTGTTATCTTTCAGAACCGTCTCTTTCACTTTGCTGACCTGTTTGGCGAGTGCAGTTCAATTCATAGATAGATAGAAACCGTAAGCTGTAACAGGTCATATTCAGCTTGGCTCCAAAGTTAGATTTTTCATGTTTCACAATGAGGTAAGATTTTTAAATATAAGTGTGCTTGAAAGTTTGTGAACCCTTTAGGAAAAAAAAACTAAAATTCTAGAAAGAAAACCCAACTGAATAAATATGACAAAACATTACATTTTGTTATTTATTAATTGAGGAAAATGATTCTATATAAGGTGCAGGGCTTAGCGCAGCTGCCGCACAGCAAGAAGGTCCTGGGTTCGACTCCTGGGTTGGGCACAGGGTCTTTTTGTGTGGAGTTTGCATGTTCTCTCCGTGACTGTGTGGGTTTCCCCGGGTGCTCCGGTTTCCTCCCACCACCAAAAACATGCATGCGCTGGGGATAGGTCAACTGAGCACACTGTTGCCTCTAGGTATGAATTTGAGTGTGACTGGTTGTCTGTCTCTGTACGTGGCCCTGCGACGTGCTGGCAACTGTCCAGGGTGTACCCCGCCTTCGCCCAGAGCAGCTGGAATAAGCTCCAGCTCGCCCTTGACCCTAATTGTGGGACAAAGGGGTACAAGATGGATGAATGGATGGATTCAATTTCATTTGTCTGTGAGTGGCAAAAATATGTGACTCTCTACAATTAGCACTTAATTTGATGGGGAAATTAGAGTCAGGTGTTTTCAATCAATGGAGTGATAATCAGGGATAAGTGGAGACCCTGGTCTATTTAAAGAACAAGGATCTATCGAAGTCTTATCTGAACACAAGTGTATCATGGCACAAACAAAGATGACTACTGAGGATTTCTAAAAATGTGTTGTTGATTCTCATCAGGCTGGAAAAGGTTACAAGACCATGTCTGAAGTGTCTACAGTCTACAGATTACTAAAGATCATGTGGACAAACCAGACAGCTATTGGAAAAACGTCTGAAATGTTGGAGCTGTTCTGTATAAAGGAATGGGCTAAAATCCTCCAAGCTCATGCGCAGGACTGATTAACAGTTACAGTTACATTAACAGTTTACCTCAATAAACTAATGGCCAAGTATATTATCTTCATCTTCTTTTTTAAACTAAGAACTCTTTATCTTCTTTTTGGACTTGTGGACTTTGGACTTTTAAGTTCACAAACGTTCAAGCACCAGTGTAGCCTGATGGTAAAGGGGGCAATTTAGGGGTTGAAAAAATTTCAGTTCTGCTTTTTCTTTCCCTGCAACGGATGACTGCAAGTTCAGAGCATGCTTCTCCGTGGTGGTCCACGCAGAACGGCACTCATTGTTCTTGATTGCCATGCAGGGAGGGCATTTGACTCGCTTCCAAATGTAGATTGCACACCTGCAGTCTCAGAGCGCAGCTTTAGCATTGTCTGAATCGCAGGAGTAGCACAGAGGGCCAGCCGTGAATGGGAATGCTAATTACAGTGCATGGCGTGCCACATCAGTAGGCAAGGCAAGCACAGAGGGGCTGGTGGGGGGAGACTGAAGGAAAAAAAAAAGAAACGCTTCATTCACCTAAATCAGTCAACATTGTCTTGCTCTTAAATGCCATTTCTGTTGTGGGCTCTTTTGTTTACAGCATAAACAGCGACCTATAGACTGGATATTCTCCCGAGTGCAAGTTGGATTCTGGGTTTGCAATTAAATTCTTCAATTAATTTAGTATTACAAATGCAGACATATAATACAAATAATACCAGTATAAGTAACATTTTAAGTAAAAAAGGACCATTCTGTCATAATAAATACATTTATGTCAGTTTTACCTGAAAACTGATTACACCATATTCTGAATTACTCTGATGAAACTTGACAGGTTTATGTAAACCTGAATATATTTTGACACTGGCACTAAACACAAGGACAAGTGCACTCAGTGGAATGGAGGTTCGACATGGTTTGCCCTTGCTGCCCTGATGCACTACCCCTAAGGCTGTTTACTTGAAAGCTCTTCTGGCATTGCCCATCCATAAATGTATCACAATGAAGATTTACACAGCAGCACTGATGTGCACAAACTAGGGGAATTTGCAGTAGCAGAGGTTTACAAGCATTCAGTCATTAAACTTTTACCGCCAGAGACTCCACATCTCACATCATTAAACCTGCACTTAGCTTACTGAGCACCAACAGGACACAGAGAGAGGTCGAAAACAAAAATGAATGATACAAAAAAAAAAAAAAATGTCAATACAAGCTGTGTTAACGTGACCCAGCGTGATAAAAACGATTAGCTGAAAAGCATCTCCCTGGGGCCCAGGTGACTGCAGCAATCCCCTTCAGCCTGAGCCAAGAGCTGCTGCTGCAGATGGAAAAGGAAACTGTCGAGAGCCAGGCAGGTTGCTTTCCTCCACACTGCTAAAGCAGGCTGACCCAACAATAACACTCCGTGATTTTCTGACTGCCATAGAATATACTTACACATTAGTACTAGTGCTATGATTCACTCATAAAAACGAGTTATTTTTCCCAAATATCTAATATTGTTTATGTTCATGTTTTAAAAAATCATTTAGGATTTAGCCACACAGTGGTGTCACCATGTCCTGCAAAACAGCTGGAATCATTGGCTAAATCTTTGCAAATGCACTTTGTGTAACGCATTTAAATAGCTGTATTGTTAATAGAGCCAATTAGCCATTGTTATAATTTAAACATAATTGTTTAGGTAACATCAAATTGATAGTGGACATTTTGTGTGGATAATGTCTGAAGAAGAATTTCAACCAGACTGCACTGAGGATGCTGTAACATCAAAGTTCGGATCTGTAAACCTTATGTCTGCCAGTAAATGTGACTTTTTAGACATTTCATTTCCTTATACAATGAAATGCATTTCTAGGTATTATATGAATGTAGAAAGTACATTTGTAGAACGTAATGTAGAAAGTAAATTTGCTACCCTCAATTCTAAAAATCAACAGTTTTTGAATACAATAGCAATGACACACAGGATTCTTCATTTCTTCAGATAAGTGTTTCAAAAGTTCATCAATGCACCATAGCATTTCAACCAGCCCTAGTGTTCTTTTAAATGAAAAAGTCCTTGTCTGAATCAAGTAATGCTGATGTTTGTTCTGATTTAGTGCTTTAGTAACGATAATCATATGAGTGACTGATTTTTAAGACAAGAAAATTTAATTTGAACTCACATAATTTATGGTCTCCATATGGTCTTGGACATATATCAATATATACGCATAAAGAACTATTACAGGACAAAGCACTCAATTACTGCCCTAACACAATGTCCACAGCCTTAAAAAAAATATATAGCAAGCACCAATACTCAGGTGGGCTTATTATTTTGAGCATGAAGGGCAGTGCAGAACCTCCTTGTCTAATTCTGGATAGTGCGGTGCATCTTCCAGAGGATCTATCACTTCCTTCTGGCCAAGACACTAGGGGAAATCTTTGTTTCCCACAATGTCTGGTCTACCCTTTCCTATTATGCACCAATCAGCCAATTAAGGCCAAGTCTGAAGACGCAGCTATTCATCACAAAAATTCACAACAGCCTGAAGTGCAACTTCCACTGAGTGATTGCATTATCATTTGCATGAATTTGAGAGTGCCCTTGATGTGGTACAGTCTAAATGCTGGCTATAGCTATGGTCTGTGGCCTGGCTTCTCTACTCTGTAATTGAGAGGATGAGGCTGGGAGGGAGGTTAATGATGAATGAGCAATTATCCAAACATCTGCTGCCTCCATATTTATTTTCCAAGTATTGCTAAAAAAAGCCAGAAAAATCCCAAAGGCAGCCTCATCTGCCCTGCCACCATCTCAGTCCCAGCTACACAAGCTCCAGCCACACTCTCCCAGCTGCTCTACCTGCCTATGGAATATCCTGTGAACCCTGAGAAACACACAGGAGGATATTCTGGGAAACAGAGGTGTTACTGAATGGGAGATTTGACCTGTAAGTGAACCCCACAACCATGCATAATATTTTTGCAGAAGTTTACTCTGAGGAATGCAGAGCTTGAGGCCAGCATTTGTTAGCTTTGGGGTGAAAAGGCTGCTGTTCGCAGTCTGTGACTGAGAACTGGTCATTGAATTTATAGAGCTGAATTGTCTGAAGAGAAAGCAAGCCCTATGTGAGGAAAAGGCAAAGGTAAGGGCTAGTCATCTAGTCTGGTTTCTCTTCATAGATTAGCTTCCATTGATCAAGCCTTATCTCTTTGTCTGGCGTGCCGTTTGGAGTGAGGTCTGGCTGTGTATGGTGATAGGTCCTGGTCTTTGTCAGCTGTCATTGATCTCTATAGCCTCAGGACTCGTTTACTCAGACTGCCAAGCATGGGAACTTCAAAGTGGCCAAAAGAAGCAAGAAGTTCATCAGTGGAATGAGAAAAATATGATCAAATATTGAGATATAAAAGATTTCGCCAAACGGATAACATTTAGGAAATTTGACAATGTTTTGATTAAAACAGCATCACGACATGGAAAGTAATTACCTCAAAAGAAGAGGCAAATTGAGAGCAAATTGAACAAGTATTGGAGACAGTGACAGTAAACACTTTAAAAAGTTTACTAATTTATTCCACAGTTAGTTTTCGGAGTGATCCCAGGGGATAGAAACAATAATGAAATGACCAGTGCAGTCAATAAAGACCGGGAAGACAGCAGAAAATCTCAGTCTGACTATAGTTTTCATGTTTTTACTTTAGATTCTGTATACAAGGAATGAAACAGCCTACACTTTCCCACCATGAGTATTTCACAGCCCAATCAGACGTGCATTGAAGCTACTCTTTTCACTATTGACCACAGCCACCCTTCCAGCTGGGAGAGCGCCAGAGATGGGGAAGCTTCTGCATTAGCATCGAAAGCACTTTCATCAAGCAGGTGGCAACTGGCAGGGGGAACCAAATGAGATGAGATGGTGAATGTCTCAGCAAGCCTCTCAGCAAGCTCCTCAAGAGATAATCAGCGGGTTGCTTTTTTTTACCTTTCAAATGTATTTGTTGATATGACTGAGTACATGAAATCAAGCTTCCATAAGAGTCACACTCTAAAACCAGATCTGGCACTTTGCAGAATGAGAGGCAGATTATGGGGTATTTTTAGGATTGAAGGCATTAAGTTGATTGGCATGAGTTCCACTCTGAATGTTTAAACCATTTAAAAAAAACTCTCACTTGATTCTTGATTCCAAGGGTTTTAGCACTTCTACGTCGCACTGCACATGCCCCAAACGGTTTGGGTATACTCTTGGAAATGTAGTGCCAAAAATGGAGCTAGAAGAACCCCCAAATGGATCCCTTTCATTGGGTGGTTCCTTAAAAAATTATAATGGATTTAAACCTTTTAAAGTTTAAAGATTCGAACAATTCTCTTCTAGTAAAATGTTGTTTTTTTCTAGAGCAGTGTCCAAGCCAAGAACCATTTAGGAGAGCATGTTAAGGCAAGTGGATAAAGTGCAATCTTCGACTGTAAACCAAGGTCCTGTGGCAGACTTCCTCTTAGTGAGAAGATGCCCTGAAAGTAAGGGCAAGTAAGGGCAGCTCAGGTCATAAGGCTCCTTATAACCTGACAGGGTGAGTTGAGCAATCACAGACAGATCGATTTGTCTACAATAGGCCCCATTTTCCCTCAGGAGAGAGTTGAAATGAGAACAACCAGTAGCTTCACTGCTGGAGATGCTGATCGTTCACAGCCAGATAGCACTACTGGGCAATACTTCTTTACACACATTGTTTCATTTGAATAACCGCAAATAAGACTATTTTCCCCTCAAGCTGTAAAACATTGGCAAACACAAAACTATGTATGCACGTGTCTTATTCCCTACTGTATCACACCAGCAACGGCCAAAACAAACACCTCGCTTTGTATTATTTCTTTATATAAATGCTGAAGATGAAATAAGCCAATACAGTTAGATGTGCATACCTGAAGAATTCCATGAAGGAGAATCCATAACCATGTTGTTCTGCAATTCCAGCACACACTACATTAGCAGATGCTCCTATCAGTGTCCCATTACCTGCAAGACAACAGGGGAAATGAATGAAGATGTTTTGTAATGTCTATAATTAGTGAATTTGTATTATTTTGCTAGAATATTTTTTTTATAAATCAGCAAAGAATTTGTGTCGCCTCCAAGTTGTGTCTGTTTTACATACTATGTAGTTAAGTGTACAATATAAATCAATTTAAAATCAGATCAGTTCAGAGGGGAGTACTTCATTAACATCATGCAGGTGGTTCTCTATAAGTGGATTACCAACACTCCCTGAACTCCCTGAAGATGATTCTGGGATCATTTGTACAGCATACTTTGCGGCGCTCAATGCAATTTAAGGCTCTATGGTGAATAATCACTCCTTCTGGCAGATCAACAAAGAAATGACCTTGAGGGGCAAATAGGAAAAGTGCTTTTGAACAAGGTTTCTTCTGTGGTTTCAGCTGTGGGAGCCCAGGGCATAATGGCAGGATGACTTTACCTTCTGATGAAGACTAAAGTCACCTCTTCATCAATATCTGTCACTCCCTAGAACCTCCGAAAGTCAAAATAAAACAAGTTCTGATGCCAGATCTAAAAGGTTGAATTAGCCACTTTCTTAGCTATAAAAGACTCACTACAGACACAGGGGACATTGATCCAGCTCTGGATTAGTGCAGCAAGTTCTTAAACTCCATTATGCAGACTGGCAACCATTGCATGCTTTTGACAAACTGCTGTTGTGCACAATTGTTTATCTCAATTATTATGTATAATAAATGAACTTGGTTACTAAACACTGACGAATGCTGCTTTGTCGCATTTCTTCCAAAAGCAATTAGCCTTTCTTTGCTTTATTCTTACATCTTGTCAGATTTCCTCTTCCCACTTAGCCATGTAGTGGTTTAGGAAATAAAAACTAACTTAATCGTCCTCTGTGCTTAAAAAGAGCTTAAAAATCTCTGCTTTTGTAGCATTGCACAGTAAGTTCAGGGATTTTGGTGCTCCTTTCCACTAAAGCTTCTCGAAAGGTTAAGTTGTTTAGACCTACAGAAAACCCAGGTCAATATAACTAGTCCACATCTCAAAAGGTGCCGTTGTGATAACAGAGCCAGACGCCCGGCATAGCATCCTATCGATACCTAGCACATCTGTCACACCTACTCCTATTAGGCCAGAGCTCCACCACACCATTCACTCTGTTTTCACAACCCACAGACGCCCAAGCACTTTGCCGAGACAGCCTTGAGGCATATAGTACTACTATATAAGAAAGGCTTTCAAGAGAAAGCTAAACGTTTCTCTCATTTCTACTGCAACATCATCAATACGAGTTGAGAGAAGCTCAACAATGATCATCTATATGCTTAAAGAACTATATCTAGTAGAAATGTCTTGATTGATTACATTTCATACAGAGTATTCAAGGGTGCAATAATGGTGTCGTGACATTTGAAGTTTTAGGATTAGTGGTACCATTCACATTGGGGTGTTAAAATCTTTTGTCACACACAGTAAGATAAAAGGTTTACAGTACTTAAAATGTGACTGACCTCCTAAACAGGCTCCCATAGCCAAGGCAAAGATGAGAGGTTTCACAGGAAGGTTGACATCAGCATCCTGACTAAGGTTGATCAGCACTGGAATCTGTCAATAAATAGGCAGAAGGCATATACATAATTAATTAACATAGTTAATTCATTAGCATTTGGAACATATACATACATCCATAAACTGGCTTACAGTGTGGAAATTTAACTCCTTAAATTGCAGGCTTATTATTTGGTTACTATAAAATAAGAATTCAATCCATTTATTTGATGTTACTGCATAATTAAATTGCAAATAAATTCTAATTAAATTTAATTACACAGTCTTAGAGAGAGGCTTTAAAGTTAATTAATTACAATTAGTTTCTGATTATAAGCTGTTGAGAGTGGTGGATATGAAAGGCTGCATTCTAGAGAGTACCAAGCCACCTCGCACGAAATGGTTTCAATTATGCAGCTAATATTACAATCTTTTATACATTTTTGGGTTTATCACTATTTTATCTTATAACCTTATAGTACATATAATATAACATTACAAACAAAACCTCAGAAGACATGTGTAGAGTCATCGGTCATAT
>JBBPDC010000109.1:11267971-11278446 GCA_037974485.1 Hemigrammopetersius urotaenia | reverse complement strand
TGCGTAGTGTAGACCCAGCTCCCTCTGTCTGGGGGAGAGAACGAGACAGGTTTAAAACATGCGTGAACCGGACAAGTCACTGATAACAAGGTGAAATTCATCATAGCTTGCGTAGTATAGACCCAGCTCCCTCTGTTCGGGGGGGTTAACGGCGATATTTTTTTTATCGCGCGATAAAAATCTCTCGCCGTTAATGCCCCAGCACTAATATATATATATATATATATATGTATATATGTATATGTATATAATTTTTTTTTGTAGACCCCTGGTTTCTTTGACCATCATTATATAATTATAAAGCCCCAAGGTTTCTCAGAAATGCACTCCTTGAAATTGAAACTCTGGGCAGGGAAGGACTAAAGACAATGTTTTGATATATTAAACACATTAAGAGACAAGGGACAGCACACAAAATTAACCGTGAACTGTCTACAAAAAATTCGAAGCACTGCAGATACACAGGTCATGCAAAATACTATACAGAATTATGATTCCTCATTTGAACTTTTCTTCAAGGCATAGCCTTTAAGTCCTACCTCTCAAACACCTTGCCTTGCAAGCCTGTTAACAGATTGAGTCATATTTCTGTATCACACAGCTCAGGGGAAAGAAATCAATAAAGAGCGACATTGGATTTTTCTATTTTTTCCTCCCTTAGTTTCAGGCACACTGCATGAATCAACAGTGTCAGGAAAATTGGATGGAGATGAAAATATGGTTCAACCACTGATGTATGCTCCGAATTTCACTGCAACTGTCTCAGCCAAGAAACACAGCTAATATTGACACAGTTAAAAGCGGTTCCTCACTGAGGCTTAAATGCGGAGTGTGTTTATCATACGCAGCAGGACAGAGGCAAAAGAAATTATCTGTGCGTGCTTAGGTTGGGAAGGAATTCTTTTAAAAAATGGGTTTAAAATGTTTTGAAGACTTTGCAGTGTCTGGTAGTGTTGCTGAACATATAGGCGAAGCTTTGTGTTGCCTCAGTCTTGCGGTCTACTTTACTGGAAACACCTACCATGTACAAATAGGTACACTGAATAGGTATACAATCACAGATTGTAGACCATCTAATGTTATAATTAATCAGTCACCCGTCATTCCATTTTATGCGCACAGGACCACTGCTGACCTGATATTATCTAAATCTTAATACTGCTGACCCCATCAATCAACCTAAAACTGAGAAAAGTCTGTTAAATGACACCACTGCAGTCCATTGTTTTATTAGGAGAAATACAGAACAATTCAAGAGGTTTAAAACAGTCTGTCCTTTTAGAAACCCTATCAACACATATAAACACTACTACAAATACACTCCACTTCTTCGTTCTCGGTTTTTCCTTTCAGGGGTCGCCACAGTGAGTCATCTGTCTCCATTTCATCGCGTCTTCTGCATCCTCTCCCCTCACACCAACTAACTGCATGTCCTCCTTCACTGCATCCATAAATCTCCTCTTTGGTCTTCTTCTCAGCCTCCTGCCTGGTGGCTCCAACCTCAGCAGCCTTCTAACTCTGTAATCATTGTCTCTCCTCTGGACGTGTCCAAGCCATCTCATTCTGGCCTCTCTGACTTTATCTCCAAAGCATCTAACATGAACTGTCCCACTGATGTACTCATTCCTGATCCTATCCATCCTTGTCACTACTAAAGAGAACATCAACATCTTGAGCTATGCAACCTCTAGTTCTGCCTCATTGCAACCATCTCCAAACCATACAACATCGCTGGTCTCACCCCCATCTTGTACACCTTTCCTTTCATTCTTGTTCACCTCTTCACCTCTTTACCGCTCTCCATTGCTTTGGACTGTAAACCCTAGGTACTTAAAGAAGTAGATTACTTCTACTCCCTGCAACATCACTGGTCTACTTGTGCCCCTCTCATTTACACACATGTATTTTGTCTTGCTGCAACTGATCTTACACCTCCCTGATGCAGTCTCACCTCCACCTCGAATTCCTGTCACTCCTACAGCACACCTCACGGCTGTCTTACAGCTCTCATACAGCTCTCATGACTTCTCTGCCCCTCCAGACCTCCTTATGCAATACCACAGCTCCTCTCTTTGGTCATATGCTTTCTCTAAATCTACAAAGACACAATGCAGCTCCCTCTGACCTTCTCTGTACTTCTCCATCAGCATCATTAAAAAAAAATAGCATCTGTAGTACTCTTTCCAATCTTCCAATCACACAATTGGCACCTGTCTGTTTATTTCCATCCCTATCCTTAATCACCCTAACCTGCAGCATGTCCTTTCCATCTCTATCTCTCTGCCTCGCCAACCTGTACGAATGAATCTCTCCCTCCTTATTTATCCAACCTAGCACACAATCATCATATGCCCTTTGTATGGTCTTTGCCACCTCTAGCTTCGCCATACGCTGCATCTCCTGGGACTCCTGTCTACTCTCCTCAGTCCTCTCAGTGTCCCTCTTCTTCTTAGCTAATTTCTTGCTCTGTATATGCTTCTGGACTTTTTCATTCCATCACCAAGTCTCCTTATCTACTTTACTCCTTCCTGATGACACAGCAAGTATTCTCCTATCCGTCTAATCATATTAGCTGTATCTGTCCAATCATCTGGGAGCACCTCCTGGCCACCAAGAGCCTTTCGCAACTACTCCCTGAAAACCTCGCAACACTCTTCTTTTTTCAGTTTCCACCTCCTGGTCCTCTGCTCCACCTTTGTTCTCTTCATCTTCCTCACTATCAGTTTCATCCTACAGACCACCATCCTTTGCTGTCTCACTACATAATATGTTTGTGACTCGCATGTTTGATTTGGCCTAGATTTTACATCAGATCCCCTTCCTGACACAACCCTCTGCATTTATCCAGACTTGGGACCGACACAACGAATCACTGGCTTGTGACCTCTTATGGTTGCCTTCCACAAATACACTCCACTATTACTAATATATGTAAGATAGAAATTAAAAGTTAGAATAAAGAGTAATATTGTGTTATAATCTTTGCAACGGGGCACTGCTTGATTCACTCATTGGTTTCTAGACTGGTTGAAAATAGTATCTTATTAGTGATTGATTGACCAGAACTGTTCACGTTTAACCTGAGTGTGAATACCTGACAGATTTTATTACACCTTTCTGTTCAACTGTTCAACTGACATTTCATATATATATATATATATATACACATATATAAAATATAGCAATAATTGATATTATAGCATATCAAACATAGTTCTGTTTTTTTGTTTTTAAATCCATGAAAATCATAGACACCACAGACATGGACAGCATAAGCTATAATTTTGTCCTGGCAGTCCCTAGAAATGTACTCAAGGTCGTTGAGCATGATTTTTGAGGCTAATGGATTTTCTCTGCCAATAAATAAGCACAAAATGTAAACGGGTTTAGTGGTTGTCCACAGCAGTCTGGTGCGGAGGATAAAGACTCAGCAGTCACCAGCAGCACCACACTGACTAAGAGCATAATGATGAGATACACAAAACACTTTCCTGGGGCTTCAGCTACAGAGTTCTCAATGCCTCTGTCTTTTTCTCACACACACATACACATACACAAACAGCTCAGGAAACCCCAGTTTTAAACCTATTGGTTCATGTTGTGGCTTCAACAATCGCATATTCTTCAAGAGACTTTCAAAATTAGCCTGTCTTTATGCAGTTTGATGTGTAGCCGAACGCACGTTTGTAGCGAAAGCTCTCTCAGCAGCATCAGCTGCAATGAGCTTGAATAAATTACACAGCACAATTGTGATTACATTTTCTACTACATTTGCCATCCAGCTCATTCAGCTGTGACACAGCCAGTGCGCAAGGGAGGGCCCCGAGAGCCTGAACAACCTTACAATTGAGCTGACAAGAAAATAGCAGTTTTATCTTTCCTGTGGAACACAAATAACCATTCGAATTTCATCTGGAAACACTGAGGACAACCTCAGACCGATACGGAAACCCCTCCAGGGCTATTAGACACTCTTTCTGTTTTGTCATAACTTGAATTATCTCCTCCTAACCACCTGTTTCACCATGAACTTACTTTATACATTCATTTTGTTGTCTCTTAGAGATTGTCTGGAAAAAAGACAAGGAGACAGATTTGAGCCTCTATAATAGCAGTTCACCAATATTTCTTTCTAGCCAACATGAAAGGGGAGAAAGAAAAGAGAGGGACCAGAATGGTCAAGCCTGCAAACCTCTGAAGAACACACACTCTTGCAGATGACTCAGAACCAGGGTGAATTTTCCAAGAACATCACTAGATATCCTGGATTACACGAAGATTTATGTCTAATGATCAAATTTACCTGCCACATCAAGAGATTTTGGCAATATTCTCTTTAGGCAATATTCTCTTTCTGTAAAATGGATCAGCATGTGGAGTTGGAGATTTATGTGTTCTCTATCATCGTATAAAAGAAGCTCCTTTATTTTTTGATAGTTAAGCATGGAATACAGTCATAATACATGACCATTATCAAACCATTATATATTATTAAGGTAACTCCCGATTCCTTAGAATTAAACTGCTGACGGAATAGGTGGTAATATATGAATGTGCTGGTTTTCATGGTCTCACAAAATAATGAATTCCAAAAGCATTTGCAACGTAATTTACAAATTTGGACTGGATATACTTAGTGAATGTCATGTTTTGAAATTACATTTACATACTAAGTTAAACTATTATTTAAAAAACGTTTCCTCATAGCCGGCCCTAAAAATGTGACTAAAATGTGAGGACGATTCCTATTTGGATGCCCAAATAGTACTGTGGGACACAAATACTATAAAAAGCTATGGAATTTTTAGCTATGTTGCCTCACGTTTCTTACAAATCACAATAAAATATGACAATGGCACTGAGATCATATTAGTATAAGTAAGTTTATATATTAGTATAAGTAAGTTTAGATGGTATTTAGAGGTTGGACATTAAAACCTTTGCTTGGCTGATGTAAATCAGTGACATTAGTATGAGTTGACCACAAGTCTAAGTTCACCACAGAAAAATGTACATACACATTGTTAGTTGTTCAAATTTTGAAAAAGCTCCCTGTTATAGTTTTGCTCCTGAGGTCTTTTCTGCCTGAATAATCAAGAACGAAGAGGGAAATAGGATTAAATTAAACTCTCTGTATTATTATGTGTTGTCACACAACAGGAAGTAATTGCACCCACAGTACTGTATACACACTGATTGTGAGTCTAACTAGACATCACATATTTAATCCAAACACACTTTCTGATGTGTCAGACCACTGAAGCGAACCACCAAACAGAGCGAGAGAAAGAGAGCATGCGGGTAACAAATGGGAGTTATTCTTTTTGAGCTTGATGAGAGCCTGCAAAATCGATATGATCCATTACCACCCAAGCTGTACTCTAAATATCCAATGCTGTTTTGCTCCATGTGTCTCTGTCTCCCATTAGACAAAAAATAGGATGTGAGGAGAAAAAATATCTAATAAAACAGAGAGGTATGAGGAAATGGTGAAGAAGCGCCCGTTAAGAACAATGTCCGTGTACTCTACAGATAAGCCACATCTGTGTGAGAGTTAGACCAATAATCTATAGCCTTTTCTTTCCCTTACCTTTCTATTTTCCTTTCAAAACCAGACGTACTGCTCCCTCCATAGCCCACCACAGTACTTTTTAACTTTTCTTGTAAAAAAAATAATACATGCAGAGATCACTATCATCCAACAACAAAAAAATGCATTCATTAAACTTAAAATGGTGCTGGGGCAGGAAGGAATGCCATAATTATTTAAAATATTTATACTGTAAATCCGAGATTAGATTTCGTCTCATCATTTAAAAACAAGAAAAAATAAGAAAGGACAATGGAATGATTTCCCCAATATGAATTTTTTTTAAGATGAAATATTTAGGCCCAGTTTGAAGAAAGACAGACTTAGCAGGCATAGAAAAAATATTAGGCCTGGTTTCAAGAAAGGAAACTTAATTTACTAATCTTTAGGTCTAGTATAACCTTGCCATACTTTAGGCCTAGTAACAAATTTAATTTACTGAACTTTAAGCTTTGTATCAGAAAAGGAAATTTAACTGAATTTAATTGAAATTTAGGCCTAGATTAATATTGCATTGAATTCCCTGAACTTTAGACCTAGTTCAAGGAATAATATAATTATTTCACATAATTGAAGACCTAGTCTAAGGAATAATACATATCCACTGAACTTTAGGTCTAGTTTGAGGAAAAAAATAGTTAACTAACTAAATTTTTAGCCTATTAAAAACTCTATGCTCTAACCAATCTATCAGTAACTCTGATTTGCAAAAGTTCACCGGACACGAGAAGATATTTCAAACAAAACCAGGCATTACTCTGGTGATTTCTGGAAGCTATTGTCAGTTTTGCTGAATGACTGCCCAGTCCAAGGCTTTAATCATTCTTTAGAAACCTAATGGTTTCACGGGCTAGCTTTATGTGGGCAGCCCAGTTAGGGCAGCTGCAGTGGATTGTGTCATGCTGTTCATTTGGCCACGCAGTGTTGGCAGCAGGTCAGCTCGTCTGCTCCATGCCACTCATCATTTCAGCCAACAGCATTGGGAACTCACACTACAGGCCAAGTCAAACCTGACTGACCAGTCACTCTCTCTGGTTCTCCATTCAATCACACACAATGCAGTGGTCACCACTTTACATGGACAAGGGACCCACCATTTAGTATTCACCAGCAAAAAAGAAAACAATCACAAACTTCTTGCACGAACCACTCTCCTTCTGGTTGTGGTGATGGGCGATGAGATAAGGGTGTGTTCTAATCTTGAAAAGCATCAGCCTTTAGTATTGAGCTGTATTCAAATTCTGGCTGCAGTATACTGTATAAATCCCTTACAAAAGGGTTTATGATGGCCTGCTGTTTGATTAGCAGCGAGGTGATAGTCATTTGTAGTAGCGCTCAGTGATGGATAATTAACTGGTAAATGTGAATATGATTCATTATCCAGTTTTTATTTTTATTTTATTTTATTTTCACACTTTTTTTTGTTGCCAACTTTTGTATTTGAAAAGAGTTAAAAAGGTCCATGTGTATATGATAGCTATCCTTGCATTTGCTTTTTTTCCTCTTTGATTGTTTCAGCGTGTTAAATGTCCTCACTATGCATCAAAACCAGAGAAACACCAAACCAATATATAGCAGCAAGAAAGGATCTTTTCAGTTGCTGAGGTTAAGGTTGGGCTCATGCTTATTAAAATTATTCTTACACATATTATTACAAATATTATGAATGAGGCTGTTGGTTCAGAACTACGTGCTGCATAAATGTGTAAGATTATTCGTTTCCAATGACTGAGCACCCACAGTCATGTTTTTGCTGATTTTATACTGGGAACACAATAAAATATGTATATTTAACGCTGCATTCAACATACATTAAAACACAAAATATTAAACATACCCTAACTTTTGCACAGGCCATTTGATGTTTTATTTTATCTCAATACAATGAATTTAGCAAATAAACATGAATAGAGCATGGAAATCCACAAAAGTGTGTTCTCTGTGGAAAATGTATACTTAAATAAACATGTAATTCAACCAGGGGCCATGTGGTTGAATTGCATGTTTATATAAGCATGTATTTATGCACTATTTTATGCACTCTTGATTCTAAACATGCAACTTCCTTGGTCTGAAATATATGTTTGCCTGTATTCCACTAACCACAGGGTGACATGCAACAACAATGGTTAGTTTATTCCAGGCTGGAGAAAGTAACTTTCATGAGTGTTCCATTATTCAAATGGTGTATACTGTATTACCCCATAACCTGACAAACTATCAAAACAAACGTGCGTGTGTAAATGTGTATGTGTGACAGTTTTTTACCATAGTGGCGGTGAAGGGGATATTGTCTATAAGAGAAGAGGCCAAGGCTGAGACCCACATGACCAGGATGATGGCGATGGCCAGCCGCTCTGCCTCTGGCACAGCCTGGCAGAGGAGATAACAACACAAACATGTTACTACCAAACACTCCGCTTTGGGTAAACACACACTCACACAAACACACATACACACACGCCTCTGTGTGTGTGTCACCCTCTCTCCTCACTGGCCTGTGGATGCCAGCAGTTAGGTGGGAGGTCTAACAGGCTGTGTATTCATGACACAGACACACTGCATTCATTATCATTGCATTCACAGACTCTTATGGCGTAACAATCGCGCGCACACACACACACACACACACACACACACTCTCACAAGTCCTATGCCCCTGTCTTTCCATCCAACATCTGAACATATTTTTCCCTCTGAAACAATATAGATTCATGCTCTCCTGCTTTTTATTATTTCTGCCCTTTTGTTTTTCACATAATTCATTTCGCTCTCTGCGTCTCTAGCTCTCTCTCGCTCTCTCTCTCTCTGTCTAGTCTCGGTGTGGGCGGAGTGTGTGTGGATGTGCTCACCAGCAGCACCTGTCATGAGTAATTACTGTGAGTGTAAAAGGCTCCCATACCAAACACATGCTGACGGCTCCATCAGAGTGTGATCTCCAGCCGGCCACTGCAACGACTGAGCAAAATCTCTATGACTGTAATACGACCCCGCTAAACCAAACTAAAGACAGCGATCAAGCATGAAGATGGAGAATAACTACTGTCTCAGCCAGTCAAGGACCTACTTTCCCTTAATTTGGTTTGAATGAAACTGATACCATTCACACTGGTGTCATTCACAATCACGCAACTATTATACAAATCAGTATTATGCAAATTCCAGTGTAATAAGCAATAGAAATGAAATGCTACTTTACATTCAAGGCCAGTGTTTTCCAACGTGTGGGCCGTGCTGCACCGCGAAGGCTTTTCTTTTTCATAGCAAAAAATGGCCCCAATGTAGACAACTCATTTTTAATATGAGAAATTTAAGTTTTGTGTTTTATGTTATAAATGGTTAAAACTGGGTCTTTAAATCAAAATCAATGCATAAATCAAAACTATTTAAACAGCACAGTAGTGGCACTATGGTAGTATCTGGCACTACAGGGAAGAGGTTTTGTCCAGTGAAGCCAAGTAATCATAAGATATCTCTTAAAGACTAAACACAGCAAGAATCCACCTGATGTTATCAAACAGGATAGGATACATCTAATTGAGGGCTTTTGTAGTTCATTATGTTGTTGGAAAGATTGGAAATCGCAGCTCTACATTTTTACAATCAGGACAAAAACCACACACACACACACACACACACACACACACACACGCACTTTATTGTTTTTAATTTTTAACAATAAGGTTACCATTTCTGAAAGACAATGTTTTCGTTTTGACAAAGACATTTAATTGTAGGTTTTCTTGAAGTAGACTCACTTTTATTAACAATGCTGTCTGCTCCCCAATGTAGTCAATGAGCTGCAACTGAGCCAAAGCCTTTGAAACACACACAGAAAAAAAAACAGGCACAATTTATTAGACTCTGTAGAGTGAAAAAAAGGAAAGACAACACAAAAGATGACTGCACTGCCCCAAATTTCCATCCACTAAACACTGCTCAAGTGTTCAATTTTGAAATGTCTCAGTTCCAGGAACACAATGGTGGTGACAGTGTTTGTGTGTGTTAGCTCTTATGCAGAGAGTAAATAGCTGGAGCTGTGCTAAGCTGCCAGCCAGGCCCCAGGGTGGAGTTTCCCCTCTGCTGTCCTGTCCTTCTAAACAAAGGATTAGAACACCAAGTGCAAACAGCCAGGCAAGCACTTCTGCTGCTGACTCCTGTGTTATCCTTCCCTGTCTTATGGGTATGCAGTAATACATTAAGATATTCTCAATAATGCAAATGTACACATATAGCATAATCAGTATCACAAAACAGTAGGAGCCTAGAGATCAGGCGTCACACTGAGAAACGTTCAGGAACAATATGCTAATTGGATGTGTGAGTACACTGTCCATCACAAGTTGATACAAACAAGCCCAATAAGCACAGTTCCATTGTTGGTTGGCAATAAACTGCACACATTAACAAATAACTGAATGGATTTTTGAGGGGAAAAAATATTAATGACAGTATTATCTTGGGATAATAATAAGCACTCAACCCTTCAGCTGTTTAAAGCACTAAAATATTTTCAGTGATTGCTTTATTAATAGAAAACTGTCAAATTTAGGCAAAACTTGCTCTTCATTTCAAGGACGACATTTAATGAACATGAAGCTGGTAAAATATCCAAAAGCATTAAATAGTTTTATTCTGCTACAATATTTTTCTCAGTAATAGAAAAGTATTTTATGTCAGGTTTATGTCAGTTGTCATATAAGGTTTATGTAGGTGTCATGTAGTCTTAGGAGCGACACTGTACTGTAAAATTCTAATTGCAAAAGAAGGCAGTGAATCTGCAAACTATTGACAATGAATATGCAGTCGTGTGTGTGTGTGTGTGTGTGTGTGTGTGTGTGTGTGTGTGTGTGTGTGTGTGTGTGTGTGTGTGTGTTTGTGCGCG
>JBBPDC010000109.1:11254443-11267871 GCA_037974485.1 Hemigrammopetersius urotaenia | reverse complement strand
TGTGTGTGTGTGTGTGTGTGTGTGTGTGTGTGTGTGTGTGTGTGTGTGTGTGTGTGTGTGTGTGTGTGTGATTCTGACATTTTTATACCTCCATGAGAACAAACAGAGCGGCAAAGAAGAGCAGTGTGGCCCACTCCACTCGGTGCAGGATGATCTCAAAGTCCTGAATGTCAGCCAGGATCAGCAACCACAGAGCCCCCAAGATAGCAATCCAACCTGCAGGACGCAAGCAGCACATCAGACAAACTTTTTACATCAAGGGAAATGAGCTCCACATAAAGTATGTTAAACAAGCTAATGAATATGTTCAGTACAAACACTGATATCGTAGCAAGTGTTATTATCTTCAATCCAGCAGGTATGTCTAATATTTTTCATTTTGAGATTGTTGTAAGCTACTTGTAGAACTATTTAATTTCTTTCTAGACATTAACTACGTGTTTTCAGCAATCTCAAAATGAGAAATCTAAGATGTAGCAATTAAATCTGAGATCATTTCATTTGCCTATACATCTCACCACGCATCTGTAGTGGTTTATAGATGCTGCTTTGAAACAAAATTTAATTTGCGCAATTGTAATCAGCCAACACATGTGGTGTCTGAAGTTTTGCTCATTTAGTTACACACTGGAGCTTTGAGGATAATGGAGTTAACAAGTAATTAAGTTTATTTCCCACTACCTAACATAATGCAGCTGCATCCCTAAACCACTGTACACACTTTCCTCAATGGACACTCTGGCAAAAATTTAAAAAATTAACCATCCTACAGTTGAATGCATGTCTATTTGCAAGACTGTCCAGTTTAAAGACTAGAAAAATAAGAAATAATATCTTCTGAAAAGCTCTACTTAAGGGCAAAGCCGTTCTTTCCTGGATCACTGACTAATACGGAAGGACAAAAACACAAAAAGGGAAATCTGTAAATCTGTAAATTGTATCAAACTGATGAGGCAGAGGGAGATCATGCTGCACTACTACTAAATAGCAAGACAAAATAACAAATGCTAGTTTTAGGTTAAGTAAAAGCTAGCCTAAGTTGTCTCAAACAGACTCTGAATGATACTATTACAATGCATAATGACAAAATGAATGCTACTACTGTTTTGCTATGCCACTTGATGTATGCAAAAATATAATACAATTACTTGCATTTTTAGCAATGTACTGGAAACTCAAAAAAACTAAATCAGAGCAACTTATAGCAATATATGAGAGCAGTGTTTAAAGATTTACTCAATAACTTTCATTCCTTGCAAGTGCTGTCTAGATTGGGATCAAACCCTCAATCTTCTATATGCACAGCACTTGGTTTGCCCACTCTCCCATTCTTTACACCTCGTTCACACAACGTGACCCTGTGTTGTCAATCACAAATACTACCAACATTATTATAGTCAGTCTTCCAACATGTCATGTCTACTGCCATGCGTTGCACCCATAGCACCTGATGTCTAAAATGAATGTGAGTTATGTTTTGTAATCACTATTTTTTAATGTTGAATATTGAAGACTGTTGTAACATTAAATCAGCAGCAGTACTGACATTCAATAAACACCTAATCAGTCATCAGTGAGTGCTGCTGAATCAATGCTCAACCAGATCGATTTTCTTGCATTGGCCCGATGGCCAGGAAGATTAATGCAAATTTAACATCAGTGATTTATGCTGGTTCAGCAATTGGTTTCAATCTCACTTTGCTATCTGGGACTTTAAACATGTCTTGGCTACATTTGGGGTGAAGTGGGAAACTGAGACATCACCTAATACTTATCCTGCATTTCTCCTTGTCTTTATCTCTCATTCAATCAGTGAGACTGACCCAGCACTGCAACCTAAACTCAAGCACTCCACTCGTGTACATCCTTCAATCAGCAGGAACCACAGCAAACAGTACCTCTCAATTAGAGCCTCGCTCCATCTAACCCACACACAGCATAATAAACACCCAGCATGTGTCAAACACACACTTCCGCCGCAAAGAGACTTCCAAACACAAACTCTAAAGCAGAGGCCTCAAACTCAAAGTACCTGTGGGTAAACTAAAATTAAAATATGAAAATGTTTCCCATACTTTATTTCCAAATGTGAATTTTAATTACATAGTACATTAATACACTGGCCAGCCACTTTATGAACCCGCACAACCTTGAGGGACGTCTGAGTCCAAGAATGTTATCACTGGTAATCACGTTCCATTGTTATCTGTATGACAATGAACTTGAAATTTGAAACTCGTCCTGTTCTGACCATTAATAAAGAAAAAGGTATAGAGGGCTAACGAATGATGCAAGTAACAGATTACAATTTGAAACTACAAAGTGCACCTGTATGCAGACCTGCCATTCCCACATAGTCTCTTTTTATTTTCTATTATTAATGTAATCAGACTGAGCTCCTTTTGCACAGCTTATGTTAGGTAACTAAGTTTGGTAGTTAAAGCGATGATTGAATCAAAATAATTAGCCATAAAATACTGGGGAAAAAAGAATTTGCAAGATCCATATATGGCTAAATCATGATGGGCCATGCGAAGCTGTGTTGTGGGCCACAACTTTAAGGTTCCTGCACTAAAGCCTTAACTACTCGACACTCAATACTAAATCTAAAAGCAAATGATCATAAATTACCTAAACCTGAAGCCTGATCGTTAGGAAACCTTAGAGAGAGCACAACATATATGCAGATATAACGAGCATGTTATCAGGATGACAGATGTGATGTCAGTGGACATAGCTTTTCTTACACAGTTAATCTTGTCGCCAACATTTGTGGCTTAGATGAAAATGAAAATGTGACGCAAATGCTGCTTGGGTGCAAAGCAGTGACTAATTTAAAAACAATTACAGGCATACAGGCATAAAGCAAAGAAAAAACTAAAGCTAAAGATAATAGATAATTGTAGCAGTAGGCCATACAGAGGGCATGAGCTGCATTACCATGTACCTGTGTTAGTTTGTAAATAATAGGTACAGCCTCCAAATGCACCCTGTTAAAACCCATTTGTGTTCTCATCCATGCTGCTTAAACACTTCTCTCAAATAACAATCAGCATCACTCCCACTGCTGGCTGAAAGCCTCAGATTGACGAAATGTCAAACTGACATTGCCAGCTTGCTTAAATGACATCCCACAGTATGTCATTTTTTCCTCATGCCTTTTCTTAAACATCTTCAAAAGTCTCTTCCAGCGAATACTCGACACATGAACAGCATTTTGCTACGAACAAAAAGTAGACCAAAAATGTTATTCCAGAAGAGAAATATTCATTAGAATGTTCTGTTACTAATTAATAATGTTCTTTTTTCATTCCATGTTCACTCACTCCAGTGGGAAGAAATGTCTTTTAGGCTACATTTTTGGAGGATGATATTTTCTGCAATTACAGCAATCATTGCATTTTTGGAATCTGAACAATGCTTAACATGGCAGCGTTTTGAAATTGAAGCTTTGGAAAGAAGGTAAAAAAATGCAAGGCCTCCAACAGGATGTTTTCTATAACCCCAACACCAAACGCCAGACCCAAATCCCAAATGCAAACCTTTTTTACAAAAGTTGCTGTGTCATTGTCTTTGGTCTGCAAATTAGGTACAATGCCCCATTTAAATACACTATATGGTCAAATGTATTAGGACACACCTGTTTTTCAGGGTTTGGGCTCGCCCCCTTACTTCCGGTGAAAGCATACAAAGACATTTTGGACAACACCACACTTCCATCTTTGTGGACACAGTTTGAGGAAGAACCTTTTCAATTCCAACATGACTGTGCCCTAGTGCACAAAGCAAGCTTCATTAAGACATGGTTGGATGAGTTTGGTGTGGAAGAACTTGACTGGCCCATGCAGAGCCCTGACCTCAACCCCACCCAACACCTTTGGAATGAACTGGAGTGGAGATTGCATAAATCCCCACAGAAACACTCCAAAATCTTCTGCAAAGCCTTCCAAGAAGAGTGGGAGCAGTTGTAGCTCCAAAGGGGGAACCAACTCCATGATAACCTCTATGTATTTCAATGCAATGTCATTAAACTCACTGTTGGTGTAATGGTCCCAGTTCTTCTGTCCATATAGTGTAGGTCATATTGGTATGAAACAGTATGAAACGTTTGTACATAAAATCATCAAAAGGTAAGATATAAATGGTCCAGAAACGTCCTGCATTATTACATGCCATGCTTTGCTAGTATTGTTTGTTTCGACAGCTCTGCATGTAGCTGCCTGATATGAACTCTATTAACTTTTGTTGTCTTAACTGGTCTGGCACAAGTGAACACTAGCTTGGTTTATGTCTTCATAAATTTTCAACTGCTTTTGTTTACTGTTTCATCACAGCAACTTGAGAGATGACTGCGAATAACTGAAGAAGGTCACAACCTCTGGCAAACAATATGGAATTACTACACTTGTTCCCGCTGCTCTTCTACTTCAGAGCAAATGAACTAAGCACACATGATACAACAGTTCAGCTGTTTTTTTTAACATCTAAACATTCCACCTTTGCTAAAACATTTTCAGGATGTTTCTTGCCACCTGCCAGCAGTCCAGGAAAAGAGTAAAACTCAGTACTATTTATGTTTTATTTTGTTAGTAAATCCACATTCTTTCCTCTACTGAAAAAAAAATCATTGTAAAATGATTGTAGTGATTGATGTCAGTGTAATGATTCCAATTTTTTGCCAGAACTCATTAGTGTCTCCAGCATTTTTGACCACCATTACTATACAATTACAAGATAAGCAGAGTTTATTACAAATATGTTTTACATTAAACCCTGGGTTAATTACAGATATAACTAGGCCTGTTTGCCATCATCACAATGTTTGGTATAAAAAAGTATGTTGAACTTAAAATAGTACTGATTCACAGGCAGTATAGTCCCATAATCTGAACATGTCCTTATAATTGCTAATAAAACTGCCAGACAGTGTTTTAGTTGTAGTTCAATTATATGAGATTTTACTATGGCCACATAAAATGAACGTTTTTTTTAATGTGCTCAATATAATTTGGGAATACTGTGTTGGGGTTAGATTACAAGGTCAAAAACATGAGCTGAATTACTGCTACAAATCACCAAATGTTAATAGAAAAGTGTATGATACATCTGCTATATACACCATTTATCTGTTCAGGCCAGCTGAACACATCATGGTCTCACAGTAAAACAGCTAAAATGACAGGATTCCATTAGATACTGCTGTGACACAGCTCCCATTACCATGAACTGCTTTTGTATCACACCAGTGAACAGAGCAGGCTGATAAAGGGGTTGAGCTTTAGAAATGACTGGAAAAAAATGATAAGCAAAATATGCAGGTAGTGGGCTTTATACATACAGGTTCGTAATGGGGTTACTGTTATTTATGACCTAATAAAAATATTAGTTAATAAATGACCCAAACCCCTAGGTTTCTGTTAAATTATTCAGAAAGCTGCTTTGTCATTTTCGCACACAGTTTTCTAATAAGCTGACCTGAACCCTCCCGACCCACAATCCGCTATAGGGGGTTCTTGTTTTATGGGGCAGTAAATTAGTATCTGTGACTTATTAAGCAATAATATTAGAGGGAAACACATTGCATGCAAAGAGAATGTTGTATACCAAATTAAAAAATTTAGCAAAATATTAGAATTTTAACACTAAAATTACTCAAATGAAGGACAAGATATAGCCATCAGAATCACATTCATTAATATTTGCTTCAGTCAGTGTATACTGTATACACAATAGCTTGGCACCCTTGCTAAAAATAAAGTCTTATACAAGTCTTTATTGGTTATTATCTTTCTTATATAAAAACATGAAAAAATCTTAGCTTTATTTGAGGTAACTTATTAAACAAACATTACTGAATAACATGATGTCAGTGACTGGGACCTCCAGAAAATTAATTAAGGAAATAAAGTAGGATCCTACCCTTTTTAACCTCATTTTAAGTTGGTCTAAGTGTCCAGGAAATGTTAAGTTGTCATCAATCATTTCCTTTTTTCACTGGGGTTATAAAAACGAGGAGACACAGGGCCCAAATCCCTTTGTCATCTATCACCATAGGAAAGATTCAAGAACATTCTACTGGAATAAGGCTAAAGTGCGCTGACTCGCATAAATCAGAAACAGAAATAACTGTTTGCCTTATAATGCCCGGCAACCATGAAGAAGTTTAAGAAAATTAAGATGGACTTCCATGCTGGTGCAGGATCAACGCTTTGACTACAAACAAAGATGACCACAGAGAAAAGCACCAAATGCTAAGTGTTAAATATGGTGGAGGATCTGAGATGCTGTGGGGCTGTTTCTCTTCCAAAGGTTCTGACAGGATCATATACCTAGCACTACGGATTTTAAATCAATATCTGGCTGCTTCTGCCAAAAGGTTTTGGCTGGATCTTCCAGCAGCACAGTTTCCCAAAACACACATCAGAATCCACTCAAACATGGTTAAGTGAGCACAAAATGAAGCTGATGTGTCATGGCTGCCCCAGTCCCCCAGTATAAATTCTGAAAACTTGTGTGTTGAGCTCAAGAAGAGTGACCCTGGATTCTACAGGGTCTGGGAGATTCCGCATTAAAGTTTAGTAGAAAATCCCTTCTCCTGTGTTTTCATTTCTTATAAAACACTACAGGAGAAAACTCAGTGCTGTTCTGTTAGCAAAACAGGATTTCTCAAAATAGTAAGTGAAGGGGTGCCGGTGATACCGACCAAGAATAAAATGTATTTTGTAATTACCTGTAATATGCCTTGCAGTAATGAGTTTCTATGGAATGTATATGATTTCTTTATTGTCTGACAAAAGACCACATTTGATAAACTGGGGAGTTGTGATCAGCCTAATTAATACACATACATACAAACATGCAGGGTCCTGGGAGGTCATGTTTGTACCTGATAGATCAACAACAAAAAGACCTCCAGGATTTGATCTGCAACACCACCCTGGCCTCACAGCCCAATTCCCCAGTAGTACCAGAGAATCACGAGCCTCTATTATGAGACATACAGATAATATATCCGGTCAAGCTTGATCAGTCTAATCAAACACTTATTATCAAAGCCTCCCATTTTTCTCTCTCCCACAAACACACGGATCCCTAATTTTTCCCATCCATCAGGAGAAGGGGTGAGTTTGCCTTTCACCTTCTGCAAAATTTGATTAAACAGCTGAGTGCCAGTGGGAAATCATTAAAATACTGATGAGAGGCAGGAGGAATGTGAAGATGAAGGACGTAAAAGTTTAGAGGAAATGCAGACAGGGAAAAGGGAAAAAAGAGTTTAAGAACCAAGAACACTGAGGTGAGCATTGTATCCTACCCAGGAACCTCCAATTTGTTACAGGTTACAAGGGTTACTTGTTAATTTTACTCATGTAGAGTGCACTGATTACAGTAACCTCCCACTTTTTTATAGTGTAAACCCTAAATATGCTTCCAAATCTGCTCCCAGAACACTTTAATTCCTTTTAAAACTCAGTTCAATGCATTACATTTAAAGAAAATGTAATGGTAAACCCGTATTCGAATTTAAATTCCCCGCCGTGATATGCAACTCGGAAGGTTGTGGGACAAAAGTATTGGGACACCGCAGCGAGCTGAACGTTTTTCGGAGAATAAAACTAAAAATACAAATGAGGGCTCATTAGAAAGGAGTTTTAAGTGTCTGAGTGCTTTCCCAGAGATATGCAACTCGGAAGGTCATGAGACAAAAGTATTGGGCCAGCGGCGGGGCGAATGGGTCCCCTTGTGGGAAGGCATCCAGAAAAATATATTTATTGCCACAAAAAAAGCAAAAAAAGTGGAGGATATTTGCAGTTTCCACATTATTGGGGGAGTAAAAAAAATTCACGTGTGAATCTGCAACTGTGAATCCCTGATCAGCGTAAAACTGGGGGATTACTGCACACTAAAACATTCCAACCACTCAGTCATGTGGCAACAAACCAAAACAACTCCAAGGCTCTTCTCTAAAAGTGTGCTGTGATATCAGCAGCAGATCTGTTAAGTCCTACAAGTTGTATGGGTGAGCTGCCGCAAGCACATCCCACAGATGCTCGGTTAGATTGTGATCTGAGAGATTTAAAAAGCCATGACCTCACCATTACTGAACAGTTCCTCAAACCTTTCCTGGTGTCAGTCTTCTTTTATCCCAATATCTAGTTCTGACACTTCATGCCCACTCTATTTTCGCAATTGTCTCAATTATACAAGTTCTTTTATATAATGCAGCTAAGAGTTACAAATGAACTGTCAATTGATTTATCAGAGATTACTCAAAGTTGGTTTTAGATTAATATAGAATTACCTACAATCGACCACTGAAAACATCCATGATGAAGTCAAACAAATTTCAATACCAAATAACTTTCTAAAGTCTCCACTCATTATTATGATGATCATACTACAGCATGAATCTGCAATGTCTGTAGTTTCAACAAGCCTGAAAGTAAACATTTCTGAGAAAATTTTCTACTTAAATCACTGACTCCAGAGCCCCCTCAGTAATATCAGTCCTGGTCCAATCTAACTCATGTTGTAATAACTGCTAAAGGATGTAGACCATGCACCTTGTCTTTACCTACTGGTTGTGCCCCATGTGACAGAAAACTGATATGTAAACTCAGAGTATGTTGCTTCAATCTGGGATATCTGTGGCCATTTGTAAAAGAAAATTACACAGATTCTTTCATTCATATGAATCAGTCAGACAGGTCATTTACAAATGACCTGTTCTGCTAAAACTGCTCCATAAAGCTAATGGAGGCTACAGCTTGCAAGCCTGTTTAGCCTGTAAGTAATTTCACTGTAAGTCAAGAAACAACAACAGACACAAGAAGGAAAAGAAGGGCAAGACAGTAAAAAGGAATCTGTAGTTTTGTGCTCCTTAAAATGTGGATTTGTTTCTTCATGTGCAATGTGTATGTGTAGTTGTGCATGTGTAGCCCTGTTTGTGTTTTTGAAATACAAAACCACATTTGAGAAAAGTGGTCAGGGAGAGCAGGGAAAGCAGAGAGAGAGAGAGAGAGAGAGAGAGAGAGAGAGAGAGAGAGAAATATAGAAGTAGAAACCCAGAAAGAGAGAGAAGTGGAACAAAGAGCAGGTATAGATGCTACAAAGTGGCACAAGAAAACACTTGTTGTTTGCTTCAGCTCCTTTCTGTGGTATCTTTGCTTCTCTTTCATGTGATGCACAGCAATAGCAGCTGCAGGGGAAAAAAAGAAACTTTCAATGAACAACAATAGATCCAGGTAGCTCTAGCTCACTTGAAAGAAGGAAAAAAGCAGACAAAGAGGCACTTTCGATTTCCTCTTCTCACTGTTTTCCCCGTGGCATTTGCCTGTAGATAGAGATGGTTAGGAGGAGAGAAACCAAAAGCAGCAGAGAGAGAGAGAGAGATAGAGAGAGAGAGAGAAAGAAGGCCTGAGACTTCTGCAATTAAAAGAAGCCGACTGAAGAGCTGGGAGTCGTTCGGCACAGGCTCATTCATCACAGGCAAAACAACTGCGGCACTCCAGAGTTCTAGCTGCAGTCCGGACTTGCTTGTTTGTCTAAAACTCCGAGTGTGAGTTCAGTCTCATCCTCTAAACAGCGCGCCAACAGCCCTGCCTGACCCAGCGTGCTGACGGCTGAAAAGCACGGCTGAAATGAATCATCTCCTCATTGTTTTGTGGCTCAGGTGATGAATTGTGTCTAGACAGTATTTAGAGGAAAAGGAAGTTTAGGGCCAGTGGTGATGAATTACAACAGTGATTTTTAATGTGTCTGTTGTTAGCTTAGTGCTAAATTTGTAAAAATTGAAGAGCCAAACGAGTGTTTCCTGGAGTGGTGCTGGAGTACGCCATGTTTTCATTGCTTTCTCTGCGGTACCCCAACCACTTCACTTCAAAGGGCTTGCTAATTAGGCGATCAGTTGAACCAAGTGTGTTGAAGTGAGAAAAACAAAACAAAACAAAAAAAGTGTAGCTACTCTAGCAGTAGGACTGTAGGCACAGATCGATGATTTTTCTGTTCTTAATAGACCAGCTAAACCTGCCAGTCAATCGCTAAGTTGAATCAGGTGTGTTTGAAACAAAAATCAAGCTGTTCTGAACATGGTAGGTTCCTAATAAGCCAGCAGAGATTAAGTGTAGC
Organism: Hemigrammopetersius urotaenia; assembly: GCA_037974485.1. Taxonomy (NCBI): domain Eukaryota; kingdom Metazoa; phylum Chordata; class Actinopteri; order Characiformes; family Alestidae; genus Hemigrammopetersius; species Hemigrammopetersius urotaenia. The sequence continues at coordinate 11,257,746 of JBBPDC010000109.1, read as the reverse complement.
CTGAGCAAAGAGGACACAATTAATAATGTTAATTTTACACAAGGTGCTTGCACATGAACAAATTCAGATAACAAAGAAGTCATTCTAGGACGCTGGGGAAAATGTCATTGTTTGGCTGCCTCAGTTTAAACAACAGGGATTGTCAGCAGGCTGACAAGGAATAATAATAAATATAAAGTAAGAGTTCAACATGAGATGTCAAATTTGCACAAATGTATTTGTTCAGCTAAGCCATGTTTGGTGTGTGAAATTTGTTTCTATAGTTTTGCACTGGGGATGTCTACATGTCTACATCACACACTGTCCTCATTCTGCATGGCATTGTAAGGAATCTCAAACAGACTGGTCTATGTGGTTTCTGATGCGGTATCTAACTGTATCTAAAAAGTTTTACTTAGAAATCTATAAAAAATGAAATTGATCCATATGCCACTGGCTGATAAACTCCTTTTGTTTTACACAGTTCTTTTTCTTTTGCCAAACTATTCCCTTGACAGAATTTATTATGGACCCATAATAAATTGTGTCAAGGGAACAGTTCATATTAATTGTGTCAAGGGAATGGTTTAGCAGTGGTCTGGTACAAAGTGGAGCTCCTATTTAAAAGAAATGAACCTTTTAATTATTCTGTTCATATAAACGCACATTCATCCTCAATGAGTTTAGCCTGTAGGCAACGCAGATGAAGATGTAGAAACAAGTCTACATTATGGGGCAAATTCTTGACTCTCAAAAAGCTCATCTTTTCTATTGTTCATCCTGAGAGGCCAGTGACGTTGACCTTAGGGATAATTTCCTGGGGATCAGATCTGACGGAGCAGCACGGCCCTGGGTAGCTGACCCAGAAGGCATATTACAAACGAATCGGAAAGGACAAGGACAAGTATGCCAAAGACCGAAAGTGTGCAGTAATGCTGAAAGGGGGTCAGGAGAGCAGTGGGGTTTAATTAGTGTCACAGCTACAGAAGAGGAGTGAGCTGGAGATGAGTCAGCCATATTATCCATGCACATATGTGGCTTCATTACTTCAGCATGTCTGCGAGTTGCCCTTGCACAGATGTATGAGCGACTGTCTGTGTTACTAAGGTTACTCACTTATGTAAGGCATCAGAGAAGCTGCTTATGAAATAGCATGTTCTGGACCTGATGTTGCAAATTAGGACATTTATCACTATTAATGTAAATAAATTACATCACAGTGTGCCTTTCTGAGCACACCGCGGATATCATCAGTATTTATACTTGAATAAGTAACATCCTTGCAGGCATCCTGGAGGCCATTCTGCCAGAAGAACAGAAATTCATTTGTTGCATATTCTTAATGTGATCAAATAATTCAAATGTAATTTTAAAATCTATACAAGATATTCAGCAAACACTGGATACTAAAGATTGTGCCAGTACAATTACTACAATTAATCACAGCAGCAGTAGTAGCAGTAATAATAATAATTATTGTTGTTTTGTTGTTATTATTAGTATTAGTAGTAGTAGTAGTAGTAGTCTAAATCCTATATAGCTTAAAGGACTTGCAACTTAAGGTGTTTTCTACCAATGAGTGTCAATGCAAATAGACTAATTTGGCACCTGCAAAGCAATTTACCAAGTCTGAAAGTAATTTCAAGAATAACAATTAATACCCCTGAAGTGCAGGTACTAAAGCACTTTGCATGTATCTGAAGCACTTTCACACCACGGCTGCTGTCACTGTGGCGAAGAGATGATGAAAATTTACTGTTGCTCAATATTCATTACAGGCAGCTCCTCTATTGAGGATGACCACTCATCCTGCATTTCGCAGAATAGTCTAGAAAAACAAAATCCACTACGAACATTTGGAACAAAATTGGAGATATGGAGGTTTTACATAACAAGCATCAAATACCAACAGCTGACATTTAATTAAAAAAAATCTAAAAAAGTATCACTCTTAGCAGTGATTTTTCTTTCTGCATGTAGATCCCACTCCCAGCAACACACAACACTGTTCAATTAGCTGTCTATATTTGGGATCTTAGTAAATCTTAGTTTCATATGAACTCAAGGTATGTGTGTATATATATATATAATGTTCATCATCTTAAACAACATGAGGAACCCTGTAAGGGCCATGGAGCAGCATGAACTGGAATAAAATGAAGGTTTTCTGATGTTTGAGCCAAGTGTATTTGAATGTCTTATTGTTGTGTGCGCCGCCCCATCATTTTATTTGCAGGCCTTTGTTGTGTTTTAGGCCCAGCTGCAAATAATTATTTTGTCAACAGATGGCTTCATACATGCACAAATAATCTCCTATGCTAATATTGCTAACTTCATTAGCATATCTCTCTGTTTTGAAGCACCAGGGCTTATAATCAAAGGAACAGAGCAACAGTGTTGAAGAAGATAAAATTAATACATAGTGTGTCTGACATGTCAGCAACAGGATGTCTATACTTGTGCCTATTTTATTTTTGCAGTGCAGTTATTTAGGGTGACATCAAATACAGAAAGAGGAAAGAGTGGTTTATAATTGCTAAGATGTAAGGGTACAATGATTTCAATACAGTATTGAAAAAACTGCATTGCTCATACACCCCTAAAGCTCTTTTGAGGTCTCAAAATTTATCATATTGCTTGGAAACAACTATCAGTGATCAACACACGGCATCTGGGTGAAACCTACCAGAGAAAAATATACATGTGTGTTCCGGTGCAAGTATGCTGGTGCCAGTGAAGTGACACCACAGCTACAAGATCTCCAGGCCTCAGAGGGGCCTTCCTTTGCAGTTATGCACTATTTCCAGGCTAGCTTTACAGGCTAGTCTGAGGGGGAACTGTGTGTGTGTGTTGTGTACAACTTATATACATTCTATAAACTACACATAAAATCCTCTGGACTAAATGTGACTCAAATAACAAAAATATGCGATTCCATTGTTCCACATTAAAACTATAAATACTGTGAACAATGAGATTATGTTTTTGGAACTACTCTGTTTCCTCATGATGAAAAAAAGAACAAAAAAGCAGAACGTCTTCAAAAGGCACACCTATCAGTTGCTTCTCCAAAGGGACAATGTGCAGACCATGTGCTAGAACTCCACAAGCGCATTCACACACAGCTCAGATGTCCATAAGCCAGTTTGAGATGCTTTCGGAGATGCGGCAGAACACACTTTTAGTTATTGTTCATCAAGAGGTAGTCGTTACTGTCATGCAGCCTAACAATCCACTTGGCGGGGATGTCACTAGGACGGAAAGACAAGGGGGGCTTACCCCCCAGGGTTGTAGGAAGGAATTAGCGTGTATAGAGGGCTGAAA
>JBBPDC010000109.1:11243133-11254343 GCA_037974485.1 Hemigrammopetersius urotaenia | reverse complement strand
ACGCGCCTGTTTCTTTTGTCTTTTTGTTTGCCTTAATAAAGTCACGTTTAGCATGGATCCTCGCGTCTCTGCCTGCTCCATGCTCCGAGGTAGCTCAGCACAGCATGAGTGAAAGTTAAGGGAGTTCATGACAGCTGTTCAAACAAAATTGAACAGAAGGCGAATGAAAGGTCACATTTTTGGCCTTCTGAAAAATCATGTTTGGTGTGCAAGAAAGCGTAATATCTAAATGTGTTTAAATTAATTTACTGACATTCAAATAAATCACCCTTTTGTGTGCAGGACGCCCTAAGACTGAGCTCAAATAGAATGAATTGTGGTGGTTTGGTTGGTTTTAAACTGCATCAAGCCTGACAAAGTCGTAACACTCTCTCACCTAGCTCCAGATGAATTCCAGGTACGAAGGAGTTCAGGAAGAACATGAAGATCACGATGGCCAGAACGGACACACATTTCACCAGCAGGATTTTGTCTGTTATTCTGTGCTGTTAAAAAAAAGATAAAGGATAGACTGAATCAGAGATGGAGAAAAAAAAAAAAAAAAGATAGAGGCCCTCCCTGACACCAATTATGTCCTCTAAACGGTGGCTCAGGCAGAATCAGAGAAATTAGTCCTCCCTCTCTTCATTATGACGATAACATCAGAACAGGAATGGAACTGTCAAGTGGGGTTACTCAAGGAAGTGTGCGGAGTTTGCATGAGCGTGGGAGAATGTGTGGGCAGCAAGATTAGTGTACATAAGAACCTTGTTGTTCAGAACCAAGTCAAGGGTTTCCTGATTTTAGTTATTACCTTTTTCTGCAGCTCTTGGATGTTGTTCTCCCAGTTTTTGTCTTCTTGTGATATTTGTCTGGTAAGAAAGATAAAAGGTATTTATAAGAAAATCAGGCTTTTGGTGTACCGCAGAATTATAAGCTCATAATTCTTTAGGCATGTGTGAACATGTGTGAACGCTTTTCACCTGTACTAGGTGTCAGAACTTTTGGCATCAGGGCATCTAATTAACCTGCTATTAAGCTGGTCAGGTTCAAGATGTGAAATTTGACTCTGAGACTCATTTGCTCATAACACCTTTATTGTACTTTGAGGTCAGTTATCTCAAAACTACACTTCTGTTTCATTTCTTTGTCCTATCGCTACAAAAATGCCCACTCAGCCAGAATAGACAGATGGCATAATAAGCACTTACTAAACCTTGATAGCCTATACTAAGGAATGACCATATGAAGTCACTTTGATAATTATTAGATACACCCGTTTTCTGAACCATTTCTGAAATGAGGATCTCAAACAAGCTTTTATGATGGAAAAACAGCACAGAAACAGGACCACAACCAAAATTACATCTCCCCATGATTACAATTACAGCCCTCAGTGTGGTGCCTACAGAGTCAGTGTGATTCAAAATAATAACCCTCATAGACATTAGCTAGCCTTTGTAACTCATTACTGAGGGCTTGCACTGGAGGACCTGATCAGCCATAGCTTGTGTCTCACTGTGTGGGTGTATGAGTCAGGCATACAGAGGAGGTTTTGACTGACCAGCGGGCCATGGGCACTACTGCCAAGTGTCTGCTGCCCTAAGAGCTTTTCATTGAATGCCAGCGTATGATGTCAAGGAATAAATGAATAAATGAATATATATACACATACATACACATGGATGCAGAACTGGATTTGCATAGATGAAGAGGAGTGACGGATAAATGTGGAATGATGTGGAATGATCATTCCCCATAGGCTTTTAAGCATAGTTGTTGTTTCCATTCCATGCTTTGGATTATTTAGAACTGACATTAATTATAAAACATTGCATGCTGGGATTTGTTTTATGAACACAGTTGCAGACATCTACTTTGGTGTATCTTTACATTTAACTCTAACATCACACAGAGGGGAGGATCACATCAACTCCAGCAGTGGTGCTTTACCTCTGGAAGGTTCGGAGCTTCTTGCGCAGTAGGCTCTCCAGGTTAAGCACCTTCTGCATGAGGAGACACTTGACAGCAGTCTCCTCGCGGCTGGCTGGGTTGATGCGGTGCGCAGTCTGTCTCCAAACCAGAATCTCATGCTTCAGCTCTGCATATGGAAACAAACCCGGTCGTGACAAATGAGTCAACAGCAAACAAAAGGAGAGTATGTGGACATGCCCAACCCTGTGTAAAACAGGTGGGCTCAAATCAGATTACTGGGACATAAAACACAAAAGATAAATCCAAAGATTCTGCAAATTTCCTTATGGGAACATGTGGGCCAAGTGCTTATTTTGTCAACATGTTTCAGACCACGCGTGACAGCATTTCATTTTTTTAGCTCAGTAAAGACAAAGTGGAGTTCCCACCAAGATCTCGATTTACTTATGATGTTGCACTTCTCTCACACTGTGTTTTCAATGAGCTTTTATCCTGCAGATGAAAATGGCTAATGGTTTACATATGAGCCTCCCTCTTGCTCCAGGCTATGCAGCTTATTTATTTATTTCTGAGCTCAGACAGAATGAAGTATCAGTGGGCAGCTGGTAATAAAAATGTAAACACTGTGAGCATGGGCCAACCTTACTACAGCAAACAGTGAAAATAGTGGTGTGTAATAGCCATTTCCAATCATTAGGATCTGACTGAGCCCCCCTGAGCAGACATAATCCTGCCCGCTGGTGTAAGGGATTGACTGAATTTAAAATAGGTAGAGTTAGTGATGAAAAGACCAGTGAAGAGAGGATAAAGGAGGACTCCTTCGTATTTCTTTGTGGGGTTGCTAGGCACCCTTAATAGGAGCTAATTGACCCAGAGAAAACACACTGTTCACCAATCGACACAATTACTGATGGCGACAGGGTCCTGAGGGACGAAACAGGCCTGGTACTTCTGGCCAAGGGAGCTGGTACTGCGTCTTGTCCTGGATTTATGGATTTGAGATTGGACTGGCATTGAGCGTCTAGCAGCACACATCGCAGTGGTGTTCTGCACCGGAAACGTAAGAGCCTGGAGGAAACGGATTAGCAAGGCGCGGGCCTCCTGTAGTCCGAAATCATTGGACTCTGCCTCTCTACTATATTCACCAACACTGTCTGATTGTGTTTGTCCTAAACCCAATGACCTCATACAGGCGGCACAGACTGGGGGCTGTGTGGATGAAGCTGCCTGCTGTTTTTTGGTGCTCCTGGCACAAAGTAAAAAAAAGACCAGACCCAGCAAGACTGGGCTAGCAGCATGAGAAATAACAGATAAGACTTGTCCTCTTGCCTTCTAAAAGCAGTGTTAGTTCCTTCCTTTTTTTAATTCATCTGCACTGGATCCAATTTAAACAAGATGAACTAATCATATTTATGAATTAAATTAAAGTGCTAGGTGTGACAAATTCATTTAAGGATGTCCTGTGCAGTTTATGAGGAGAGAAGTACTGCAGCAAGCTTCCGGTTCAAATGTAATATTATGCATTCAAGCCCAACGGATGCTAAATGAGAAAGCCAGCAAAACTAGGGAGATTTACTGCTGAGTTAAAAATATTAGTACCAGGAATATCCAATTGCAAAAAAGATGCCCGTGAGGTCTGTTTTTTTTTTCTCGTTTTCATGTCTTTTTTTCATTATTATTATCTAATATGTCTCTTAACTAGTTCCAATAACCTGAAGTGTTCCTGATGCTTAAAGATTTTTCTTAGAATCATTCTATCCTGGAAACCTGCAGGACCTGCTTTCAAACTAAAAAACAGTGCATGAAAGGCATCTCTCCAACTCATGTTCACACCACTAGCAGCCACAAACGGTCCAGTCATTAGGGGCCTTTGTAACTGTTGCCTATTACCCTTTCTCATATCAAGTGCCTATCAGTGGGACACTAATGATACAATCCATAGCAACTGACTAAGACTGAAATATACTTTCACATTACTGAAATGGTCACAAAAATGAATCGGCTTAAATTGTACTGCCCACCACTATGCAACTCTCAATGCTGCAGAGAAGAAGCACTATGGTTACAAAAGTGGCCTGGGTGTTCAGGCCCCCACTGAGCATTCAGAGAGTGTCCTCGACCAAACACTGGCCATCTACGAAGAGGGTTATTGAAGAAGAGCTATTAGGTGGATAGGCTGTTATGTTCGTTCTGTTGTAATCCTCGCAGGTGTTCTGGGTGGGCTCAGGTGTGTTAGATGGAAGTATGAGGATTGGGAAGTACAGCCAGGATGAAGTGTCTTTTGGAAGAACAGCTGCTGACTAAAAAACCGTCTGGCCTTGGAGAGGAGCCCTAGAACTGGGAATTAGGGTTGAATCCCAGCAGCTCCATATGCCATCTGAGGCAGAGGATTTGGAAGACTATTGCTCACATTCTCATTTGGAGAGGATAGAAGAGTCTGTCTTTTTCTGACAGAAATGCCATGATGAAATGAAATGATGTAGTGCAGAGTAAAACAAGACCAATTGTCTAATACATGTAACACAAACTTACAAATGCAGGCTATAAACTACATTGTTAACAAAAAAAAGTCAATATTGTCTAATGCCATTTATGGAATGCACTGAAAAACTGTGCTTTTTATTCATATGATTCATATAAGCCACATGAAAAAAGGTGTTCATTTCATTTTTGTCAAAAAAAGAACAGAAAGCCAGATACAATGTTGATATATTTTTTACATGTTGGTTACATGCACATATGACGTGCACTGATGTTTGGAAGAATAGGCTACCATGCAGTTCATTAAGTGAAGAGGGGTGATTTAGAATCTATAAAGAAACTGTACATCCATAAATAATATAATCTTGCATTAAGAACATTCCATTATTACTAGAAGTGTGTGGAGAAGAGAAATCTGATCACTATGGATCCTCTGTGGAAAGCATTGAAAAATGTGTGGCAAGTCTTTCCTTTTGATCCTTTTGAAAACTTCAGAAAAGTATGACAAAGCAGAGCAAGGTTGTCTTCTCGGCTAGAAGAGGTACAAAATGCTGATAAACTATGCTGTCAAAAAATTGCTCAGGGGTTGTTTTCTGTAATGATCACCGACACATGAAAAAAATGACGACCACAGAGGAAATAAATAACAACAGCTTACTGTGCTTATCAGCATTTTGTAACTTCTCTAGTTCTGAAGACAATCACACACTGCTTTGACCTAGTTTCCTAAAGTTTTTTTATAATGATCTAAAGGAACTTTAACATGTTCTTCAATGCCATTCATAGTGGTCGGAGTTTTCTTCTCCACACATTACACCAAGGAGCCCCACAAGGTCACAGTGGGTTGTAAATTCTGCCTGAACCTCATCCAAACTGTATGTCATCTTACATTGTCTTTTTAAAGTATCTGTCATTTGTTGTTGTATTTGTCCTGTTGGTAAATATACAGGATATACACATCAAAAACATTCTAAACAACAGTATATGACACTTGCATATAAGCAATCATTTGTAACTGTCAGTGCACATTTCTACTAGATACTTGTGGCTGCACAGAATGGAATGGCCTATGGTTAAAAGAAGTGGTTCTCTTTTTAACTAATTTGCTGCTACAAGTATTTTTATTTTCTTGTGCATACACAAAGAAGCACATTTTTTTAAAAAACTGTCAGGGTGAATGTCAAATCTATCATGTTTGTACTGTCGTAAGACTAAATGCATAATGGTATACCTGTTATACTGCACAAGACACTGTTTTATGCCACTTAGAGTATAAATCCTGTGCATTGAACCAGCTCTTCCAGTTTTACTTCTCAAGGAAATATAAACAAAGCAGAAGAGATTAAACTTGTTGAATTTTCGAATATGTTAAGGTGGTTGACATACTGCAGCCAATATGTTGGAAAAGCAGTAGAGCCACCATGAACACATTTGAGGTGTTGATGGATTTCACCTGCCTTGATCACACAGTCGTGTTATTGGACTCAGCACAATGAGAACCGATAGCTTAGTGCAGGGGTGCAAACATCCTGTTGTGGTGTTGGTGTCCCATGCTATTTTGTTGCTCCTCTACCCAAATACACCCTCTAAACCTGACAACGAACAGATGAGCTCAATCAGGTCCTTTCATGATTTGCACCCTTGGCTTAGAACATCTGAAAAGGAAATAACAATCACTAACATAATAACCTTTCACAATCTATCAGAGGAGAGGAGTATTTATGGCCACAGTGTTTACCATGAAGTCAGTGTATAGAATGTTTGTAGCTGTACACTCCTCTAATCCTCCTATGTATTATATTATACCCTTTTGATTTTTCCCCTCCACAAAAAAAATCAATAAACCAGCCATCATGCTTCAGAATAAAATGTACACTTGCGGTGACCCCAATTGCTTGGGAGAAAGGGGAAGGGCTGGATGCACACTGGCCCTCTCACAGCACTGCTCTAGAGAGTCAATAGTCAGTGATCTGAAGGAACAGGTTCTGACACTCTTAACGGTTCATTTCAGCTATCACTGCTATTAAACAATGTAAAACCCATCGAGATGAAGTAGGTGAGTTGCTATTGATGAACACTGGATTTAAATATAGGTGACATCTTGATTGGAGAGTAAAAAAAACATACTCAAAGGGAACACATGTGCTGGATCTTTAGAAACGATTTTGTTTCTGCATTAGTTTAGCTAGAATTCAAGCACAAAACCAACCTTTTATCTTAACCATCTGGATATTTCCAATATGTTTGACAAAAACAATTTAGGAAGGTTGATAACGCCTGAGTTAGTTTCACTTAGCCTGAGGGACCTGATAAGAGGAAAAAAACAGAACGTCTTTAAATGGGGAGGCACTGAGCGAGATAACACACCGCTTCACACACACCCAATCTGGATTCATGGGAATTCCTTTAAAAGCTGCGTGTTTGCCTGCATGCAGGTTTTAGCGTCATCAGATTCCCTGCCTACTTATAATACACAGTGGCGAACTACTATATGGTTGACAACAGCTACCAGCTCTAAAGCATTCGAAATGGCTGCTAACTCTGTTTACTGTGCGTAACTAAACATCACGAAAACAGCCAAACTGATTAAGAATATACATGAGCAGAAAAATTCACCTCAGTGAGGCACAGCTGTATGATATTGTATCGGTGGCACTTTCTATCGATGCGGATTATGATCATGCTTGAAGTGAAGCAACATTTCCTTTCCCTTGCAGTTTCACAGTTAAGAGGGCATTTTAGCATAAAAATACCTTTTAAGAGTGCCAGGTTCATACACTTCTGAGACTAGATGGTCATTATCGGGGAAAATGACAGGCTTGTTCGCATGCACATTTGATGCTTGTCAGATTTATAAATTACACATATGCAGGGTTCGATTTGAGCCTATTGACCAGCTTGATGAACATCAATTTGAGCTCCAGATATACTTTCTGAAATGATCACAATCTTGCATTACTCGCAGTCTAGACACACAAAAATCCAATTTATCGAATTTTACAAAAGTATATCATTTAAACGTTTTTTCTACTTTGCAACATTTTATAATGCTGCTAAATTATGCTGCGTGATGGACATGATGATTACACAGCCCGCAGAACAAAGGGACAAGATGATCATAATGAAAATATGAAGATTGCTAAATCTGTAAAAATAGCCACTTGATAATTTTATGGTTTAAATTTCTATGAGGTTTGTGGAGTTTTGCGCTGTGGTATATATCTTTTTCCTTTAGCGGATGAATTCAGCTTATTGTAGCTGCTAAACACTTGCAAATGTGTCCAAATCATTGCAGTGTAGAGGACTAACTACTTAGAAATCTTATAAGCAGGACAAGTTACGTGTTTGTTAGTAAGCTAAGGTAAACTTTCAAGAAAATTCACCTCAGTTTGCCTAATTTTCTCTGACTGAAAGGGTAAGATAGATAGAATTGCTGTTTTTTGTTTGAGGTAAAAGTTACACCTATGCTAGTCTGGCTTATTTGTTTAACCTACAGATCTGCGTGAACAGATCATGATTATATGATGTATTTGTGTAATGTATGCAAGGTGGTGGATAACACTGATAAATTCAAACATGCCAAATGATATCAACTTGTGAATTCTTTGAAAATTCTCACTGTTTATATGAAACCTAAATATGGATATAGAGGAATAAATGCACAAAATTTGGTGTTGAATACAATCACTGTTAGCCGAGTTAGCTAGCAAAAAGTGATCACATGCCTTCCACATTCGGGGTTTTTTCTTCTCATATAGTGGATCTTAATCCTTCTCTCTCCTCCTGGTGAAATGGTAACATTAAATGCAGAGACTAGATTTATTTAGGAGTGTGGTTTTAGACCTAAGACTTCATTTAATGGTAATTTAATCTCATTATTTCTTGTTTTAGCTCCATGACACTTAATTCATTTAATAAAGAAGGACTTCAAAACCCAGCTAAATTAGCCACATAGCTGATGCGTTACTTACTGTTTAGTACACACCCTTTCTTTCTCATTAGGAAATAAAGCTTCACACTCCACTCCAAACCTTTGAGCTTTTGTGTAACTGATATATGCATTTCTATATGCAAAACTGCAACACTAGCAGAAATTTACAAAATTGTGACGTTTCCAACGTGCCTAAGACATGCCAGTCTCTGTTTAGAGGTGGGTTTTAAAGGAGAGTGTGAGAGGACAGCCTGAACAATAACATGTTCCACAGCCACTATCTGAGAGCTTAGTAAAATGATGCAAAGTGCAAGAAACATTCTCAAAGGTGAGAACATTTTGTCACCCTTACCTGCCCCAGACCAGGGTTCAGGATTTTGGGTCATAAAAAGCACTGTGTCCAATCAGGGACAGTGTTTTGATGCAGGCGAGTGTCTCCAGTACTTTAAGGGTCACTTGTTTTGTTTTTTGTGTTTGTTTTATTTTACATTGGTAGTGTCATGAAAAATATTGGTTTTGGACAAAGGAAACAAATCATTCTACATAGATATGAACCAGACCTCGACTTGAATAAGCTCCCTGAAGATGTAGGCTTTCTACGCAGCAGCATCATTGGCCTTCGCCCTCAGTTTAACACGAATGATGCTGAAACATGCTCCATGGCTCCATTACTTCCTGACTTGATTACTGTAATTTCTTTTTCACTGGTGTCTAAGCAAATCGCTCAATAGATTTCTGTATATTCAAAACACAGCTGTAGTTCTTATACAGACGAAGCTGACAGTGCATATCATCCTTTCCTCTCTCAGCTACATGCTTACTGATCTTAGCAATGACATTTGCTTTCCATATTTAAGTCTTACATGGTCTATCTATGACTCGTCATTTAAACCTATTCCTAAAATGTCTCTATTTTTAACAGAATTTAGTTCATTTAATATTATTTCGCATCTTAAAGCTTCCACCTCACATCATCTACTAAATGTTAGTAATTTGTGTTACCTGTCTTTGTGATTCTAACTTCCATAAACAAAACACTCCAACTGCCACTGCAAATACATATTACGTATCGCAAATGTCCTGGTACTGCTATTATTTGCACCATTATTATTATTTACTGCTAGAATGCAGTATCTGGCATAAAACTGTATTAATTTAAATTGTACGATAGCTGCTATTGTCGACTCCACTGTATGCTAACTTGTCCTATTCTTTTGGTGCTCTTGTGTTTTTTGCTCTCTTTGTACTCTGTGTATTTGGTCCTGTCTGGATTTATGTAGTCTTGCAGTGTTCTGTTTTTGGAACGCTGTTTCTTTTCCCTGTGTACTGTTTATATTTATTAACTTTTTTTGAGTTTAATGTGAGGTTTATTTTTAGAAAGGTGCGATACCAAATGAGCATTTTATAATGATGATGAAGATGATGATTATTATTATTGTTGTTCTTTGTTTGTATGTTTGTTTGTTACCCAATCTGATTGTGTCCTAAAGGGCATATTGGCCCAGTTCCTGTAGGTCACCTATGACAGGATTTATGGATTTAATAGAGCGCTATTAAACCTTGGAGGAAAGGGTCATCTGATAAGGATAATGGAAATATTGGGGGAAATTGCCTGAAAGGGCTAATAAAAAAAGAGTGATTTCTTGTTCATATTGTGGAGGGTCCTTCACGAGCATACAACAGAAATGCAATATGGTAGGCGGTGGCAGAAGAGGGACGAATTCCAAATGAATGGCATACTTATGAAGCCCTCATCTTGAGGCACATCTGGTAAGAGAACAAACTGTAACTCAGCCATGAACGCTGGCTCTGAAGAGAGGTTTGAAAGGGATTTGAAAGAGATGAATAAATAATTGTGTATTATATGTGACACACTGACACACTCACCACCTGATGCCCTAGTGTGTGAAAGACTACAGTCACTACAGCCACAAATCTGACCATAGAAAAGGCCAGATGTGCCATGTGCCTCATTGTTTAACAGACAATAGGTCATATTTTTGCCTTTTTGGGCCAAGAAGATAATCAACTTAATTTGTATTACATCCACCAATAGAGAGCAATTGTGAGCCAAATAAAAGAACTTGAATAGGGAAATACCCCCTTAAGAACTGTAACTAAACCATTTGTGATGATACAGTAGCCTACATACAGTTATACCAAGGTAATTTTATTTTTACCTCACAAAAAAAGAAAATCCTGCAAAAAGGTCATACTGCCCACCATTATTCGGCCAAGATTCTTCTGGCAAACATCAATTTATTATCCCTGGGTTCCAAATAAGTGAAAAGCTATTCAGGTCGGGGGTGTAAGGTGTCATGCAATTAATACCCAGCTAAACTGACAACAATGTCCTGGTACACCTTTATTTTTCTAACAGCATTAGAAATGCTAAATTCCTCTTTAGTCCAAATACATAGTCGTGCTTGTACTTTATTGACCCCTCACTTGCTGAGCATTGACACTGTCATCGCAGCCGTGGCCCGCTTTTGGCCCTGCCATCAAGCAGTGCCATGGGAGCAGGGGTATGGCTCAGGTACTGGTTGCTTTATTTGGATTAGAAAAACACTTGTCCGTGGTATAGCGCAGATCCTGGAAAAGTGCCAGTAATTACCAATTATCATTGCTAAACCACACACTTCAGTCATTACACACTCGCCTCACACTATGCTGATCTGTTAAGCAATCTCATATTGATTTGCTCGTGTGTTTTTTGACCTGCTTATGTGTCTCCCACTGTAAGACTGAATGTACTAAGACTTTTGTGCCAGTTCAAGGCAGTTTATGGACTATTTATTTACATTTACGGCATTTATAAGACGCTTTTATCCAAAGCGACTTCCATTCCCTACCTACAGGGGGCAGTCTCTCCCTGGAGCAACTT
>JBBPDC010000109.1:11217460-11227511 GCA_037974485.1 Hemigrammopetersius urotaenia | reverse complement strand
TGGTTATGCAGAGGAACATCTTGCATTTGGTGCACCTCATGTATGTCTTGCCATTGCAGTCCTTGTTCCCAGCATGCAATCCCATCACATGACACATCACTGGAAAGCCCAGGATGTCCTCTACAGAATACTATAGGTACTATAGGGTCTCAGGAGGATTTTATATATACATATATATATACAAACTATTCCCTACAGTTCACTCAACTATCACAGTTTCCAATCCGTGCCCTATTTTGTGTGTGTGTGTAGTGTAGTATGTATGTAGACACTGCAGCAAGAATGTCATATTTACAGTCCCACAATGTACTACAGCAGGTTGTATATAAACAGTCATGCTGGAGAATGACCTCGGAACAGCTGAAGGATTTATCATTTGAGCAGCAAAACAACATGACATGCACTATATAGTGTGCTATTTGTGATACAGAGACACGGTATGTGAATGGGAAAAACAATGCAACATTAAAGGACAAACATTTCAGTCAGATGTTCAGTAGTGTGCTATATTGTATTCTTAATTTCCCAACACAGGAAACAGTGATTTGGGTAAAAATAATACAGTAAATAGTGATAATCCGGGTGCAAATAGTGCTGATGACGGTGCACACTCTTCCCCCAAAAGAATTAAACACAAGGGGAGTATAAAAAAAATATGCACAGTACAAAAATAGGTTTTACGAAAAGGGTAAAAGGTAAAACCATATTTTTTTTTATTTTTTTTTTCTCAGCCATTTAATATCTTACCTGGTAATTAATAAACATAGCTACTAGGTTTCTAGCTAGCCAAGTATGATTGCGCTGACTCATTTGTAGTTAAGCTTCTTTTGTGCCTTCTGCTATTATCACTATTAATTAAATATTACTGGTTCTTTATTTCATATTTGCAATCCAATATCTGACTGAAACTACATATACTAACTAGAAGAAAATTAAAGATTATACATATGACCCCAAACTATAGCATTAGTTACATATACATAAAATAAGTTAAGTTCCATTCAGCTTGAAGAGAAAACCTGAATCCCTATTGTAGAAGTCCCACTCTGGCTAAAATTCAGGGCTCTTGATTTTCTAATGCAGGGCAAGGCATTTAAAGGCTCCACGACTGGCAAGACTGTGCCAGTTTTTTTATGTGGTTTTGGCTGACTTGTGTTGCTATTTAATGAATTAAATAACATGTGAGTGCACTCACACTGTATGTGAAAGTATCACATTATACCACAATTATGCAAAAAAACGTTTGATGGAGCACTTATTTGAATTCTTTTATTTAAAATTCAGCCGTTTTTTCATTTAGGAATTAAAGAGGTAGTTCAACCTGTTAAAGAACAATCATGTCATTTATATTGCAACACTGGCTAAGAGAAAGTACTGGGAAATGTGCTCAAGCCATCAGACATCAGACAGTTTGGCTGTAAAGACATGTGAATCATGAACAGCCATAAAAATTCATGATCAGTGCATGCCTAAGTAATAGACTTGCATTATTCTTGTGAGCGGAGCAATTCCAGCTGTACAGCCATACAATAAAGAGTGAAGGAGTGAAAAGCAGTGAGGGAGTCATTGGCCCTTCCCCAGCTGCTTTTTCCTTATACTCACAGGAAGTTAATGCTAGCTGTCCCTAAGTGCTGCAAAACTTCATTTTACCATTCCACCCACTCTTTTCCTGGATATTAAAGGTTTAGGCGTGTGTGTGTGTGTGTAACCACATTGCTGCTATGACGTATATGTGTATGATGAACGATGAGAGGTGTGTGACTCTGTCAGCTCCGTGTAGAGAGCAAAAAAGCAAGGCAAATCCACCACAATCCCAAAAACACGTTTTGTTTCATGTGTGTGTGTGTTTGTGTGTGTGTGTGTGTGTGTGTGTGTGTGTGAGTATGTTTGTGTGTACCAAAAAAGTTCATATTTTAAAGACTCCTGAGGTAATTAGTACAATAGAAGTGGTTCCTTAAATGAGTAATCTCAAAGAGAGACCCAGATAAAACTGACATTATTCTCCCCGGCCACCTGCAATTGGAATGAATGCAATATTAATGAACGGGAAAAAATGAGCTTACTTTTTTGCGGAGGTCCTGGTTGGACACAATGATGACATTGGGGGGATCTCCCACTGCAGTGGCGGCTCCTCCGATATTGGTGAAGATTACCTCAGCAATCAGGACATGCCTGGGGTCCAGATTCAGCACCTCACATAACCTGCCCACACACAAAAAAGTCTTAAGCGTCGAATGCTACTGGAGAAAGGTAACAGCGTGATGCATTTCTGATGTTGAAGCTTTACTAAGAAGAGCAAGGCATTTTACTCTGTGACAGAAAAGTTGAAGAGCTAATGTTATGGAAAGCTAAATTTCCCTCGCTTTAAAGTTTAAAACATATTTAGCATTACGAAAATGGTGTTTTAACATTGAAAGTTAAAAAGATTTGGGCTGCCTTAAAAGTTTGAGTCCATTCAACATAAAATAACAAGTTAAAAGAATGAATGATGTTCACTTTCTATTGGAAGTTCTGTTACTCAAACTTAAATAAATAAAGTTTAAATTGGTGTCCAAGTTGCATTAATTTATTTATTTTTGTATGGATGTTCTGGTTGTTTTGAAGCAAATGTATTACGGAAGCGCCCCAAAGAATCCAGACAGGTGGAACATATCTTCTTATTTTTTAAAAAAGTTATCAGCATCTTAATTAAAAGACTAGTATTCTTATTTGGTTAGAAGCCAGTCATTACACAGATTTGTTACATAACATCACCTGTACCTGATTTACTTTAATAAAGAACTGATTGACTGAAGTATCTTTTGGATTGTAACTGTACATACTGGACTTCCTCGAGGAGAGATTTAATATTGGTTAAGCTACAAAGATCAAATTGCAATGTATTCTTTATTTTTTATATAGTTGCTCTAATATTAGCACTTGCAAACAAATAGTTGGATACTGTGCAAATAAATAGCTTCACACATCCATTTCTGAGATGCACAGAACTATAAAACTAGTATAGTAACAAAAACAGCCTGCTTATTTCTAAGAGATAAAGGGAGGTTGAAAAAAAGATCTCACTGTTTTAGGTACATTTAACCACACAAACATGGACAAAAACAAAGAAAAATGTGGGATATAGACCCTGTTAACATAATTCATAAAGCATGAAAGTGTGTTGAGTTAAAGAGATCATGGTTGGGTAGAAAAGTACAAAAGGGGACAATTTAGTCAATGGCAACATATCTGCTTCATACGGTCATTAAAGAGAGCATGAAGGAGGCTGAATGAAGACAAACGAACCATTAGCCATGATAAATCAGCCTCAGCATTCACATATCTGAGACTTCATTGTAAACCTCATCAATATTTAAAAGCAAGGTTTCATCTGTCTGTGTGTGTGTGTTGCTGCATGTAGGTGTTTCATTTATAGCTGTGATCCTGCTCTCTCCTGGTATTAACTGGATGCTCACCCAGACAATTAGAGATCCTGGCTTCCTAAGGACTTAACTTCTTGTCTGCTGGACTGTCACCCTCCAGACTGTAACCAACTCTCATTCAGTGGATTTGCATGCCAGTGCTTTGTGTTGTCTTATTGAACAAGCCAGTGGTGTTTTATTGATTTCTTTATTAATAATTCCCACCAAATCTCAGAAAATGTGAACTGAATTGCATTATTGGTATAAACAAAATCTCAAAGTCACCAAGGACCCTTCAGAATCCCTCTTATCATCTCTGCCTGCAGGAAAATGACACAAAACAAGTACTTCTCGTTTCCTGAATAGTAAATATTCTGAAACTATAAAGATGCTCAATCTCTGTCGTGTAGCTGCACCTTGTCATTTGATGCAACAAGACTACTTGTCAGTTTATTTTCTATTCTGTCTGTATGTCATTTGGTGTCTGTTCACTTATTGAGCTGTCACTGTGTCTTCTGTCTTTGGTCTCAAATGAAAATTCTTCCAGCTATGTTGGGAAGCAGATACTAAATCATGAATGTTAAACTAAAAATTGCAGATTCTACAATGAATGCAATACCACCTTTAGGTGCAAAGCTGGAATAGGAAGTAGGATTTTTGAGGGGGATTTTTGTGGGGGGGGTTTTATTCAACTTCATGAAAAGTTACAATGATGTGTGCCGACTTGTTTTATGGGAAGAACAATCTTTGGCATTATTTACCTATACTTTGGGAATATATATATGTTGGCTGTACTTTGTCATTTCTTGACATTAAAACAAATGTAACATCAGAAGTTGATTCAAAATGTAAACCAAGTTTCAGTATTTATTAGGGGTGTAACAGATGTCACGGTTCAGTACGTACCTCGGTTTTGGGGTCAAGGTTCGGTACGATTCACAATACAGCAAATTTAAGCAACAAAAACTTCTAAAGAATGAGGCTTGGTTTGTTTTTGTTTATTTTAAATAAACAGCAGTATATTAACCAGTAAACACACACTCTTGCTTATATTCTCATGTATGTGTAAGGCAGCAGAAGTGTTACGCCAGTAGGTGGCACTATTGCACCACACTACGACCCAGGTTTATGATTTACTTGCGCTTTTTGGTTCCTCTGTGATACTGTATTACTTCAATCACGTCTTCTCCATCGTACCGTGTATTCTTCGAAAGACATCATGTACCGAACTGTGCCCCATGTACCGTGACGGTTCGGTACGAATACATGTACCGTTACAGCCCTAGTACTTATCTAATTGGTCATATAATTACATTTAAATTGTGGAGCAAAATAATAACTCTAGGAAAAAACAGTCAAACTTAGACAGTCATACTTATGTATATCAAGTGCACACTATAGCGCATCGGTAAACAAACAGCCTTATTTATGCTGATATTATAAAGGCAAACTAGTGCAATTCATCAAAGGATGCACATATAGAAATAGCCTACTCCCCCAAAAACGTAACATTATCGCACACAAGCACATACGGTAGGAATGATCCATCATACTGCCCAGTTTGCCACTCTGGCATTTCCCTGTAATAGAGGAGGCTTGGGGAGAGGAAATAGGCTGAAATGGAGCTGAAAAGAGTGATGAGGCAGGGAGCTTTATAGAGAGCAGGCATTACTCTGTGTTACCTCAGATAACCCTCAAATTCAATGAGAGACTCACCCACAGCAGGGCTTTCCCCCTTCTGCATAGACACTAGTGTTAACTAATGCTCCTAATCATACTCAAAGAGCATTTAATCCATGGAGCGCCATTTTATAGCCCCAAAGGAGTCAGGAGGAGGGAAAGAAGAGGAGGAGGAGCAGGGGGGAGACAGAGAAACAGAGAGGGTAGCAACCAAATGGGGGTAGAGTAGGGAGTAAGAAGTTAACAGTAACTCTACACTTGAACTGTGCTAAATAACGCTGACATGACCATGGCTGATGACATATGGGGTCATAAGTGGTCATAAGAGATTATGTCCAATTAATATCAGTCTTATTACCGTTACTAGTAATGGGCAGAAAAGATAAGAAAGAAAGAGATAAGAAAGAATTTGATGTGATAACAGTTTGTCACATGCTGCTTCGGTTCATGACATTGCAGAATCTGTTATAACAAATACATGTAAGTTTGACATGACACTGTCATGTTAATCAACATAATGTGTTATGACAACTCGTGACAGGACACAACATCAACCATCACATGTATATGGTCATGGCAAGGTTATTTAGCCAAGTTCAAGTGTTATTCAAGTTTCATTTAGTCGGTTACATGTAAATGAAAGCAATTTTCACGTCTATGTACTTTTCAGAGTATTTTATAGCGATACTTTAACTTCTATGGTATATTATGAGGAATGTGGTCTACGTTCCACATTAGTCATTCACAATACTAATTCTCTTTTTAGGTTTTGGGCTAAATGTCATCCTCTTTTGTTGGTTCATTAAAGTGTAATTTTTTTATTTAAGTCTAAAAGTATCCCCAAAAGAAAAAGAACATAACACACTTTACTTCCTATGCTTTTTTTTCACTACAGTTCTATGAGGAACACATGCTCCAGTTGTTTATGGTTCCCAGAGAGGTTTTTGGCAAGGTTGCTTTTACGTCTGTGTGAGTCATTATTTCAGTAAATTATTTGAGCATGACATTAGGTTATTCTACCAAACTTTGTTTACAACCTTTGTCATCCATTCCAACTTCCACACTGTGCATTAAAGTGATTAAAGGCTCTACCTGATGGTAACGGGAGTGAAGAGCATCATGGTGGTCACATTGTCCAGGAAGGCAGAGAGGACGGCAGCGATGAAGCACAGAATGATGATCATTGGCCATACTCTTCCTCTAGCCACCTGATACGCCTGCGAGGAGACAACAACCATTAAAGCAATTAGTCACTCGACTGCATACAAACACATACTGGGCAAGTTGGCAAATGTTTTTGTTACGAGTGAGATCCTATCAGGTAGCTTCTTACACCTCATTATATTAGTGCTTTCATGTGTGACCATAAACGCAATCATGTTTTGGAAGAATCTCAAATGCTCGGGGGATTGCACACATCTCAGAGTGAAGTCAGAGAGAAAGAAGCTTATCACTAATAAAAAGGAATGCTCTGTATGTATTGTCCTTTATTACTCATAAAAACAATATTACCAATACTACCAAATGATCAGCAGATGATGTTTTGCCTTTCAGTTTACTTGCTTTTGGCAGTGATTGTCTTCAATATTTTTTATTAAAGCGGAAATAATGTACACATTTAAACACTAAACACAAATTTCATGCATCACTTTTTTCATCATCTTTTTTGGACTCAGTTCACATTTCCATCAGAAACTGTACCACTATCTAACCAGCATCCGCAGTATTACTGCACACACTTAAACTACAGTCTTTCTATTAAGCAAAAGATGTTTTAAATAGATGGTTAACCAGTGATGCAATGTTTTACTTTAAACTCTAAGTCCTGCTTTCTTCCGTCTCCTCTGTGTTTCTGCTTATGTGGAACTAAAGAATATTCCGCCATGCTCAGTCTGCCAGCTGTGGATAGGCTGTATGAGGCTGTCGCTATGGAGACATTATCTAGCTGTCTGGACTCATCCTAATCAAGCAGCATCACAGGGCTGGTGGAGCCCACCTGTGATGTCACATATCTCTGATTAAACTAAAACGCATACACACACCAGCCGCAGCAAGCTGAAAACACAGCAGGGACACTGCTTCAGGCAGACTCAGACAAAACACAGGGTTTAGCTTATCAGCCTCCAATCGCCTGACCCGAGCCAGGGGGCATCGTTGGGACAAGGGGTCAATTCTAGCATGATATTTTCATATTCATGGATGTTCATGTCCACAGTCATTTTAACATTCATTAAGTCAGCTCTGTATTTTTGGAGTGAAATAGTTTTTTAAATTATCGTATATATTCATACGATGGTTGAGATGTAATCAGTCATTCAGAGTTTGATGTGAAATAATACATTGTAAAAGACATTGTATGTTCAAAACAACAACATACGTGCCAATGAAAGCTAAAAACAATCTAAAACAAAAAAGCTTAAGGAGACATTAAATGCTTTGGTGATCTGGTTCTGATCACTGCCATTCTGAGCCTGTAGTTACGCCAAAACAGCTATCCTACTAATTACATATTTTTAATGTGCAGTGGGTGTTATCACCCTGGCCAATCACAGATTGGGAAAAAATGACTCAAGATATTCATAGAGCCCAATCTTTGAAAAAGATTACTAATTACTAACTACTAAAGATTACTAATTTGAAAAAAACAAAACAAAATGAATATTCTGTCCATGTCATTCACTGCTCGATGTCATCTAAAAGACAGAAATAGGCACCACTGTAATCTCCAGAGAACATGCTTCAAGGGCCATGGTTCACTATTTGAAAGAGGCTGGGATTTCCACCCCAGTTCCCTTGAGACAAGAATGATGTATTTCAAAGACTTTCATCATGTATAACCCATTTTCTCCATGATTTATATACTTTTTCATCGTTCCAGGAAGATTTCTTCCAGCTAATTTCATTCTGTGGCCCTATAAGAGCTTGATATTCATCCATAAATTTCAAATATAAATCATTTGTGGGCCCATAGTCACCTGGCTGGTGAGTGAATTATGGGAATTCTTACACTATGAATGAACACATTTCTTGTGAATGCACAGTTACAGAGCATTTTCATAGAGTCATCTTCTATAGAAGTCTTCCTTTTTCCTAAAGCTAAGTAGAAAACTTGTCAGAGACAGGGTTCACGTAGACACCATCTAAAAAAGGCATCTTACAGCATTCTGACAGTAGAAGCTCTTAGATTGAGTTGTGTAAATGTTTCATAAAATAATGAAATGTGCCTGTGCTCCACAGAGGGAGATATGTTATAAGATATAATGTTACACTCAGGGCTTTGGTCAACTCATAACAGGCGCGGCTGATGGGTTATGAGCCGTGGTGAACCTGAGGATGGAGGTGATTAATGCGATATGGCCTTCATATTCTGAGTACAGCCATATTGCCAACATGACCAGGGGCTAACCGTGGGACAGACCACTCACCTTAACAGCACAGTAATCGAAGAAGCCAGTCTCAGAAAAAATAGCCACCATAATCATCTGGAAGAAAACACATAAGGGAGAAATGACTACTACTTAAAGTGCAATATCAAGAGAATTTTAGAAAACAGATTTTTTACACAAAGTTAAACTGAGTTCCTCAGAAAGTTTCAATGTGTGATGTATTTTATTTATTTGGAAATCAATTTGCAAAATCATTGCAAAATATGCAACAGAAAACGCTCACTGCAATTACTAGAAAAAATAAAAGAGTTTCATAAATTATTTTAACAGATTTTATATGTATTTATTTAATACATTAACATTGGCAGATTTTCTACCTTGCTGGATCCACCAGTCACTCAAAGCTGAAATTATTTTTCGTATTTTATCCCACCAGTCATATCTGTTTTAGTTTTACTTTGTAAAGCTTAGTAAGTTTTAAGGTTTTTTTGTTTTGTTTTGTTTATTATTAAACTGTAAACTATAAATTAAATGATGTCGTTTGTTTATATGATTAGTATAATTGGTGTAATTGGCCACATGACCAAGGCCTTTAATTTAAGAAAACACCTTAGAAAGACCATTCCTGCACTGGAGCTGTAATATGAATAGAGTTGCCATACATATAATCTTTGGATAGAGTGTATTGTTGATATTTTTATAGGATTGTGGAATAACATAGTTCACCTTCTGTTTATAAATTGTGATTTGTTTCCTTTCATTTAACCTGACTTTGTAATGCTAGAACAAAATGACCCAAAAGAGGCTGCATGCAGCATTTAAAAACATTAAGAATATCCATTGACTACTTATTGGGTCATTAAACTTGTTCAAATATACTAAAATACTATTTACGTCTGCTTCTACTTGTCTGTTATATAGTCAGGTGCAGCAGACTAATGGTTAAGATCTGTAAATGCATGTCTTACTGTCTTACTCAGAATGTATGCAAATCTTTTATGCCTCAGCAACAGTGGAATTAGCAAATGCAGCAATTGCGCTCCTTTCATTCCAGCTGATTTTCTTTCATTCCTTCCCACAAACATTTCTATGTGTAGTTGTCGGCACTTTGCATGAGGACTGATTGGCCGTGTTTGTTTCCATGGAGACGGACACTGAACACATCAAGATCTTGAAAAGGATTGTGCTTCAGCAACAAGACATGGGAGTAGGCATTTTTTGTCGTTGCTAAGGGTTGCTTTAGCACATTAAAAACAGATCCTTTGTTGAGTCGCAAAGCAAAAGCATAAAAAAAATCTACATAATGGTACATAAAGCAATCTCATGATTTAATGGCAGTATTGTCAATGCCCTTCAGCCCTGAAATCCATGCATTAGAGCTAAGTACTGTACTAAGAGTAGTGTTTACCCACCATGCCAAACAGTAAGGCCAAGGTTTCATAGTCGATCCACTCCACTACAGTCATCAGGCTGGGCCTCTGTAAGACACACATTTCACTTAATATGGCCATAAAAAACACTCTCTCTCTCACACACTCTCTCTCTCTCTCTCTCTCTCTCTCTCTCTCTCTCTCTCTCTCTCTC
>JBBPDC010000109.1:11176039-11189202 GCA_037974485.1 Hemigrammopetersius urotaenia | reverse complement strand
CACACACACACACACACACACACACACACACACACACACACACACACACACACACACACACACACACACACTTATCCGGAATGGCCTGATTCAGGTCTCTCGCCCAAGCGGAGATAAAACGGCTTGTCTCAGGTGTTTGAGAAGCGCTGACTGTTCGACTGACACAGGGGTGAGCGCGGCTGTGGAGGGGCGTGGCCACTTTCTTCTGCACCCACCACCCTTAATCGTCCATCACACACACACACACACACACACACCCACACACACACCCACACAACCTACCTCACTGAGATCAGCGATAGTCAGGTTCATGCCAGCAAGCTGCTTCCACACAGGTTCAGCAAGATACAAACTGAGGGGACTGCCTGTACGGATAGCTATACCCAGGAGCACTCCTATACATGCACAAACAAAAAGATTTTACAAGCTTAATGCATCAGCTATGACAAAAAGGTCTATTATGAGTTATAAAGGTAAGTAATGGCCATTTCAGCATTAAGCATTTTAATAGAGGCTAAATTACAAAACACAGTGATCCAGAAAGACAAAGCAGTAATGTGTACAAATATTCCCTTTCCTGGTTTTGAAAATTAATAAATGGTGGAACCTGGATTAGTTTGTTTAAACATTTCAAAATGTCAAAACATTAGGTGAAAATTTCAAGGGGTTTCAACTTCCCTTGTAGGCAAAGCCAAAACGTGAAGTTAAATAATATTTTAAGGTTGGTCCCTGAAGCTCTTTTTGCTTCTACATAGTGATAGAAATATAAGACAGAAGTTAGTTGAAATTCATAGAGTTTGAAACAGTAGTACAATAATCCCTCACTTTTACATGGATCAGCAATCACAGATTCTGTCTAACTCAAATTTTTTTTTTATTTACTATTTTTTAATTCAGTTTATTTAGTATTTGTAAGCTGTGCCCTGTATAAAGCTGTGCCCTGTGGGTAGAGAGAGATATTTCAAAGTTTCTTTTGTGTATGAGTCTTTGTTTTGCCTCGCCACACGCTGCTAATGCTAACCACTAATGCTAATGGCTTTTAAGCAAGTTTTGTAATTCTGATTCTAATTATTTATTTACCTTTACATTTTCTTTAAGGGTAATATATTACACTGAATTTTAAATGAAATTAAGCATACCTGGGGCCATATTACAGGGTTTTTTGTTTTTTTTTTAAACAAAACAATGAGTTTTTTTCACTATACGCGGGTGCTCTTGGTTACTGTATATGAAAAAATAACTGTTTACTCGGAGTGGGGGGGGCAGGTGGGTTACCTAAGAAGCGGAACATGCTCATGTGTAGAGGGCTCTTAGCAGCAGGGTTGAGCAGGAAGCAGTCTCTGTTGGCTCCAGACTCGTCTCTGCCGTTAGGAGTGACGATGAGCAAAGGAGTAAGACCGTTCTGCAGCTCCTCACACATCTCTGCTATAGACTCACTATAGCCTCCTCCACAGTCATCCACAGACTCACCTACACACAGGCACACAGACACAAAATCAGAGCTACAGACAATAGAAAAAACAAGATAATTTTGTGGCCATTCTTAATGGTCAGTGGTCTCAGATATTCTCACCAGGGCATGCTTACCTACAAATTTGACCTTCCACACCCGATGAGGCAGCAGCAGACTGTCAGGGCTGAACGAGCTCATCTTGGCACACATCTGCCCAAACACAGACTTGGTGCCATCTGGCCCAGCAAGACCACCCTTGCTTCGTGAACGCTTCACCTTAAAGAGGAAGAGAGAACAGGACTATTTCCCTGTACATTTCCACTCTGTCACTCTGCTTCACTGCAGCGATTACAGACATCCAGCGCTGCACTCTCTACATAGAAACCATTAGCCCATGAACAGAAATCATTTCGGGGCAGAGTCTTGCAAAGGGCTCCCTGCTAACTGGAGCACAGATCACATATTATGAAAGATTAAAAAAATGCCCTACGTTGTGAAACAATGCAAGCATAGTGGAATTCAGATCAAGTCTGAGGATACAGTTTAGTTGTCAAAGGATATGAATCACATGTAACAGAAAAAAAATGATTAAAAAAAGCCTGGATACCTTGTATATTAATACAATAGTTTTAGTGCATGCTGAATTCACAAGTGTGTGCCTATGTTTACCTGTATTCTGTTGAGTTCCACCACTGGCCCATGTTGACGGTCTCTGACCATTGTAGCTTGCACTACCTTACGAAATGCAGCCTCCTGTTGAAAACCACATGTCACGTAAGGATATGTCCCCAGATAACTTAGGGAAATGTCCATTTCAAGTGCATCAGTGGGTATATACCCGGCTAACCTTGCCCTGTGAAATTAGGATGCCCCGGAGTGTGTCAAAGCCTACACAGGGACCCTGCCCTGTTTGGCCCAGGCGTCCTTCGAGGTCAAACATGGGAATGCAGGGGCAGAAGAGCTCAGAGATGTGATGAAGCAACAGCAGCCTGTTCCTCAGAGCCATTATGGGGATTTCTTGCAGGTGGTTGTACTCCATAGGGACCTCAATTTAGTACGAGCAAGTAAGCAGAAATAATTTAAATGGTACTTTTCTCACACACACATCACAACATGCTAAAAGACTAAAACATACAACCCAAACACCTGTCTGGTATTTTTTAAAAATCCACAGACTCAACAGTGGAACTTCTGTCAGACTTCATGGTCGCCATTCCAGTACACTATGTCTTATATCAATTATATCAACACTGAGACCATGTAATACCTGAACAGGGAGCTTGCCAGCATTGGTGGGTTTGCTGGTAGACCAGGCAAGGGTGTGTGCTGAGCCACAGGCCACCCTGTTGATCTTCTTGCCCTGCAGGGCTGCCACCAGTCTGGGCCTCTGGATGGCATTTGTAGTCCCATCACCTAGCTGCCCTTCGTCGTTATCACCCCATGTGTATACCTCACCTAAGGTAGACACAAGAGTGCTGTTTTACAATTATAATTACACAATAAATAAAAAGTATTTCTACCAGTGTAAAATTAATCTGAATCCCACTGATCAGTATAGTAACAAATTATTCATTCAGAAAAGTCAAGTCCTGACATCTTACCATCTTCGGTGCAGCACACACAGTGAAGAGAGCCAGTTGCTATGGCAATGACCTTTTTGCCCTGCAAACCCTGGACCTGCCGGGGTCTACGAACATGGTCATCTGAGCCATGACCCAATCTGTGATAGTCCCCCTTTCCCCTGAGAACACACACACAATATGTGTTCCATAGTTGTACAGCTCTAGTAAGCAATTTCTGTATAGTGTATGTTTGTATCTTATGTTACCTAGAAAATTTGGTTGTTTTTTTTTTTTTTTTTTACATATTGGCATTTGTATTGTATGTTGGTAATATGTCCTCAGACGAATCACTAAATGCTTTGAACATCTTGACATGAGACTGCTGAATTATGTGAATGCCTTGAGTGATACTGTACAGTACAACATACTGTATATGGTTTAATTAGGCATATATTATGCAATAATGTAATTTCAATATGGTATTATGTCAATAACGCTAAATCCTGCTGCTTACCATGTGTAAACAGCTCCAGACTTGGTGAGGGCTACAGAGAACTGAGAACCACACTCCACTTTTACCACCCCCAAACCAGTGAGAGAGTCAATCTAGAAGGAGGGAAAATGGAAACAGAAGATGAAATCAACACCTATTACACATTACACATGCAAACAGCTTTTAAGTATCAGCTCTTGCCTTCATAGGTACTTTACAGCCGTCACTGCCTCCACGGCCCAGTTTGCCATAGTCTCCATCCCCCCATGACCACACCATATCATCATCAGTCAAACACAGAGTCTGAGCATCACCACTCCCACATGCTACATCTATCACCCTGTGGCCCTGCAGAGCATCCACCTGCACAGAGAACACAAAGACATCCTGAATATGGTATTATACATTCCAAAGCAATTTATTCCAGTACATGAATGCCTTTCCATTCCCTCTACATCCAAAAGAATGCATTAGCGGGAGGATAAAAGGTTGTAGGAGGACTTCAGTAAAGGAAATGCTGGCATCGCTAATGACTTCCGTGCTTCTTTGCAAATTAGTGAGTGCTAACTAACAGCTTTAACACATTAAGAAATCTGAGAGAAGGCATATAACAAGTATAACTTTCACCGCTTACCAGAAATGCAAGTGTTTGAGACTGAAAACTGGGTTAGTATACACATTAATGCGCTGTATAACTCATTCCCCATATGACAATGTATAACACGTCTCATGTGAGAATATGCTCTTCAAGCTGTCGTCATGTTAGGTGTCAACTGCACAGGCACATGGGTGCATTTCTTCTGTATGTGTATGTGTGCTATACATGTGTCTGCACACTTATTAGCACATCACCTCCAAAGGCTTCACGAAAAAGGTCACACCACGCAGTGCAAATGCCACACATGGCTAGAGCTCTGAGAGTGATGAACTGAGACAAGTTTAAATTAATCAGCCACATTATGGCAGGAGGCATCACTTCAGTCACTGACCAGTTTGGGTTTGAGCTGATCCTCACTGTCTCCATGGCCAAGTCGTCCGTAACGTCCTTTGCCCCAGGTGTAGAGCTCTCCACTGGCTGTGATGCAAGCACTGTGCGCACCTCCAGCAGCAATGTCGACCACCTCTACTCCCCTCAAAGACTCAATCACACGTGGACGGTCACATGGGCTGAGAAAAAAGGCCATTAGTGAAAAAAAGCATTGTTTTATCACTACATGAGAGGACTCGGCCACAAGGTTTATGGTGTTCACAAGATCCAACATATGCTGCTCATGAACTCAAGTGGCATCTGCTGGTAGGACAGAGAACTGCACTATTTCCACTAAACACTGATTGTATATACACTTGTGTGTATATAACAAAGATTCATTATAAAATATTTTAGTATTAGCTGACCCAAAAGTCAGCTATAGTGTATGTCATATTTAATTTAGAGAATGTGCATTATACACCCAGCGCAATTGGATTTTTTAAATAGCAAAGAGACATTGAGACACAAATGGAGCTTACCTTCTGTTGCCATGGCCCAGTTTGCCATCCTCAGCTTCTCCCCAAGAGTAGACCTCTCCCTCTGAGGACAGTGCTAAGCAGTGCTTCCCTCCAGAGTTCACCGCCACTTTCCTAATGAAAACATGCTGGATGGATTCCAGCAAGGTCGGAGTAGAGACTGATTCCGTACCCCCAATCCCCAGACGTCCTCCAGCCCCATACCCTGTAGCGTACAGCTGGACAGAGAGGTGTGGATGTAGCACAGTTTGAACAAAGCAAGCTGGTGGCATTAAGCTTCAATCACTTGTTTGCTACATTAACCTGGGAGCATCAGTGCAAAACTAAAGAGGCAAACATCAGTAACCAAAGCCAATTGATTACATATGGAGAAAGGAGCAAATTGTTTAACATTTTGGCAAGATCACTCTCTTTCATTAATATTAGGTTCTGCTAGGCTGCTGTACACCTGGAGTGGAGGGATGCTGCCTTACCTTCCCGTCAGCGGTGACGGCAAAAAGAGTCTGCTCTCCACCGATGAGCTGAACAGGCCGTAACGTGGCCAAGGCCTCTGTCGGTGTGGGAACTTTGACCTTTGCACCTTCAATACCCCCCAGCTGGCCCCGATGGTTGTGGCCCCAGCCATAGATGGTTCCACTACCGCCTGCCGACAGAGTCCAGTCATCTGGACGTCTGAAGAATAGAAATAATTAGCCAGTGTTTAAGCATTTGGATAAACATCTGTTTACTCAAAATAAAGCATTAATCTGTGTAGAAATTACTATGACATTAACCTGTTCATCCACTGCACCAGCTGTTCATCATGCTCCCTCTTGAACAGCTCATGGCTTTCATGGAGTCCATTCATGTTCTCATGGTCTGCCATCAGCTCCCGGATTTTCTTAGCGACCTACAAATATTAAATGAAATACAAGAACACAAGAGGAAAGTTTTCATATTGGTGTAATCTCCTTGTACTGTTGGAGGTGTAATACTGTGTACTGAACACAGAAGAAAGGTCAGAGCAGGGAAACAGCATCATTCCTGATTTCATTATCACTGGTATAGCTTGCTAAGAGTGCTCTGTACCCTATGTTTTCACAGGTAAAAATGCATGTATTGCACTGTAAATGTTAATAGAGCAACAACTAACAGTTGTTAAGGTAACCTGCAAATGTGCATGTGAGTATTCATCTTTTTCAGTTACATCCCTGGTATAGCCTGTACATTTTCACAGTAGACCCATGCAAATCTCATACTTGTTTCTAATGCTTTATTTGAGTGTTGCATCATACCTCATCAAGGAAAAGACGAGGCAAAGGTGTTCTCTTGTCCAGAGCCACTGCCACCCTGGAGGCAGTGCAGTAACGACGGAACCACGCCCACTTATGAGTCTCTGCACAGCAGGGCAAAGTGTCCAGCTCCAGATCACAAGCAAGTGCCACCAGAACCTGAATAAACATTTACTCGGTTTCAGCGGACATACCCAGCCCCACAAATATGTTCTTTCCAACTTCCATATACATACAGACCTTGAAGAAAGGACTATGGAGAAGCTGTTTTCCTCCTCTGACAATGGGGTCCTCATATTCATACTGTCTTTGCAAAGCCTCAGGAAGCCCCTTCACCAGGGCAGCCAGAGCACTGCCTGTAAAACTCTACAACAACCAGTGAACAATATATGAGCCAAAGCTACAGCTTCAATAGATTTATTTTGTTCTTACACATGAAAAGACATCATCAAAGCAAAATCACAAAGGCATGATGACAAGATGGACAAAAATGCTAAATGTGAACAGCTTGTCTGACAGCAGGATAGCTTAAGCTGGACTGACCACTGAGCGAGGCTCCCCTTCGCTGTCTCCCAGCAGGCGATTTATGTTGATGGACTGGCCGTACTCAGTAGTCAGGAGTTTACGTAATCTCTGTAAAGCCCACATACGGTGTCCTGCCGCTGGTCAAGACACATATGCATGCAAAAGGTCAGGGCAAAAAAAACCCAAACAATTAATATAAATAGTATTATCAAATCTTTAAATTAAATTTTAAGTTGCTTAATAGGACATCCAGATGTACCTAGGGCACTGAGTTGAGCACAGGCTGCAAGTGAAGCAGCCAGTCTTGGCACAATGCTCCGGTTGGAGGCAAAGTTAAGACGAAAGTCCAGTAGGCAGGTGACCAGATCCATAGAGGGACAGGACAAGATACAGCGATCAGACAGGAGGTCTTTAGGGCCTGGGAAACAAAAATCAACAAAAAAATACCATAGATTTAAAAAGCATAGCCACACCCAATGTGATTTTAAAAACTGAAAAAAGGTTAGAAGTTGAAATATTATTTTAAATACTGTGTTCAAATAGCAATTTAAGTGTTCCAGGTTTGATGGTGATGGTACCAGCAGCAGGCATGATGGGATATACAGTGAAGCGCCAGCCCCAGCCATTAACAGAGCCATCACTAGTGAACTTCCACTTCAACTCGTCTCCTGGGATTCTCAACTCACTGGACCAGTCTGACCACTCTCGACCTGAAATGAGGAACAATTCATGAGACAAAAACATCCACACACAGAAAAAACTGTTGTTAAAATGTTGCGAACCAGAATACACTAGACTGTGATTATGCAGTGACTTGGAATTTAAAGACGAAACTAGTTAACAGAAATGATTCTTAATTCTGCTACTGAAAAAGTAATATGGTGTGATGCGCAAAAGATTTGAAATCACCTGAACGAACAGACACTATTCGATTGGCTCCATCCATGACAGTTAAGGGGTCATGCCTCCTCTCTGTAGAACACTGTCGATCAAATTCCACACGTAGTCCTTCAGCACCTGGAATAAAGCATGAGAATCAATAATGCAAATATGTATCCCTTTGCTATTGCCCGGTGCTCCGGTGTAATGATGGTAGGGGTATCTTACCCGGTATTTTGACGGTCCCGCTGGTGGAGGTGTCGTCGGTGTAAGGATGACTGCTCTCTACCACTACAGGCTGAGAAGATAGACGCCCACTTTGGGAGTCAGTGGCCACATCCTCCAGCTCAGTCACACACAGTTCCAGGAGCATGTCAGCAACCTGCATATACACAATTTTACAATTTCAAACAATAATAAAATAAAAACAAAGACCAAAGACAATGAGAGCATTATAGCAGTTGCAGTTTTTGGCAATACCACATCATCATCATACGGTTTGAGGCAAAGCCATGATTACATGTTTTATCCTTATACCTCCAGTGCATCAAACTGTCCGGCCAACTACACTTATTTATTAATTTATGTAAAACTGATTTCTCACAAAACTATGCTTTTAAATCGTATGTACAGAGAACACAAGTTAAAGAAGAGAAGCAGCATGAACCTGTGGGTAAGCAGTGCCCATGCCTGACAGTACAGCAGACAATACTTCTTTTCCTTTCTCGCCTGCACGCAGAGAGACAGCCAATTTTAACAGGTCCACCATCACCCGTGTGTCATCTGGCACCAGCAGACTTGTGAACTCATCCAAATACTGGGGCTCAGGACCTACAGCTTTGTTCTGGCTTTCAGAGTCCTGTCACGCAAACATTGAAAGGATAATCACTGCTGCTTTCCAAGATCTTACAGAATAAATAGAAGCAGTCCAATAATTCACAAAACACTAGTTTTGTAGAGATGAGAGATGGAAAAAGTGTGACTGACCTCTTTGGTCTTGGTCATTGTCTCAGCAATGATGCTGGCTGCCCCAGGATCGTCTGTGACAGGGATGAAGGGGCGAGAGGAAGCAGCAGCTGCAGAGGGTGTCACAGCAGATGATGGGGTAATAGCATCCTCAGATGATGCCACCTATCAACCACACAAAAAAGTGAAAAAGAAATATCAAGAATCACGTGTTCTGTCAGGTAAAAATAAGTACAATAGTAGAAACCCTATTTTCTAAGTACATTTTGTACTACAGCATACCTCTCCCCTCTTGCTGTCCTGCCAGGGGTGAGGGCTGACACGCTCCTCTGAGTCAGCACACAAAGGAGGACCTTCAGCCTCTGAGGGACTGGAGGCAGATGAGCAGTCTGAGGGGGGCACAGGAGAGCTGGATGGACACTCCACTGGCATCATGCAGGCCGGCATCAGAGCACCCACCACTGCATCCCTACAAATACCACATCAGACATTTGATTCCATTACACCACATTCCAGTTAAAGCCGCAGTAGGTAATCTCTAAAAATGTTTTGTTATATTTGCTGAAACTGTCCACCTAGTGATCCTAAAGCCTAATTGAAAGAATACATGGAGAATGAATCAGAACAACCACGAGCAAGGAGGAGTATCCATCACTGCTTATGCACATGCTACAGACTGCCCCCTTACCCCACACAAAGCTCCGAATACAAAGCTCTGTACAACTGTGCGCAGGGAAGGGTTTTGGAGGCAGGGCTAGAGTGTTCATCTAAAGTGTGTAGGGCAGGGATCAGTCAGATTACATTAACAATGCTCAGTGTAATGGTGCTTTCTTGGGCTCCAACTAACAATTATTTCTATAATAATTTCATTTAATCGTTATTTAATTAACACAAATACTGTGTTATGTCAGTGCGGTCACTGCCATAATTAACACAGTATTTGTGTGCCAATTTCTTTTTACATTTCAACAGAATAACTGTTCCCAACAGCGTATGGCGTACTACAATAAGTGAACCAAAAATAACAAAAGCAGTTGTGAAGTTCTTAAGTACACAAAATCAACCCTTCTAAGTTGTTTGAAATCATTTCATCCTTGATCCAACTAGGCAAACAAATTCCTCTGATCCCAGAGATGCTGTTAGACAGGCGGCATTATACAGTACCTGGCATACATTATTTGCAGAGCAGAGAGTACATGGGACAGAGCTTGCTGCTTGGCTAGATTTCCATCAAGGCTGAGCAGGATCTTTGCCAAAGACGGTCTGTTGGGCTTCATATTGCTTTGTCCACTCAGCTTATTACTCAGGGAGGATGGATCACTGTCTGATGGCACTCCTAGAAAGCAAACACAATCACACAAACACAACAAAATAATCACATAACCAAGCTTGCTTTTGGTGACCAACACAAAAAGAGACAGAAAACATATCTTAGTCCAAACCAGAAGTGAAAAGCACTAAAGTTATGTTACCAAGGTAAGATGCTCCGAGTGAGTCCCTGGCAGTCTGAAAGAGGACAGGCTCATGGACAGAGGGTGTAGTGACATCCACGGTTGTCCATGCCACACTGTGAGAAGAGCCACAGGCTACTCGTGTGATCTTCTGCCCTTCCAGGCCTTGAACGAGTGTGGGCTTCCTGTTCACTGTGGTAGTGCCATTCCCCTGCTGCCCATGGTCATTATCACCCCATGCATACACCTAAACACAACAATAAAGGACAAAACTATAATACATTTCTGCCATTTTTGTAACGTACTTGAAATGTAAATACTGCACAGAAAATACCTGGATTAACCAAACAGCAAAGCTAAACAAGCCAAATACCAATTCAATTAAAGATCTAAAGTCTGCAGCCTGACACACCTGTCCTGTGTCTGTGACAGCCAGGCAATGCAGGGCCCCCACAGCCACGTGAACAATCTTCTTGCCCCGTAGTCCCTCAACCATCTGGGGCTTTCGCACATGCACATCTGTTCCATGACCCAGCCGAAAGTAGTCCCCTTTTCCCCTGCAGAGGTCAGCACAAGATTTGCCATATACATAAATATAAATCACCACTCACAAAATCCAATTACAAAAACCTATTTAGATTAATTGCATAATTTTTTCAAATCTTTATTGCATAGCTGTAAAAAGCAAAATAGAGTGACCATGTACCAGGTCCACACGACTCCAGATTTGGTGAGAGCAAGGGAGAACTGAGCTCCGCATTCAATTTGACACACTCCCTGACCGTTCAGTCGTTCAATGTTTTGTGGGATATTACAACCCTCGCTGCCACCACGGCCCAACTTCCCAAAGTCACCATCTCCCCATGAGAACACAAGTCCTATAAAACACACAAGCATAAACTTCACTACTTCTGCACAATTATACTGAACAAGTAAATATGCACTACTTAGACATTTCTAAAGCCAAGTGAGCACAGGTCAATGCAACTCATACCTTCATCTGTAAGTGCCAGTGTTTGGGCATCACGGCTTCCACATGCCACCTGGATAACTCGATGACCCAACAACACTTTAACCTACACAGCAAAAAGATACAAGCTCTGAAAATTCTGAAAAAAGTTAGGGACATAACTTGACAAACATAAGAATAACAGCATATGGCAAGTTTACAAAATTAAACTGTACCAGTTTAGGCCTGAGCTGGGTGGTGTTGTCTCCGTGTCCAAGGCGGCCATATTCCCCAAGCCCCCAACTGTACAGCTCTCCACTGGAAGTTATAGCTGCACTGTGGGAGCTGCCACAGGCAATGTCCCGAATTCGTTTGGTTTTAAGAGCTTCAATGAGCCGTGGCTTGTCACAGTTCCTAGAGACACATTTATTTTTACATTTAATTACATTACACAGACATAAAGATGCAATATTTTGGGTTTCTGGACATGTGCAGTAAGGAGAGAACTACAAGCTTACATTCTGCTGAAATGTCCCAGTTTGCCATCATCTCCCTCACCCCAAGAAAACACTTTCCCATCCACTGTCAGAGCCATAGCATGGCGCCCACCTACAAACAATGAAGAAGAAAAAAAAAAAACATTTCAGACAAAAAGATTTTGAAAGAGTACAATGGGAATAAGAAATAGGAAAAAACAGACACAGACCTGAATGTACAGCAACCTTCTTCACCACATAGTTGCTGAGGGCAGAGACCTGGCGTGGAATAGGTATAGTCCCACTGGAAAGCCCTAAGCCCAGTCTGCCATTGGTGGCCTCTCCACAAGCATACACCTTCCCCTCTGCAGTCACTGCAAGAAAAGAGACACACATGCATAGGCTGAAAATACACAACAAGCACTTAAAACTGCTTCTTTTCAGTAGAAGAGATTTGTTCAGACCATTTTTGATTCAATAGAATTGAACTCACCTGCAAATAGGCTCTTGGAGCCTCCGGACACCTGCACCACATTCAGAGCAGAGAGCGTCTCAGAGAATGATGGAACTTTGATCTAGTGGAACATGAAACGAGCCTAATAAGCATCATGACCTACAAACATCACAGTACCAAAGTCAATACAATAAGAGAGCAAATTCATATTACTGACTTTTGAGCCTTTGAGTCCACCCAGCTGGTCTTTATCATTGAGACCCCAGACAAACACTTTGGTTCTGATAGAGGCAGCAGACTCCAGCCCTGAGGATCTCTTTCGTGTTAGGCTGCAGGAAGAGACAGAACATGCAGGTTTCATCATTGTACAGGTTCAATCATAGTAATAGAAAGCTTCTCTGAAATGTATTTAGAAACCTTATTTCGATATTGCATTCAAAAAGTTCACCTTCCAGTGGCTGTTTTGTCATCATCCTCTTCCTCATTGTCTGATGCAAGGAAAGGCACAGTTGCCAAGTCTTCATCTTCAGCACGGATACGGCCCACAATGCTCAGACCATGGATCTTACAGTCGATACCTGAACTCCGACACTGCTTTATGGCTATCTCAATGTATCTGTGGTACTGAAAATACACATACAAACACAGATTTCAACTCAAATTCCCCAAGAGCAGGCACATTTATGAGAACAGAGCAAGTGAGAAGTTAACTTACTTCAGTGCAGTCATTTAACAAGGAAACAGTAGTGTCTGTAGGGTTGATATTGATGGTCTTTAGCTCTATGAGGTTGTTCAATGAACTTCCACCTATCACACATACCAAATACTTAGGCAGTCTATTAAAACAATCCACTGTGAGAATGAAAACTATTTTTTTCCGAAAACCATGTCTTTACCTGATACCACCACCAGTGAAGGCATGTAGCTGCTATCTGCTGGGTCCACCATCATCTTCAGCCTGTGGACCAGAACATCTGGGAAGAGTTCTAACCGGATCCAGTGCTGCACAAATACAAAAATATTGGACCATACGGAAACGTCTAATTATCTCATATCAATAACCAAAACGACAATGGTTTCAGATATTTTCACAGATAAAAATAACCAAAAATAAAAAATAAAGAAGCTCCAAAATACACAATATTTTTGTCTACTTCTTTACGGAGCATGAATAATTC